>VZRZ01007007.1:691797-779105 GCA_013398175.1 Climacteris rufus
CGGCTCCGCGCCGCCACGGACCCGCCCCGCCCCGCCCTCCGCGGGTGCCCGGCCCCCGGCGGGTACGGCACGGCACAAAATGTCCTCGGGGCCTGGCCCCTTCTCCCGGGAAGGGCAGCCGAGGGCGTCGCCCCGCCGGCGAGTCGCCCGCCGCCTCCCGGGGCCCCCCGGGGGCTCAGGGCCTGCCACGCCCCCAGCCTCGGGTGTCTTTGCCCTTCGCGACACAAAATCGAGCTGTGCCGGGGGGCGGGGCACGGCCGCAGGTGAGGGCCGGGCCGCAGCCCGCGCGCACGGCTGGGGAAAAGGGGCAGGGGCGGGATGCGTTGGAGACATGACAGCCTGTGCCACGGGGGGCTGAGAGCGGTCTGGCTGCTGCTCAGCGGCATCAGGGTGCCGTAGGTCCGGGTACCGACCATGTGCATAACGCATTGCTTAAGGGTGCGAAGGTTGATACAGAGCTATGGACCGCATGACCCCAGTATTCAGTCTGTATTCCCCAAACATGCAAGAGAGAAGATAAAAAGACACCAAAAAAAAAAAGTGTCTTTTTCAGACTCTTCATACAGCATATGAGGACAGAGACTCAACACTACCTGACTCTCCTTCTCCAGGCACTTCCTATCTCTGAACACATCCGAAAATTTTCTGCCCCTACCTTTTATGGATATATGGGTTTGGATCCCAGATCATTTCATCTCATGCTTTCACCCAGAACTCCAAAAGGCTATATGCAAGCATACCTTATCAACTTTACCCACCCCAAAGCAAGAGAGAGGTTTGGGTCTTTTTGAACAGTTTTGGTTTCGTGCTCTGGTTTAGGGAAGCAGATGCAAACTTTTAAAACTTCACAAATTACAAGCAGCATGACAATAATCAGTGATTTTTTTCTACTGATATCCAGGATATGAAGAGAGAAGCTAAGATTCCAGAGAAAGTGAGAAAAGAGCAATTGAGACAGAGCGTTCAAATATGTTGATACTCGAAATAACTCCTTCTGGAACAATACTCTGCTCCCACGGAGTTAATCCAAGCTACTTTTTCCAGAGTAATTATTCTAGGATAGCTGCGTGTATAGACAAGTCTTTGGCTCAAGCCCAAAATACCCTTGATCAAAAGAGAGGAAGAAAATGCACCAGAAATGTGTATCTAATGTGGAAACAAAACATTTTGTTAAATTAGGTTCCCAGATATTTATTGCTAAAAGAGTCCTTCCCTGCTTGCTTCTCATGCATTTTCATCCAATTCATTCAAAGTCTTAATCCAGTGTTCAATCACTGCCACAGCAGAAAACTGTACTGGCATAAATACCACCCTACTTTCACTAAAGGACCCATAAGAGGGAAGGGTCTAAGACTAATTACAAGCTGGCTTACTACAATCCACGTATTTCACAGTAATTAGTAAAGATTTGAAAATAAGTCTTTTAAAACAGTGTTGACGTCTGTACCAAAGCCTTAGCAGTTTGCCTTTTGGGACAATCAAAACTTGCATGCTTCTAATACTCTTACAGTAACCATAGTTACTTTTTAAGTAATACTTGTACTCAATAACTTGTGTAAGAAGTCGCAGAAGTACTTTCATCCAGAGCCTCCTGAATGATACTGGCACATTAGGTTTATCTGACTTCTCCCCCTCCCTCTAGTCAGCACTGCCTGAGCATGTTGTACCTGTTTGTTGTTATCCACAGAGGTTGGTGAGGACAGACAGAATTTTCTCATCTCCAGATGCAGTAACAAGCATTCCAAGACGCAGTAACATTAAAACTTGTCTCAAGGAACCACAGCAAGAACAACAAAATAGAGTGTATACAGGGTGGAGCAAAACTGCACAAAACCAGTTTTGAATTACCTTGGACGGTATCTCATCATTTTATAGTATTTTCATTTGCTCTAGATGAGGAGAGAGAAAAAAAAAAGGTTTTACAAATATGTCCGTTTCCTTCCTTTGCTCTTCCTCCAAAACAAACATGCTGTGAGTTATCTGTAACTAACACATACTCCAGGAATTCCTCTTTTGTACAATCGCAGTATAAAGGGGACCAAGATTAGGTATGATGACCAATTAAACATGACCATTCTGTTATGCATAATAACACAGTGATTCTAAGAAATGCAATGTCCAGATCAAAGCTTTTCCCCTTTTTTTGCAACAAGCGCTCTGCTATTGCTGAGTTCTCAAGCTGTTTATTAATGGTGTGTATGATACTCAGCCGAAGGGCTACGAGATGTTTGCATGTTGTGTCTATGCATTGAGCAAGCCTTACTGCCAGCAATAATTTCCTTCTCCATACAACCATGTAACTAATTACAAAGTTTAAAAAAAAAAAAAGAAATTTCTGAATAATAGAAGAGGGGGAATGGAAAAGCTAGAGCTTGGCAAGATTTTAAGATTTCCGTAGAAGGAAGGCAAGAGACAATGTTTTACATTTCTGAACTTCTATCATTTATATCAACACTATACTAGACAAAGAAATACACAATTTGTGGATGTTCAGCTGTGCAGCTTTAATGCAGCACATCAAATGGTCTTGAAAAGACAAAATATGTAAACATCCCCTTCCCATTTCCTTTTGAAAAATGGCTTGATTTCTTAATTTATGTAATTCTAGATGAAAAAATGATACCACCAAAAAGGTTTGGTTTGCTTCACTGCACAAGTTCTAAAGATACAGCGTTGTTTCAATTCAGAAACATAAACTAGTTTTAAGTGCTAGTAGCCTGAACGGTTTCTCCTGAACACAATATGCATACTATTTCTAGATCTACATATTCTAGGAAAATCATTGAACATTTATTGAACAGATTCATCTTAACAGCTACAATAAACAGCTGAATTTTTATGCAGCCAAGTCACAAGACTATCTTTGCCAGTATATCCTCTATAACTGTTCTTGGTTTCCCATTAATAATCTTTAGGAAGAGCAAACAGCAGCACGGGAGATAAAGATGCTTACAGTGGTAAGTGAAACAAACTGCTCAACACAATGTAAGCAAAATGTTTTGCTTTGAACACTCCAAAAACCAAAGCATTAAAATAGCTATATTTACACACTTGATATTCTGCATTATACAGAACTGACACTCATATTTATGTCATTTAGAACTGGATGAAGAATGTCTCCATCTCTCTCTCCCTTTACTATCTTTTCAGAAAGGATACCAAAATACAGCTGTTTTACTAGTTGCTATATTTAAACTACAGTTCCAAATGACGATGTTCCTATGTTCCTATAACTTTTTTTTTCTCTTTGATGTCTAAAACAACATGTATATGACATTCTGCCATTCTTTACTTGCTTGTAATGGCAAAAGATTTTACCTCGGTAGACACAGTATTACACAAACAAAAATATGAGCTGAAAGAAATATTTCAGTCCAGACTTGGAATTTTAGTGAACACTGAGACCAGTGTACACAGCAGTTCCTTCACTCTTTTACATCTAGAGAATGTTTTTCCACCCAAGTTGTCAGGTACATTCCTTAAGTAGTTTCAGAATGACGAGCCTGAACTGTTTGGAGAGTAAACATCTATGTAAACATACGTGGAGGCACTTTATGAGCCTAGCTAGGCAGAGATCAGAGAAACACTGGTGACAAATGGGCATTAAGCACTCATAGTTTGGATTGCTATGGGAAGAATTAAAGATGCTCCTTCAAAATTACTTATAACTAAGGCATAAAATTGCAGTGATTTTGAATGTATGCCTGCATTCTAATTCACTAGTTACATATAGCACTATGTAAGATTTCCCCCACCATAAGGTTAGCCTAAGCTGAAACATTATACACATAACAGGCACCTTTGCAGCCCCATTCTGTGGTTCTGTCAGACAGACATTTATATCCTCAAATCTCTTACATCACTACAGCTGAAACTTGTAGTACTGACTGTATCCCAGACCCATCTACACCATTCATGCTTTCTTGATCTGCAATTCTGTCCTGCACATGAAACTTTGCCTGTCTTGTAGCACTTTTCACAAGTGTAGAGACATAACCTGATATCAGATGCAAACTTTTGGGCAGTTCTAGCCAACTCTCCCTCAGTGTGAATCTTCCAACTAATTTGCACCAAAGCAGCCAACAATGGCTTGTAGGCTAGCAGAGAAGATTTAGAAGATAAACAAGGTATTTCTTGGGTATGTGTTGGCAGGGAACAGGGGAGGAAGAGAGAAAGTTTACAAGCAAGTTATTCACAGGATTTCCCTGAAGATTCTACCCAGGAATTCTGAAAGCAAGATGAACCTTCATGGGACACACTTTAACTCCATCAAGAGCCAAAAAGGATCATTGTTCAGGACACTTTCACTCTCCTGACTAAAGAGTCTTTAGCCATCACCTAGAACACAACTCCACACAACCTTGATAGCACTTACCTCCAAGAGCTGCACTGAGTGCTGGACACACAGGACTTGGCTCTGGGACAGAGCACAAAATCAGGAACTTCAGTCACGCAAGGACTCTGGTCTCTAGGTCACCGTCTAGCTTATAGTAACAGCACAGCTGAGATCCGCAGCTCCTCTTGCAGCAAACTGGTGGAAACAGCTGCTCGGTCATTGGCGCACTTGTTACACCTGTCCCGTGTCAGGGCCTGGATCAGGCACCGCTGAGGCCAGCTGGCTGTTCGCCTTCCACGGGGGAGGGAAAGCTCAGGCAGGTTGCACACAGGCTTCCAGTGATTGACAGGAACCATGCAAACAAATCCAACTCTTTTTTTAATAGATTTAAGTTTTTCTATCTCCACCGTCTTTAGAAATTCTACAGTTGTGGTAGTAGAGCCACCTCATTCACGTGTGCCTATCAAACTGTGTCTGCCACTGATTCAACAGGACCTGTGGTCAAGACACGTTTAAACGTGGTTACATGGTTTACAGACCGCTGAAGGCAAAGCCAGCAGGGGCTGCTTCTCTGGTTAAGGTCAAAAGCTGGCAGTCTCAGAAAGATGCTTCCTCTACTTTCTTTACTTTTCCTTTGCTAATAGAAGTCTTTTTTTCTTTCTTTTTTTTTTAAACAAAAATAAATCTAACAAACTTACTTTTCTGTTTAGATTAACATCCTGATTCTGAAAAACCAATTGNCTTTCTTTTTTTTTTTAAACAAAAATAAATCTAACAAACTTACTTTTCTGTTTAGATTAACATCCTGATTCTGAAAAACCAATTGGACAAGGCAGAACTGAGCACCACAGGCATCTTTTTGAAGTTCTTTGGGATCACCACCACTTAAAACTATTTCTTTTCTGGCAAATATATAGTTTTAATTAACCATAGTCTTTTTAATCAATCCATAATAAGCAAATCCAATCTTTTGTTATATTAAGTCTCGCTTGCTAACACACTCACAATTATGAAAATGTTAATTATGCAAAGACTATAAAAAAATTTCCTAAATAAAATCTGTAAAGGCCCAGTCCACCCAGGGTTTGAACTAGTGTCTGAACGAAAATCAGGTTGTTCTCTCTCCCTGCTTTGCCTGGATACGAATAGCAGTTATTTGGAGGCTGAGGACACACTACAGTTCTCATAAGCTCCCTGCTGAGCAATGCAACCTTTAATATCTGGAGCTTTATAAGTTATTCTATAGAAACCAGATTCTTCTACCCTCATGCTTATCTATCTACTTGTACTGACATTTTTTATGAAAAAGCCATCAGATACTTTAAATTTCTCATTTAGTCAAACAAATTAAGAAATTAAATTCAACAAATTAAGACAAACTGTTATCCAAGGGAGAATTTTTTTAAATACTACTTCTTTATCTGACCTCTAACCGTTTATAATCACCAAAGGAAAAAGACTGAGGATTGTCTACATATGTAGTATTTTCCAATTAACTGCTTCTGTTTAATTATTAAACAACTATATTGGGCTCAACAGGAAGAATATTTTTTTTATTCCAGAATAAGACTGCTCATATGAGTTAATCAGAAACAATGTCATGTTTAAACAAGCACTACAGAAGTATTCAGAAAAAAAAAATTTAGTTCCTCTGCAATTCCAGTTTTATTCAATGAAAAGATTCATTGCATGATGCTGCCATGACCAGGCAGGCTTAGTGAGTGAATTGCAAATCTAATCAGTTTGGCAAAGGGTTTTATGGAAGCTGCCGTGCTGGCTTTGCTGACTTCAAGTTATTTTTTCCTTTGTTCATTTGTTGTGAACAACTAAATCTAGGTCAAGGAAGGAAAGGTCATTCATTAATTATGAAAGTGCAAATTTTTATATGGTATTGGAAAGGTTTCAAAAGCAGTTCTGAATTCTATATTCATTGTGTATTCTGTTTTCTCACTGTTCTTCCCCATCTTTCTAGCCATCCAAATTTCAAGCACCTTCCTAGGAAAATGCAAAATAACTTGTGCCTTGTAGGCAATCAAAATTTATTTATTTCAGTAATATTATGAATTGGTAAAAGATTTATGGGTCAAACACATTTCTACATTTCTATACACTGTAACTAACATTTATTTTCAGATTGATTGGTCATACTCTCCAACTTAGTTATATTAGGGGAATTTTTTCTTCCAGGAGTTCTAAAATCAGGGTTTGAACTTTCATATAATAATCACATTTAAATAAGCCCAGTCTTATTTTGTGTGATAAGAGGGATTATCCTAAAATACACGTTATAACAACTATGTATATTTTCTTCAACCACAATCATCAGTCCCTGTGTGGGACTGGGAGCTGGGAGTGCTCTGCCTTGTTTATTTACATGTCTCTCACACCAGAAATCTCGAAGACAACACCCCAAACCTATCCAAGCTCATTCCACACATCTGGGAACACAAACAAGTGAGGAAGGTAAGATGATACAGTCCAAGAGAGGTGCTCTCAGTTTTCACTAGGGCTGTACCTTTCCTATCATTTCCTGCATGGCACACACATATTGCTTTCTTTACTTGTGGGTGTGTGTTTTTAGGACATACCACACAAATAGTGTGCTTTCTGGCATACAAGCACGTAAGATGCAGTGAATTTCTGACCACACTAAGGGCAATGCATGCATGAGTTCCTGTTACTCCCCTTCTTCTAAAGTCAGTCAGCATCTCCAAGGATCAAGGTCCACCTTTAAGCAATTGAGCAACCTAATTGGCAGGCAGACCAAGGCATGATAATTTGCTACCTGACTGCAAATAAAGGTACACTGACCCATTCTACCATAGAACGGTTCTTAACATTAATAAAATAAAATGCAGATATTCTACAGTGTTTTCCATGCAGAACATAAGGTACCATCTCAAAGCATGTTCGTCTTCCCCAGTAAAGTACAGCAGTATTACAATTTCCATTTCTAAGCAGAAAAGATAGACCATCTGTTTAAGGGCAAGAGAGTGCCCCAGTATCACAAAGGAAAGCTGCAGCAGAACCCACAGCCAGATCTGGCTTCTGAATTCTCCTTCCTCCTCTGCCTTGTTAAAAAGAAAGCCCATCTAAGCCTGAAAATTCACAAGATCACTTCTGCACAGCTATCACCTGCTGAGCTGGAATACAGGTATATATGCACATCTGGCTGATAGCTCCCTTCCAATGAGTAGCACAGTGTGTTAGCAAAAAGCATGCTACATTGTAGGGAAGCACTAATCTCCCTCATCGCGTTTTCTGGCTCTCCATCTCTGGGAATTTTTGCAGTACAGTATGAATTGCAGCTGTACTTAGCAGAGAATAAGTGTTCAGTGTCAAAACATTCCTTCTGTTCCACTTCATTACTTCACTGTCACTTAATATTTAAAGACTCCAAAAGATCTCTCTGTTCCATTCCAACCTTCAACATGCCAGTTTTCAAGCCCTTTACTGTCACCCCTGGAGCTGACTGACCATTATCGTGAGGAGGAACTGATTTTTCTGTATTTGTATCAGATCTACCAGGTGTGCAGCAGCTAGAAAAGAAATCTGAGCAGATGAGTGTTATGCAGACAAGAAACAACAATCAACAGATGTTACAAGCACTTGTTGACCAGTTGCACATGGCAGGACAATCACCATGCAATGGGATCAGCTCATGGTACAAGTCTGTGCCTGTCAGCAGTGACTGCAAGCCTTTGGATCCTGTGTTCTGCTGCACGCCAAATTTCTTTCGGCCTCAGGATGACAAAATGACAGCTGCTTTGAGAGGCAAGAATCAGGGTATCAGTCTTATGAGGAAAGTTTGCATCACTCAACAATCTGTCTGGTGTCAGAAAAGGAAGCTGTTACAGGAGGCAGTAAATTTTAAGACATGTGTAACCATTAACCATAGCTTGCATGCGTAAGAACCAGTATGGATCAGGCACAGGAATTAATATCACTTCCCTAGACTTGTAGGTAGCAGACCATACCTATCTAGAAACCAAATCATTGTGGTGAAGTAGGAACATAAAAATACTCTATTTTAGATAGTAAAATTTAAATTTAATTTGAAATAATAGTCCTATCACATTATGCGGTGAATATCAAATTGCCACATTGCTTTGCAACAGCTCTATTTCTCCATAAATCTGTTGATACATGCTTAGTATTAGTGGGTGTATAGTCTTACTCCAATTTTATGTTCGTCCTAATAGAACAGGTATTTGTGATTTACTTCGATTTGAACAGTGGCTTTTTCCCACTGTTTATGATAGGAAATGCTGCATAGTTTCAGTGTATTCACTCTGTTATTTTGTAATTCTTATTATATCTAAATAATCATAGGGTGATCTGCTACTTTCAACTACACTGCCCTGTTTCCTATCTACAGGTAGTCCATTGCTATTTGAGGTACAAGGGAGAAAAGGAAGCAGCATACCACTGTCCACTGAGAGTTACTTTAACACACAGTTTGTAAAGTATCTGAGTTCTTTCATCTTCTGTCGATAACATGGCACAATGTATTGAAATAACTTGGATAGCTAAAAACAGTCTGACCATGGCTATATATATGTGTATATACATATTTTTACAGATGCCACAGTGAATAAGTATTCCTGTATTCCAGTACTTCAAGCTAGGTCATGAAAGTATGTTAAGTATCTCTCCTCTACAACAGACCTACCCTTTGTGAATATCTCAGAAGTTTTTCCTTGTTTTGCTGGTCAAAGGTGCTTTTTCCTAACATGCATGGGAACACACTGTTAGCTGAATGTTGCTGGTGAGTCCAAGACAGTCTGGGGCTGCATTCTGCAGAGAAACAGCAGCACTGACAAGGCTGCCACATTTCCTGATATTTTTCTTTATGCGACACTTCCTCATCCTTTCTGGAATATCTGAATAACATTTATTCCTGCAGAATGCGTATACTTTGGCCTTGCATAGACCCATACTGCAATTCTCGTAACAGCCACTTGAAAGGGAAGTATTTTCAAACACTATAAAAGCTAGAACTCCAAGCATTGTGACACAGACCTCCAGAGATCCAAAATGTAATCAGACTTGGCTATGTCAGTGACATTATGGAATAGTTGCTGGGAAGCTGTATAATCATAATAATAGTTATATAATCACATGGAGCTGAAACAGCTGAAGACTGGAAGCACTATTTTGTCAGACCAGTGTAAGCTAAGAATTGTATCAGCAGAACATAAAACTGGATGTGAACACATCCAACAGAAATAAATATCTCTGGTCAGACTCTGTTGTGGAACAAACACAACACTCTGTTGAAAAGGCATTTGATTTCTTCCTAATCATTTTTAAGAGCAATAGAAGAAGAACTTTTTTGCAATGATATTTTGCTGGGAGGGGACAGGGAAGTAAAGAAAAAAAAACCTAAACAACCTTAGTGTAACAAATACCCTCCAGGAAAAAATACTTTCAGATAATCACTTCTGTAAAATTTTACTTTAAAGGCACTTTGAGTCAGGAAAAAAAAATCTAAGTATCAAGCCCCTGTATTATTCTGGCATCACAAAACACAAGACTTTCAGTTCTCAGTACAAGGAATGTTTTACTCTGGTTAGTATGAGGTTAACACCTAGCCAGAGTTTTCTTTCTTTTTTCATTATTACTATTAAGTCAACAGCAGCTTTCAGTATCTTGTAAGACAAGTTTCAACAAAGCTGCAGTATGATTTTTTTCTGTGATTAGTAAATCAAGACTAGAACATATGCCTACACACATCCTCCACAGTCAATTCACAAGAGAGGGAAGACGCCTACCTTGGTTGCAACATTCCTTATTTTTATCCCAAAGATCAAGATCCTTTGAGAAAGAGAGGGCATGGCCTGTGAAGACACTAACAAAAGGGTCTGATTAACCCCAAGAAAGTGAGAGCCTGCATTACCGTTACCACAAATCAGCTGCTGCAGGATTTGCCCGGTGTGATGGCATTGAAGACGTAGCCGCAGCTGGGGAAGTCTCGTTAACAGCAACATCGCTTCCCTGGCAACACAGTTCTAGAGGTACAACCAAAGGAGGCACTGCAATGTTTTAGAGACTCACAGGTGGGCTCTTGGTTTTCTCCAAATCTTGAAATCTGTGAAGTTTAAAGTTAGAGCTGTGATTTCTTGAAAGAGCAGGGTAAATATTCACTTTTCTTAAGAGACCAATATTGAGGAAAGGTCTCAATAGGACCCTGTTAGAGTTTCAGCCACTGCAACTTTGCTCCTTCCCCAACAGTTGCAATTAGAAAATTACAATTTTACGAAATAACACACATATTGACTCATTGGAAAGTTCAGATTGCTTAATATTCTTCCAAAGGGTTGTCAGTAGTATTCACCTTAGAGTATGTAATAGACTAGTCCTTCTCTTGCTGTTTACTTCTGGCGCTCTGCAGATTACAGACTTTGTTTGGATATGGGTTCATTCAGACCACTGTATTTACTGACAATTTCTGATTTATATAACTCAATTTATATTTATATTATTGACCTCTACAACGCAGTGGAAACAAGATATGCAATTCAGTTGTACACTGTGTGAAAAGGGACTTTCTGCTTCAAACTCCCCTGCTCCACTATTATATGATCATATGTGAATGAACATTTCCTAGGCATCTTATTCATGATTTTACAAACTTCTTTAATACCCCACTTCAGTCATCTCTTTTTACACAGAAGGCTCTTCCAGTTGATATCTCAAATAGATACCATTATATGTTTCTAAACACTTTGGCCATTCTTTGTACCTTTACATTATGCCTTTTGAGACAGAATTGTCAGAATACCTCACAATATTCAAGATGTAGCAAAGACATGGATTTACAGCAGTAACATAATTATATGCCCTGCTTCATATCATATTCCATTTGTAATTCCTAATTTATTAATTCCCTTTTTGACTGCTACTAACCATTGGTGAAATTACCACAGGAAGACCAGTATCATGAATGGAACAAGTTAATTCAAAGTCCATTTTTTAATTCAAGCAAATTGCTTTCTACAGTATGAACCTTAGTCTCGCTATTTTATTTCTCAGTCATTTACATAACAAAACTTTTCTTTAGAACCAGCCTTAGTTTTGACCCACAAAAAAATGTATAGAGGCAGTAAAGACTAGTTCCCTAATACTCCCATCCCTTCTTAGGTTTTTAAACATGGAAAACAGCATAAATTCCCCTGGAATCTCTCTTTGTGAGAAACATGTATTCCTCCTATTTTCTTCAGCCATCTCTTACTCTACAAAAGGATATGCTCTTCATTGCATACCAGTTTAAGTTCTTGAGGGCTCAAAGCAGCTTGAAAAATCCAAGGTGATTGTGACAACTGACTCGTCTTTTTATGTACAGGCTCACTGCCAGCTTGAAAGAATTCCAAGGGGCATAATGTCCCTTTGCAAACTCTGTATTTTCCATGTATCAGCTAATACTGTTCTCATTATAAATCCTATTATGTTCCTGGATTAAAAGTCAGCTTAGTTTCTGTAGTTCTGCCAAGCACCCTATTTCAAACTTCCTCAAACATGGCCCCTTTTATTCCTCTGGTACCATGATAAATGACAGCTAAAACTCCATTTGGGGGAGTTCAGAAATTTCATACATGCTCTCATTCAAATCTCATGAACAGTAGTAAATCCATATAAAACTCACAATTAAGAAAATACCGAATCAACCGATGATGTGCTGAGGAAATAGGATGAACACACAGAGAATCTTTATTTCCATGCTCATAATTATGCACTTAACATCTGTTAGAACATGTAATTGCCACACCAGAGCCTAAAAAAAGCAGGCTGCTATCTGTTCCTTATCCCCAGTCTTATCAAGCTGTGATCTCAGCAACTGAAGGAGCAGCATGAACGCAGAAGTTATGTCTGCCCTTCTGAAGGTTACAAATATATCCTCCTCCCTTCACCCCTCAAATTACCAGCAGGCTGTAAGTCTCCCTAGTATAAATAATGCCAAATGCATCTACTGTTTTCAAGCAGGCTGCTGGTAGCAATTGGCTCACTGTTACAATTCAACTGGCAGCATGAAAACCCTCTTAGAAAGCAAAAATCTATTAGGATCTCTAGTTGTCTTGGGCTCATGCTCATCTTCCAACAATGGCATCAGCAAAAGGGAGTAATTTTTCAAGCAACACCGATTTTCTGAATTCTCTATGGTTTCCCATGCTGTCTTCTACAGCCTTCTCATTTCTTGTTTCATGACGAGAATCTGGACTACCCTTGTGCACTTCCTTGGTTTTTTTCTTATTCACATAGCAACTCAGAACAAAAGCTCTTCTAAAATATTTTATGAGAAGACGTGTCTCTTTCATGTTAAAGAAGTTGTATGACTACAATAAGCCAACACCTAAATATTTGTGTGCCTTGTCTCCACTTGCCTTCATTAGAGAGACATAACCTTAGGTGTTATTTATATGAATGCACATTCATGGATATAAAATTCTTGGCAGTTCCATATTATCACACGTACAAACTGTGTACATGGTTGTAGTCTCCTGGCTGAGCAATAACCTTCCAATGGATAAACCTCTGTCACCATAATAGAAAGGGGTTCTCGGCACACATTGTTAATCTCCACGTAAGCAGGTAGGGCTCTACACTTTCTCTAAGACTAGGCAAGTATTTTCCTTGCACCAAAAAGGATGGCACTTAACCACTGAAGTTCCACTGTGTTGTTTCTCTAGTAGCCAACACGCTTCTCATCCTAATCCATACTATCCAACATAGCATTTCATCAAGTCCATAACATTCAGAAACCACATCTAACAAAGGAATTTGAACTGTAAGCAGCACAGCTCCACTTACCTGCAACTTAATGTTTTTCCATACACTGAGTATTTGACCTTTTTAAACTTCATAGCATTCAAAAATACATTATGCAGAATGAAAATTCATTATTCAGATGTATAAAAATATATAAAGGCTTTATTTTAAAATCTGTAGCTCAAAAAGTAGTTTTTAACTGTAGAAAATCTGAAGATTTTTCCACAGATTACTAGTGGAAATAAGAGCGGATCTAAACAAAGAGAATGCTTGTATGTTTCTAAAGAATAACAAGAAAGATTAGTTAGGGCAGAGGCAACAGAAAGTACTACTTTGAAAAGTTTTTTTTTTCTTTTACTAGTTGCTTCAAATACTTTATTTTCCTGAAAACTGCAGTTTTAGAACTTCTAAAAAAATAAGACCTCCTTTCTTTAAAGGAAAATTACAACCACCCTGTTTTCTAAAACCTGTCTCAATATTTCTTTTGTCAGAATCAAAAAGGGCACATTTGGCAAGAATGTCATTCTGGCAGTAACAGCACCATGGTTCTAGGGCTTTGAATAATTAGCTACATTCCTCTTACTCCAATTCCCTTCCTCCTTTCCTTTTTCTCTTTATAAAGCAGTCACTGGTTTGATTCTTGTTATAGAACTTAGTATCTTGAGTATTTTACTTTTTTCTAGTAATTCGTGTTATTTAGCTTGAGTAATGAGGGAACAGTTGGGAAGAGAAATAAACAATTTAATGATATTTAAGCCCTACTCTTGGAGATGCACATATGCTGACTTTATCACAGGATTACTTCCAATACTTGTAAAGGAAGCAATCATTGGAACATAATAAGACAGGAGGGCCTAGTCATCTTCTAAATATAGGAATTTACTCATTTTCTTATTTAAAACAAGCATTCAACATGAAACCTTCAGAACTCTCAAACAAGGCTTGTGGATGCCTGACAATGCCTGACTTCTGGAAAACAACATCTAAAATACCCTTTTCAGATAAATAGTTTGACATGCTGAATTATGTAGACACAATCTCAACTCCTGCACAGTGTCCACCATATCTTTTAAGTGGTACTCATATTAACACAGAAAATATTCACTTGTGTCTCCCTTTCCTCCCCCTGCTCTTTCCCAGAACACAAGAATCTGGTGGGAAAATATGCAAAGCAGGCACTCAGCATCACCACATGTGGACACCTCAGCCAGCACAACACTAGCACTCTGTTGTCACCTTTTGTGGCTCTTGTGTAACGGCCACTCTGTAACTGTGGGATGCAGCCTGTGGCCAGGGTGATGAGCAAACCAAAATTAGGATTTTATGGCATTTTCTGTTGGGAATTTGGTTTATGCTACTATCTTTCTTTTGCCCACTGACATAGAGTTATTTATTATTATTATTTATCTAATATTATCCGTTGTTACTCTTTAGACATGAGTGAGGTTCAGAATGACCTCCTCTGAACAGAGCAGAGTGCTGGCCCTTTGATATTTGAACTACACAGGCTCCTTTCCAGAGCAGTGGAGTGCAGGAACCATATATGCTTATCACCTAAGGATGAAAGGGGCCCTGGTTCCTCACTGCCCAGTTGCTACTGCACATACTTATGCCTCAGAAACTGCACTATAATATTATGTCATAACAACTATTATTTCAAATGTTAACCTCAAATGTTAACCTGTTAGTGATGGCCCATTATTTTAGGATTAAAACATCTGCCTACACTTACCCATTATAGAACAATTCCTTGATCAGAACTCAATTCATCTTTCTGCCTCTCTATTTTAACCCTACTGAATTCTGTTATCTGAGTTTGGATTTACAGGAGTACAATATTTTTTGATTTTTATTTGTCATCTGAGCTCTCTAGAATAGTGTCTGAATGACTATCCTTCGGTTTCCACAACTTCATTTGAAAGTCACATTAATGCATTTGAAGACATTTTAAAAATAACTATCTTGCCATTATACCAAAAACCTTGTACCGTGAAAAGTAAGTGATCTGTAGTTTGTTGTTTCCTTACTTTTCTGTCTTGATCACACAGAAATATTGTGAGCATCCCAAACGCCACTGTAAAATAAGAACTGAATTTTTCAGAAATTACCTCATTCTCACTCTTAGTCTAAGGGGCATCATTTCACCTGCAGCTAGAATGAGAGCTATAATAAGTAAAATCTTTTTTATAATTCCAAGAGGCATAAATTAGAACTAGAGTTTTCATGTGTCATAAAACTGAATTGTAAAATATAAAGCAGCACATTATTTTGACTGCTGTGAATTAGGGCTACCTAGGGCTTCCATTTTTATATAAGCAACAAAAATAAAAAATGCACTGTAGCTAGTATCCATTTTATTTATTCTTGGGCTCTTAATATTTAAACTAAAAGTCACAAATGCAGGTTAAAGAAAACACACTAACAGCCCACCAGTCCACGAACAACCAGCACAGACAACCTCAGACCTGCTCTTCGTAAGTATGCTTGAAAAAGGAACATCCTCCTGGCTTGGCTAAGAAAACTCATTAAATAAATTAAGCAGGATGAGTGAAAAATAAAGTTAAGGCATCAACTGGCACTCAGTGGAGAAAGCAGAGGTGAGATTACATGCAGCCATTTCTTTTCTTTGCGCTTTTTAGTCAGCATTCATTTAGAGGCATCACCCCCTAGTCACAGGCAGTGGTGAGGTTCTCACACTGTCATTTTCTCCTAGCAAACTGAGATGACAACGAGGTCTTTTCACCCCTCCTATTTAGAGCATCGACCAGGCCCCTTATCACATGAGAAACCTCTTCCTTGCAGCTGCTTTGCACCCTTCTACACAAACACTCCTTCCCAAAGGAGATCACCAGCTCTTGCTTTTTCCTCACTTTTACTACTGCAATTAACAGGGAAGTTTTACTTCTTTCACTAGTGTAATTGAAGATTTCTTCCTTATCTGTGACTCTCTGGGAGGGCAGACAGGCTGGGGACCCTCCCGAAAACACCTCTTGCCCTTTAGTGAGCAGAATCCAGTAGAAAAGTAGGGACTGGTTTTGCAGGTACAGAAGTCCCCTGGATAACTGTGCTCCTCAGGCAGCATGAAATTTCTCTCAGCACTCACCGCACCATCAGCACATACCAATAGCACGTTGCTGACCTTCTCTACGCTGTGCCTTTGGGTCAGGGTGCCCAGTGCTTGGCTTTCCTCCCAAACAAGAGCAATGCACATGAAAGAACACCTGATGCTCTACTCCAGCACAAGATTTTGGGGCTGTCAGCACCATGGCTGTTCACCACGTACCCCCAAGTACTGGAAGGCAGGAGCACAGCAGTGGGACAGAAACCAGTTTGAATGCTGAATTCATGGTCTGTAAAGTTAGGTGTGGGAACTTAGTTAGGTGTGCTATTTCTCAATTCCCATCCTCATTGCTAGGTGCCCTGTTTGTGGCTAAGAGGTCTCTTCTGAGCAGAGGAACTGCTCCTCTCCAACTCCTCCCAGCTACACCAGCTGGGGAGGGGGAAGCCACAGGAACTGGGTGCTCCAGCTGGGACCCCCCAGCTGCCGCACTGACAGCTGGTAAAAGCACACACGCAATCCCTACCAACCCTGGGCTGCACTGTTGACCTGCACTGCACAATTAGATAGCTATTAATAAATACAGGAGTGAAACCAAATGCCTCTGCTTTGACTTCTTTAGAAGGCCAAACTCAGCCTTCAAATTGGTCTATTTCTAGCCATCCATTCAATCACTGATTCCAGTGCAGGAGCTACTCCATCCAGGCATACAATTCCTGCTACCTTAGCAAGATCCATGTTACAGACACAGTAAGATGTGAAATTAGGCAGTATGAGGATTTGACAAAGTGAATTTTCTTGCTGTTCAAGCTATCCGGTTCCATATAAAGGAAATTGCACTTGCACAGCAGTACCTTAGCCTCTAACCCCTTAGGTTTTTGCATCTCTGTCCTCCAGTCCTACTCAACAAATACAACTTCATATTTGATATTGTGACCCTCTCCCCTTTCTGCATTAAAGAAGACCCTGACCTGTTGACTTACAAAAGGTCTCCTCCCTAAGCTTGCACAGACCATCTCTGAGACCAGGAAGGGTTTGTATGCATAATATAGCAGTCTGGCTGCGAGAACACACACATAACCACAATCATCATACTACACTAAACATTGCAGTAGACATGCATCTAAGGCAAGGGTCCTTGTAAACAAACAGACAAACAACCAAACCCCTCAACATAACAATGATTTAGAGGAAATTTTTTTCTCAAACAGAACAACAACATTCTAAAAGCTGATGACATTTCCCTGTTTCTGCAGCATAAGTGGAGTTTCAAGCCTCCTCATGAAACTGCAATAAATATTCTTCAATATTTTGCCACTTTATTAGCTATTTTGGGGACTGAATTACATGGAATATTCCACATAAAATGTTCTTGGTAGCATATATGAATTTTATAAAACTCCAGTACTGTCACATGGAGGTTATCTCTTGCAAATGAAACACAATGGTATTAGTGGGATATAGAAGAATCATCATTCTGTCTGATGCAACAGAAACACTTAGAAAGCTTTAGAGGGAGAATAATCAGCCTTTGTAATGCTTCCCTCTTTAGAGCTTTGGGGTTGGCTTGTTTCCTTTTAAGTGCTGAAAAACTCTAGAGGGGAAACAGTTGTTTCCTGCATACCAAAATGCTTTGTCACTTACCCAAAAAACCTGCCTGAAATAGTTGCTAACATTTGTTTATCCCACCTTTCCAAATAAATGTGTAAATATCTAAAAAAGTTGGTCTGTCTTCTCCATCCTCTCATTCACCTTTGACACTGATCAATCAACCTTCAGCAGCCAGTGCTCACCTGAGCAGCAGAAGAGGACATTTTCAATTTCCAGTTCCCGTTCCAGCTGTGAAGTGTCTCCTTCCTCCATCTACTGCATTTAGCAGAGTATGTTTATGGGTGCTTCTGGGAGAGACGAATAGCTTTTTTAAGGATTGGCATGGGCCACAAGGACAAAAATGTCACTGGCAGGAAACTAGTGGTGTAGGAACTGTGTCACAGGATCTCCAACATGGTTTCGAGGAGTGATGGAATGAGGACACTCATGCAAAGTGGGTCAGTTGATCTCTTCTCAGAAATCACTGGTCTCCCAGAGCAGTCCATTAGCAAGTATGACTGGTTTTTGTAGAGATCCAGAACATGATGGAAAACATCTGTGAAAGTTTTTAATTCTCAAAAGCACCGTCTAGACAACCCATCCTCACAGATGTGGGAGAGGCTGCCTCTCGCCATGGTAGCCCCACATTTTATCACATCCTTGTTGTCTTCACTACTGGTTTTCACTGTTGATACTAGTTGTGTTCAGCCACTTAAACACCTTTCCTAGCACCATGGGACAAAGCAGATACAGCTCTTGGAGCTTTGTGGAAAACTCTGGAGAAAATGTAGAAGAAATGGAGTAACCATGTACCTAGTGATGTCATGATACAACATGAAGCCCCCAATACTGTTCTTCCATAGACCTGAGATATCATATGAAGTATTACGGGTTTTATTCCTCTGCTATTTCTCTATAGTCTCATTGTATGCAATGCTTAGCCAGCTGCACCCAGCCCTCACCCTAAATAAAACACAATAAGAGCCACAGCATCTGACCAGCAGGCAACCACTGGGCCAAGCAAGCATGCAAAATTCTTGGCACATTTTGGATTCTAGCTTGCAGCTTTACGAGCACAGAAAGGAATTGTAATAATTCTATAAACTGAGATTTTCCGACAGCTACCGGGAACTGCTGGCTGTTGTCTTAGGACAAGGACAAAGACAGCAGCATTTCTTGCGGTGGCCACATACAGCACCATTACAGAACCTCATGTGACTTCAGCACATTAATGCTCATAATGAGCTTGTGGCAGTGCAGATGATCACACATGGATGAGCATTCAATTACTCACCCTGTGGTTAACATGCAGTGAAAGCAAAGACTACAGCCATGCAGGCCTCCACAACTTTCATTTCACAGAGCGCCATTAAATCTCCATCAAATAATGACAGCTTTGTCCCAAGGGCTGGCGCTGAGCAGGGGGTGGCCCATCTTGTTTTGCAGAGCCTGCAGAAAACCAGCTCAGCCCCTCACCCGCTGATACGGGTGCACCACCGACTACCCCAGGCAGGACCTAAGCTGGTGACTTCAAGATAAAAATATTCCTGCTTCATTCCCTGCCTCAAATATCCTCCCAGCCTAGACCAGATGCAGGTACTGTAGCTCAGCAGACCCAGAAATAGAGAGATCTCCCTTGAAGTCCTGAAATATATATTATTTCTTTAAGACCTACTTTGAGGAATTGACCTTTTTACCACACAGATGTGAAACATTTAGTGTAGTTGATGTGTAAAAAAATCATAATGGAGTGAAATTATTTCTAATACTCCTGCCACAACCTGTGGAGCTATACTTAAAAATCAATTCAATGAGACTCATGACGGTAAACAAACCATCAGCAACACCTTTCTTCTTTGTGAAGATGGGTCCTCAGAAGAAATAGTATTTTCGAGGATCTTTATGTGCCTAAATAAGCAGATATGTTCTTTGAAGATCTTCTTTGGGACTGAAACAGGGCAAGAGCTTAATTACCACAGAGAAGAAGGTAACCTTCCAGTCAAACTCACAAGCCCAAGGCTCAAACAATGAGGCACCTTGTAAAATGTACTTTTTTATGTCTACATATTTAAGCACCTGTATATATTGAAGATATACCATCCCTGTAGTGTTACTATACTACGTGTTAGCTCTATTCTTAAATAAATATTTACTCTAACAAAATCATGAATCTGAACATTGTGCCCTCACCAAAATGATGATTAACACTAGAAGTTAAAATACTACTAACTGGTAAATCAGATTATTATTTAAAAAAACAGCACTAAATATAATATTTTCGCTGCTTTAAGAGTAGATAATTTAATTTATTAAGACAAAGTTTTCTAAAAGTAAAATTACATTAAAAAAAACCCCAAAACCACAACAAATCAAACAAACTAACAAAACAACAAGTCCACAGATATTTGTCCTGGCTTAATTCTTTCAGAGTTGGTGCAAACCATTTTTGAAATTCTCTAAGCTTTGCCATAAAAAGTATTTGGGGAGGTAGTACAATTGTGACATTCCCAATTCACTTAACTTCTGGGCACAGCTGCTGCTCCTAAACTGTGCAGTAAATACGAAGTGGAAACAATTTCCATTTGATAAGTGTAGGTAGGCTGGCCTTGTCCTGCTGTAGAAGTGAGCTCAGTTACAACCCTGAACTGTGACATTTGGAACCAAATTCTGTCATTCAGGGCTGCTGTTATTTTGTGACCCATAAAAATGCAGGTACTTAGACCAGCGTCTCTGTAACTATTCCAGCGCAGTATCTGAAAGGGGCAAAGTGGTAGATGAGAAAACAAAATTAACATTTACAGCTTCTTATCTCAGTCAGTTCTGCAACCAAACCAATTTAAGATGAAAGCTTTCAAGGTATTAAGTTTTTCGTAAAGAGCTTACTGCCAGACCTGCCCAACTCAGTCTCTGGAGCTACAGGGGAACACATGTGGATGGAGACTTACTCACACCTAGACTCACTAGGGCACCACCTACATGGGAAGGTTTTCTGGCAATATACACCCAATATTCTCCTTTCACTTAACCCTCTCTCCAGATGACATAAGCTAAATAGGGTCCATCTGAAGCTGAGTTGTAAGCACTCACGTGCATGCTTATGTTATAACAAGAAGAAAGCTTGGACCATATTGTAGTAAGGATGTGGATCATCTGACTTGGGTGCTGGCGTACAGAACCTGCCCCTGAGTTTCTAAATTTTTAGACTTTAAAATAAAGAGAAAAATGAGCAGTGCACCATCAGTTATCATTGTAGAGTAAGATAGTCACTATGTCCAGTTTTAGAAATCAGTAATGTAGACCATAAAAACAGAACACAACAACATTTCTAGAGAGCAACTACACTGAACTCCAGTTTTCTAGCTGAACCTGGGTGCTGTTTCTGAAGACAGAAAGGTGCCTGTTCCCCAGCTTGGAGGAGGATCCCATTTTTTTTTAGTGACTGAAACAGTGTTGTGGCTGCTATCGTTAACAAACAAACAACAACAACAACAAACAACAACAACAGCAGAAAGACACCAAAAAAAAATTTTTAGCTATGCAGTTAAAATCTAAGTTACTCAAGTTTTGCTGCTTGTCTGACTGGGAGCATCCCCACATTTGCAATGTCATATAGAAAACCAAAAACAAATGTAAAAGGGGCAGAGGAGTCATGCATGACAATCTAAACTAGAATCAGCAGATTCCACCACACACACACCCCCACTGCCTGCCCCAATTCAGCATGAAAAGAAAAAAAAAACAACTAGGCATTTGCATAAATATATTTTGTATTTGCTGATTAATTTTTCATAGCTTTGCAGATACTTTAAAGTAATAATATTGTCACAACGGTTGTATAACAAATTTGCGCCTAAACAGATAAAAACCCCTACATGCCTACGAAGGACCCAGCAGCAACCATTCAGGGAATGGATTCCTTGGAACTGAGCATTCATAATCCAGTGCCTACTGTGCATTCATTCCCTTCAATGACTATGGTAATTAGCTTGTCTCATGTTATTGTGACCTACAATCTATCTATGGGGACACTCCAGGGGAGCTCTGGGTCCTAAATCTACTAATTTCACATTTAGAAAGACTCAGGCATTACAACAATGCTGAATTGATATGCAGAACATTCAGATAATTTTAAACACTTGAATCATTGTCCTCACATGTAAAAAGATCAGGGCTTCCTTCAAGCGCACATTGTGCAAATTCACTGGGTGTGTCACATCACACTGAAAGGATGTTTGCTGAAATGCAACTGGGCCATGGAAGTAGTAGTTGATTAAGTGGAAAATAAGGAGCCTTGGGCACAATGACCTTTATAAACGATGCACAAAATTTAAACTGAGATTTACAGCAAACTTTTATGGTAATTTTTTTCTATGCAGACAGAAAATAACATAATAAATCAGAGTATATGGTTAGTTCCTTGCATAAGTTACATCCATCTTAGGAAATTTTGCTCAGTCATCTAGCTTCTGGCTTTAGCAATACAATATCATTTGATCCAATCCTAATAAACAGGTCAGACAAAGCTACAGTCTAGTAATACAATCATGTTAAATAGTTCCTCAGTGCCTTGATATTTGCAGTCCTAAGATGATTAATAGCATGGTCTCACTCTACTCATACCTTATAAACAAATGGGTAATCATACAGAAATTTTGCAAACAAGTTTCCAGTTTAGGCCAGAGCATCAACCCAGATCAGGCAACAACATAGAGTCTAAATCTGCATGAGAGTTTTGAGGCTCTTCTTACCATCTCCTTTACTCAAATCTAACCCAACTGCCAGACAGATCATAACAAGCAAATATTCTCTCCAAATTTGTGGTCACTGACAGATGAGCTTGCAGCAGCTGCTCTTTTAGGACATTGCTAACCCTGCCTTCCCAGGCCTTCACCAGCAGCTTAACGGAAGGCAGGAGACAGGATGAGAGAAGGGAGGCAGAAATACACATTTCCCTTCAGCCCTGATAGAGAATGGAAAGAAAGAGGAGGGCAGGCACCTTAGAGTGGGAAATGTCAAACTTCCTCAGAAGATTTGCCAGGTTTTCAAGATCCCTTATTAATGCAATCAATTCATTTTTGGGAGGGTCAAAAAAATTCAAATCATTGCCACAGTGAATGCTTAAGATTACACTCTATGAGCCAGATTTAATACAAAGTATGTACAGGTTCTCCACTGAGAAAACTGAATGTATTTATCTTTTTAATTGAATCTAGACATCTAAAATGATCCTGGTAAGTAGATTAGAAATCTTATGTACTGAGCCCCCATGTGGTTTGCCTTTAATATTTGTGCATTCAATTACTGGTTTTAAAAAGCAGGAATTATTCATTGCAATGCTAATGCTATATTTATTCAGGATTTAGACCTATTTTAAGATTAGGCCTGACTTAATTGTAGCAAACTATCAGCAATGTTTCAGTCAGACTGTAACTCATTATCACATATCTGCCTGATACCTGCATTCCACAAATCTGTGGAGAAGAAAAAGAGAATACTTCTTGCTATTGCTGAATAAAATTAAAGGATGTCTGGGAAGTCTGAAAAGCAGTTTTATGCACATGCTCCAGTAAAATATTTATTTTTTGAGGAAAAAAGTTGAAACATGAAAACTGTTCTAATAAAATTATGTACAACAGAGGGGAAAACCTAATTTACCCCTCCCTACATAACTCACAGGAAAAAACTAACTGTAGTAGCAGGAAGGCATTGCAAGAATCCACATTATAGACTAGGAGCTCTCATCAATTTCTGGATGCAACATGCATTAGGAAGAGGTGAATAGTCAGTCATTCCTATATTTTCCTTGCAAGAGGTTCCCTGGCATGTCTACTAGATCTGCAGAAGGAAGGGCTGTGCTTCAAGTGCTTAAGACATCTCAGCAGAGATGAACCAGACACTGCCCAGAACAAGGGTAGAGAGCAGCCCTCTCCTCTAACCACACAATACCATCCTTCACTTCATCTGCAGTTCCTTCACAACAGCACTGCTCCTCTCAGCTTTTGCAAGACAAGAAGACAACTTTAAAAGACTAAGGGAAAAGGGGTCAAAGGCCCTTCAGATATCTATTACACTATTTCTGCATTTATACCTTAAATACCACAGCAAATTACAACTATATGCTTTCTTTCTAAATCACTTGATATCAATTATCTTAGTTTAACCATTAGCTATGTAAGCATATGTATGGACATCTACTTACATTATCTCTAGCCTGTCTCTTTCTCACTCAAATTGCAATTCCTAGGGACATCCCCACCACAGTTTTTACAAAAGCCTTCTTAAGCATCATGTTAAAGCTCTTGCAGAAATGCTAACCTTGACTTTGTTGTGAGAAATACTTCAACAGTTCAGCACAGTCGCAGGTGGTTCCAACTCTGGAGATTTACAGATTATATTCTCTATCTAATGAAGATGAAATGTTACCTTAATTTGTAAAAAGAGATTAAAGAACAAGGACAGTAGCTGCCAGGATAGGAAAAAATGCAATTCCTAGGAAAACATTTGCTTTCATTAGTCAGTAAAAAACTGCTGTAAATCTGCACTATATTTGTCATGGGGAAAAAAGTAAGAAGATAGTTACCAAGAGTCTGGCTATGTTTCCTATGTGTCCAAAAGGATCATTGCTTCCAAAAATCAGTGTCGTGCATAGATAAGAGCAGGAAATTAAAAATAGTCACCAGAGTCTTCAATGCAAGACAATATAAGCCTTCATAATATAGAATAAAAGTCTTAGTCATGAAAAAAAAAGGCATCCATAAATATATAGTTATAGGCACTCTGGGCTTTTCTATTGGAGGTGAGTCATGAAGCCAAATACCAGGTTCAGACCTTACTTGTGACAACTATACCACTATTATTCATCAATTTACATCAATTTCCAAAAACACCACAATCCAAGCTTCCAATTTAGACTGACTTTTTCTTTGGATTTTTTTCCTGTGTAACTGCATAATGTACTTGCGCTTAAATTTTATAAAAGAAACAAGAAGGCATTCTTTAATTTACAGCATACAGACAGCACTATGCAGAGTACCTTCAAAATAAGAAGGCATATAACACATCCTTTTGACCCCTAATATACAATGCCAACGAATTTCTCTGTTTAATTACATAAACATGGCATTTTTTCAGCAAATGTTTGTAATATAGAAGATGCAGATGTTTCTATTATTATTTGGTTAGGTAAAAATAAATGAAACTACTTGGAGGTGTTACTTTCTTCAGAAAAGATGATGCCAAATAGTCCAGAAACTCCATTACAAGGTGGTTGTTATCAAAAAAGAAGTATTCTAAAAATGTAGAGGCCTCAAATTGTTTGTTTTGATTTTGAAATAGACAATCTGTCTGAAATTCTAGTCAGAAACTGAAGTGGAGAACTTTGCCTTTGGAATTTATCTTATACACAAAATAAACGTTTATTGTGGAATAGTTCTGTGAGGCATACATGAGTCATGTTCAACCACAGTATTTCCCAGATAAACACAAGTGCCCTGTTTATAATGAAAATTAATTTAGTTACGTAGATAGTTCAGTTCATAAAACATCTGACAGAATGGAAAAGGTATTTGACAAGTCCTAACTGGTATTTTCTCTTTAATCTCTCAGGTGATTTTTGGTTGTGAAAGACAGAGCAATGAAAAGTATATGCAGAAAGGGAAATCTGATTGGAAACAAAATCCATTCCCCAAAACACTGGGTGCAGTTGGAGGGATCAGTAAGGAAAATTAGGTAGAGAAAGCCTGGTTACTCCAGTGGTCAAACCACCAGGTAGTTAAGACTGGGCCCAATGGTGCTTACTTTCACACAAATTACTAACTAATCTCACTCATTTGATACAACAGAGGGTCAAATCACACAGGTGTTCATTTCCAGGTGTTTCTCATATACCTAATTATTCATTCACCTCATTCAATGAGGCTTTAGGAGTTGCAGCCAATCACTCCCATTCCCCCAAGCTTTTTTAATAATTTACCCCATATTTCCCTCTTTACGTACCCTTGTATATAAACAGTATCACAGGTCTCTGAGAGAACCGTATCTTGCACAGAAGCAGTCACCACCTGAGTCTCTCTGGTCTCAAAACAGCACCAATGAAGAAATGAGGAAGAGAAAAACAAATCTGAATGTGTTCCTATAGCTGTTAAACTTTAAAAATGAACAGGATTTTTAAGGATAATTTTGAAGGAAAAGTGTGTAGCTAACATGTCAAGACAAAGACTGGAGTTGCTGCTAATGACACTGTCTTCTACTGCTTAGTAAGCTAATTACATTAAAGAAAACCAGAGCAGAGGAAATTAGAAGGCATGTTGATGTTTCCATTCCTTCCAAATCAAAACGGTAACCAGCATGATGTAGGAAAGCCCCTTCAGGTTACACATGCTGAGAAAGCTATTGTATATATCTTTGGCAAAGGCAAACAAACAGGCAAAGTATATTTGAGTTTTAATAGCCAAAGGCTATCCCTACTGTGACTGTGCCCTCATGCATTACATGTCTCTATAAAGCAGAAACCCACCTTTCATGTCAGACCCCAGAAGAATATTACAGGTTACAGTGCAATTGAAGAACAGAAGTTATCTCCTGGAGCCAAACATGTTTGATAATCTTGGAATGGATAATAAACCTCTTTTGCAATCTTTTGGATGAGCTTTCAAGAAGTCTTTTGCAAGGAGTTATTTTCTGAATTTGTATCACAAAGTTACTGGTTAGTAGTCATGGTTTCTAGTAAAAAGCTATTTGCAAGTTACTATTCCCAAAACATGACTTCTGGAGCTTTATAAGAATTATGTCAACTCTGCTGAAATAGCTCTGGGCTCACAAGTAGCCTGGCAGCTTCTAGCAGCTGACACAGCTACTGCTGAACACCCACCCTCCTGCAGCGGAATCGTGGGGCTCCTGAAAAGCTGGCTAATGTAACGTGTCTAGACAGTGCATGCCTACCCGTCCCTGCTTGTATCCCATTCTTGTGGTGTGAGCATGAAACCACCCTTCCGAGAGAAAAAACCTCATTATATTCTTTTGCTGAAGTCTGATATAAAAGCTGGAAAATAACCTAGACAAACCATTAATTTTAAATTATAAAATATTTAACTAGAAAAGCATAACCCTTTTCAGATGGAGGAAAAAGTAGCCTTTTCAGCACCAGCTTAGTGGCATGATCCCAATTTACTAATCCCATTTTTACTGTACTCCAGAAAAACTGACATCCTGATGGCATAAGTATCCTGGAGACCCACACACTACACTATGTGGTGACCTGACCAGAGATCCTTATGCATTCAAGGCTATGCCTGCCTGCCACAGCTAATATGATATCAGGGCAAATAATTTAATTACACAGAGATCAGGAAATTCAGAGAGTGACAGTTCCCATTCTCTCACAGTGCTCATCTCAGGCATAAAGTCAGCATCAAGAACTGTATGTGCACAAGGAGATTTGTTGCTGCAAACCTGTATAGCTGAACTGGCAAAGCAGCACTCTGCGCTGAACTCACACTGTCAGGTATGTGACACAACAGAAAACGTAACAGAAACATCTCAATTTCTCGACACAAGCAACAAAGCAGAGAACAGCATTGTAGCTGCTGTGAGTTGCCTTCAGCAGCAGCAGGCCAGCTGGAACACCATCCACACTTCCCTCAGGTTTGCCACACCATGAGACTCCCTCCTGCCCCTCTTCAGAGCTGCTGGACTATCCAACTCCTCCATGCACTCAAGTGAACTCAGTGCAGCCTGGTGAGCAAGCTGTGCAGAATTTTAAAGTTACAAAACCCACATCCAAAACCAGTGACCTACATTTAAGAGTAATTCAAAATATCTTAAAAAAAAAAATAAAAACCAGGGTGGGGGGGGGGGGTAGGGGGCACATTTGATTACTGTAGAAGGTTGATTCTTAGTGATGTTTTGCTTTATGGTGCTAGTGAAACAGCATTTCATCAAACAGCTACTCCCAAAAATGACCTTCTGCTGAAACACTGCTGCCCTAGCTGCTTAGTGAAATGCTGCTCTCTTCCCTTCCCCCGATCCCACAATCCTTTCTCAGCTCATAAGGGCTCTATTTGCAATGCTACACAAAAGGATTAGTTGTTTAAACTTTTCTGTTTCCCTACTTCCAAACAGCTTCAGTCACGTCTCTTTTGAGTGACCTCAACATTTTACTCAATACTTTAGCCACCTTCTTTTTGTTTGGAGGGGGGGAGGGGGCTGGGAGGAAGAGGGAAGGACGTAACCAAGCAATTTGGCTTGACATCAACACAAAATCAGATCACAATGGTAAAAATACACATTAGTTTTAAATGCTGCTTCTGTAGTCCCACATCTCTGACTCAAACAAGCATTTTCTGCAACTTAACTTCTAGGTACAGCACCACAGGAAAACATGCATTAAGTGAGCTATAAAACAACAGGTTTTAACACCATTACTCTTCTCCTAGGTTTATCACTGCTATATTCTGTGATATCAGACAAACCATTCAGCTTGTACTTCAGCCTTCTTAACTGTAAAACAGCTACAATGCCTGCTAAAGCACCCTAGAATACTTTAGAAGTTTTGGAATTGAAAGAGATTTTGAGAAGATTGTCTCTAATACCAAGTATTATTTCATAGAATACAGACTGCACTACTAAGGGAAAACTATCTTGACTGCATAATCACATTTAGAACAGTGGCTTCTGTATATGTGATAGAGGAGTTTCAAAGAAATGTCATATTTTTAAAATACATGTGCCACTACCATATTTAATAGAAACTCATCTTCAATAGAAACTCAAGTTTTTTGGTGCCATGAGTCTTTGGAGTCTTTGCATAAAAGCATTGGCTGTAATCACTCTGCAAGAGCTGTCAGGATTTGTCACGTCAGAAATCCATGCACTAAAAAAAAAAAAGGAGTGGTTTCCCAAAGAGGGTTTGGTACCTTAGAGACATTAGAATCCATTTTGTTAATAACACATATTTGTGCACTTGTGTTTTGTGGCTCAGCACGATCATATTAAAGTCTTGCCCACTTTTTCCAAGAGGCTTTGTCGTAGCACTTCAAGGGCTGATTCTCAAACAACAACACTAAGTTTTCAGAAGCAGCCAAATTAGAGATGCTCAGGTGTCAGGAGCCCTGTCAAACCCCAAAGCCACTGTGACATCCAGCTCTGTGAGGATTTAGTCACAGCGCCTCGATGTCTAGTTGAATATTTTGTGTACAACCTGATTCAGTAGCAAGTTGAGAGCATCAAATCACAGTGTCCCAGGCTCAGAAGAATTGTTAAGTGACAACAGGGTTTTCCACTGTGAAGTTGTCAGAGATACCATCAAAAGACATCTGAGAAGTGTTCACTGACCCGTGCAGTTCCCAGGGATGAGGCCACATGCAAAGGTGTTTGCATCCAAGGAAGCGGCATAGCTTAGTAACTCCTCTTTGTGAATACTTATCAGGACAAGACCTTTCTTGATGACTTTCCAGTATCTGGTTTCAAATCTACACAGCCCTAGTTAAAAAAGAATAAAAATATATCCTTTAATGTGCTCTATATAATTTCTTTCATATGCCAAGAAACATAGGAACTTGCGTGAGAAACAATTTTCTTAAGGAATTACTAAACCATCCTTTACTGAAAAACTTGTGATTGTTTTTTTAAAATAGAAAGTCAGCTTCTGTTTTACAAAAGCCTTTAAGCACAGCAGTCTTTCAGTAGGAATTTATATAAATAGAAGAAAAATTCAAAACAAAACAACACACCCAACATTCACAGAGAAGAGCAAGGTTTCTGCCCTCTGAAACTATACAAGAATTACTAGATACAGCATCATCATATGAGTGTATGTAGAACTGTGATCCTACTAATTGCATCAATAGCAAAGACTGTTTCAAAATATTTCAAAACAAGTTAAGGTATCAGTAAATCACAGTCAACTTCCATTGTCACATATACATTTGCCTTGAAGTTAGAGAGCCAGAAACAAGGAGCTTTACAAGAAAAGATATTCAACTAAGAAGGTTAAGTGAAGAACACATAAATACAGGCAGTGTCCTGAAATAGCTGAAGCATAAAAAGCAAAAGACCAAATAAAGCTGTTTTTAAGTACAGTTCAAAACTGTTAAAGTCTGTCTAAAGCAGCAAAAGATGGATGGATTTCTGGGGGAGCAAAGGAACAGAAATCACACACTTCCATTGAACTGTTTCAAACTAAGGGCACTGTACATTTTTCTAAGTTGCCTTAGACTACAGGACTCCGTGGTATTGAACCCATGGAAAATCCATGCTGTCATGTTACAATATTGGTTTTCTATCCTGTTGTGTATGTTGCCATCTACCATTAGCAAGAATTCACAGTGACATCAAACCAAAACCAGAGCTTTGTCATAAAGAAGATGCATTGCTTTGAGAAACAAAAGATACTCAGTTGAGTGCAGAGCTTCCATGACATGCATGGCAGATAGTAATATCAGACGTGAGAAAGGGAGAGAGAGAGAGAGAGTCAAGTACTGGTCTTTCCTTGGGGATATTCTCAAACAAGAGGTGACATATTGATCCCCCTGAAAGTCAAGTGAGATTTTTACCACTGATTTCAAGGAAACAGGACCTTGGTTTCTTAGAACTAATAGTATCTTCTCTGTCCAGTAAAAAAAAAAAAAAAAAATTATATATAACCGATGCTTATCATATAAAAAGCTGGTTTATACCACTCTAGCACTGTACACGTCATGCTCTTTTACAATGTCACAATCCTGAAACAGTGCCAAGCTAGAAGAGCCAGACTCAGGAGAATGTATTTTTTCCAGAGGTATTAATTTTGATGAAAATAATATCTACAGCTCTTCTGCATTAGAAGATTTCAGGTATGTAGCTTTCAAGTCAACTTTCATTTCTTCTTATGTTAACATGCTTTTCCTTTTTAGCTATATATTTTCCTTTCTTGCAGCTATCAATGGGTTGTCTCAAGGTTAACTGCCAGCCTTGAACTATCAGCAGTCCATTGTAAGGAAGGAGCTCCTTGCAGAATACAAATGAAATCCATAGATTATAAACATACACCAATCAGATGAAGCCAAATATGGGCATAATATACATATCAATACTTCAGCAGCACTGCTGCTGTGTATTTATGGTTTTGTTCAAAACATTTTTGTCAAGTTTGTTTTAAAGCTAGCAGCCCTTTTGGTACAACACCTGCTTCTCTAAAGCACTGAGGTCAGCAAAAGAAACACCTTGTAAGGTGAAGAAGGGTGAAGTAGGACACCACAGTCTGCTATCTAGCTTACTAGTCTAAAACTATGGGGGGGGTTGTATCCACATCTGAGCTTTGTGACAATTCACAAATATCTGCATTCACAGATAACAATAGCAAAAACAGTCCTCCAAAGTCTGACTGAGTTAAGAAAACCTTTTTCAAGGTTGTACTGCTTTTCCCCTGCCTCTGCTAGTCCTTGGAGGGAAAAAAAATAAGAAAAGGGTGTGGATGTGTGAGAAAGATTTTCAAAAGAACTTAAATTCAAATTTCAGTTCAAAAATTTGGATCACTGCTTATCGCTCTCTCAACTGTTCCTTGATTTTAAATCCTGAAGTATTTTAAAATAAGTCCACTTAGCCACTTATCTCTACTGAAAAGATGTGAATAACTTGCTCCACAGTTTGTGAAACAGACTGTGCTGTAAGCAAAGTGCTGCACATCCTGCTATTTATCTCAAGGTTATGCTGAGCGTCACCATCAAACAAGTTATTTGGCCCACGTTTAGTTGAATATTATTTCCTGGTGTGGTATTGGGAGTTTACTAACAGCATTAGAGGAGCAGAGCAGAGAAACATTAAAAGAACTGTATTGTCCTACTCCACCAGTTAATGAAATCTGATTTTTCCCCTACAAAAACAATTATTGGCATTACATTTTCAACCGACTTGACAAAGCACCTCCACTCCCCTATAGGACCAGATCCAGAACGATCTCTTCTGGCTTTTCTTTGCCTCTCCCCACCCATGCCTTTATTCCTGCATTTGGATGGGAGTGTAGATGGGAATGGTGAGAAAAAGTGTTGCTATCTTCACACTTGGCTTGGTTTCAAGCTTCAGGAATGAAAAACTGCCAGCTTTCTGATGTTCATGTAAACATTAACATAGACCTATAACTTTCAATGAGATTTCAAGCAACAAAACACATGTAAAATGCAACTTCAGAGAAAGAAATTTAAAATTTGTATCCAAAGCATGTCCTGGCTCTGCTAAACCAAAAAGCAGCTGGTAGAGAGATTTACGGGTATACGCAAGTTGCAGCTTGGTAATGAGCTGTGCTGGAGGATGACTCAGCTGAGCAGTGAGTTATATGACCTGGAAAAGAGAAAACTGAAGTATAGATAAAGTTCTTTATCAGAAAAGGCTGGCTAGTTGGTATTTTAGTCCTTGATTGTCCTTGATTGATTGTCCCTGGCAATCTGCTGATCACGGATTTTAAAGTACTCTCAAGATAAAATACTTCAATAAACAATAACAGATTTTTAAGGCAGTTTTCACATATTAAAAGAAAAACAAAGACCAAAAAAACCCCCAACAAAACAAAAAACAAACCAAACAAAAAATGCAAGAGCAAAACCAGGGACTTTATCGAGTTCTAAGAAAGAAAGGTGAATTACACAAAAGAAAGCAAAGTCTTTAGGAAGGTCACTAAAATTTCTTACTATCTTTTATTTTCCATGTGTTTATTTTTAACCTCATCTTAAAGTGTGCTTTTGAAGCCAATAATATATATGGTGTTAATAAGAGAACTTTCTCCAGCTGGTATCAGACAGCACTAGGGTGCAGCTTTACTGTTGGACGATTTTGTTCTCCCCAGCTATTCACAATGTGCCTGCTAAGATGCTTAATGGTGCACTCTGAATGTGCACAGTCCGGCCTGCCTGGGCTCAGCTGGCAGCCCATCATCTTCTATAACTACTTTCCCCATGTAGTCGTACCAAGCAAATGCTTCTGTGCACTTCCAGTGAGAAATCAGAAAAGTGAACTCAGAATACAATCCCTTAAGCAGCAGTTTAAATTCATTATTTCCTTACCTGCCTGTCTAACTCAGAGCATGCAGGAGAAGTGGATGTGTACAGAGGCACGACACGAAAGGCATGATACAGGCTTGAGAGCCCAAGCTCTTTATACAAGCTGTTAATACAAGCATACTCCAAGACTTGCCAGTCACTTGAAATAGGTTATCTTGTTGGTAAATCCACTGACATCCAGGACCAGTCAAGTTTTCAGGTGTGAATTTCAGGTAAGTGATAGCTAAGCAGACAGTGTCCTGATGAAATATGTCAGCTATTCAATAAGCATGCTGGGCACATGGCTATCACATGAAGTTTAGTCTATTAGTTTCATAGACTAATTAATTTAAAGGAAGTTCAGATCAGAAAATAGGTAAGGGTCACAGGCTTGCTTCATGACTCAGATTGCAACCACAGGAGAAAACCAAGAAGCAAGTCACAACAGCAGACTGACCTTAGCCCTGAGAAAGCTCAAGGGTGCTGAGGATGCTGAAATAGAGAATTGCATGAGAATACTCCTATTGGTCTATCATGGTTGCTTGTAAAACCAGAGATAAAAGACATTGCAGATATTTCAGGCTCCATGCTATGTGTCCCCAGAGGGCTGCATGGCAAGGCACAACATCTGATAGGTGAAGGGCACAGGGAGGCATAGAGCCTAGGGGAAAGTGTTGGGCAATCATGTAACATGCCGCCAGACCATGAAGGTCCACTCCTTTAAGCAGTGATGAAGCAAAGCAGGATTCAGAAAGCTCCTTTGAAAGGCAACTCAACAAACATAGGAACACAAGCAAGAGCAGCCTTGGAAAGTCTAGGAGTGTAGGACAGACCCAGCAATGCACTGGTCTGGCATACATCTCTCAAGAGGTGCTTCATGAGGGCTGTGATCAAAAAAAATGCCTCTTAAAATGCACGTTTTTATGCCAACCTTGTGATTTGAAATGCTGAATCACACAGTCCATATGCCAGGAACTCACACTGTTTCATGTATAGGCAACTAAACAGACCCACAAATCTTGCAGGACTTCTATATTTTCCAGATATGAATGGTACAAACAGCTAAAATAATTACAAAGGACATGAGCTACAGTCTAATTTTCACAAGCTTGTAAAAAAAAAAAAAAAAACAACTAAATACAATTTGCTTAATGTTACTTACCACCGTATAATTTCATTTATGCAACGTCGATTCATCACTGGATTCTTAATTTTTTTATGAAGTTCAAAGGAAAAAAAGAGAGTGCAGTCTTACTACCAAAAGAACTATGCTTCTCCCTGAAAAGATGTCATTATGCACCATCCTCCAGAATAAGTGATTTTTATCTTTTTGTTTTCATTATGGCCGGCATGCAGAGTGCAGAATTTACAAGATTACTCCTTGTTTACAATGAGCTTAAATAGAACATACAACATACTTAAAAACTAAAGTGTGTCCTTTTTCCTTCCTTGGACATACGTATACAAAACTCTGAGAGGGAGAAACATGTACCATATTGTTACCTGTAGAAAGAACTGTGAAAAATGATTAATTGTTAACAAGCATAAAATTGAAAAGGTGACACCTGCTCAAAAAGAGACCCTTCAGGAGACTTACCACTTCAGAAATATATGATGGGAGTAAGTTAAGACAGATAATGGCTAGTCATGGGATGCATGAAAAACTGACTGATTATATGTTGCTCCAAACCACTGGTTTTCATTACTGACATAAATCAAGGCTAGGCAGCAGCTTAGCAAGTCTTAAAAGACAATAAAAACACCACTAAAAGAAACTGGCAGTTAGATTTAGCAGAGAATGTTGTGTCCAGAAATACCAGATGCCTTTATAAAAATAAAGTATGTTTTGCTAAGTAATGTCTGAAAAGTTTTTGCAGCCAAATGGAGCTTGATCTTTATTTAACAGCTGAGCAACAGAGGTCCTTATTATTTAATTAAACACTCATTCTAGCTGACATTTATTTAAAAACCTAAACCGAAGTGATTTTGCTGCAAGGCAATTAGGTGAAATGGAAAGGGGTATTCATATAAGGCTAGGAGTCATGAATGCAGCAATGATTTTAGCATAAAAAGAATCTGCTGCTAAACAAGGAGTTACTGTGAAACATTATGTCCAGACTAGTTGGTTTAACAAAATGGCACTTTGATTTGAAAATAATTTCTGCACCACACTTAGGGAAGAACATTTTGCTCTTATTTCGATTTGTGATCACTACTCCTCACCTCCATGAGGGCAGTGCCCCTTGATTAGGCATCAGCACATCTACCAATAATTCTTGGACAATGGCTGAAAAAAAAATCTGATTTGATTTGGCAGGGAAGCCATGGACTTTTCAATTATTCCTTTTATTTATACACTATCCTTCTCACTATTAAAAATACTGCAACTTCCCAAGAAGACATGTACTCTTCATACAAACATAGAAACCATTTTGCATATGTGACTAAGTAGATGCCTTTGAAGCCATAAGCCTACTTCCTCAAGTGCAAACACCATTACTTCTAATGTGCAAGCAAAACCTCAGACTAAGTGCCTGATTTTCGTGAAATCCCTCATGCCGCAGCTGAACCCATCTGTCATCTTTACCTCTGAGCACCAGCCATCTGGCTGGTGCATGAGGAAATAACCAGCCAAGCTAAGATTGTGGAGGGCAAGTGGGTGCCCGAAGAAGGTGTCTGCAAAGCACCACTGCACCCCTGACTGGGGAAAAGGCATCCCTTTGTGAAAGACCACATGCCTGCAAGTGCACATGCCCGTGGCCAAGCACAGCCTCTTCAGCTCATAGCCACGTCTCCCACTCAGGGAGCGCACTTCCAACTTCCCGCCACACAAACAGGGAAGAGAGACCCTCAGGCATTTGCCAGGCAACAAAGTCCCCTCATCCATCAGGTCTTCTCACTGTTGTTTTCCCCACAGAGTCCCTGTTGCAGAGGGGAGACGTACCAGGTTTTTGGGTGCCCCATAGGGAAGTGGGGGTTGCACAACTGCCGACATGCAAAGTTGGCACAATTTCATTTGGATACAAACCAAAGGGAAACTCTGTGGTTCATCCAAAACAACACCAGATAGAGACTGGTAGGCATTCTGGAGTCTCTAAAGAGCATAATTTCATTAAGCATGCAAGACCTAATAAGCACAAAAAGGAAATAAGCAGGCACTGTCATAACAGGAAATACACCAAAGTTGTGCCTAAACTGGAACTGGCTGGGAAGTGAGCTATTGTCAGGAACCCGTTTCAGATGCTCTGATATTGCTGACTGCCTTGAGCAAGCATTGCATAATGGCCAAAACCACCCCAAACCAAGGAGACTGGTTTGCTAATTTTGAGGGAAGCAGATCAGAAACAATCTAAATCCTAAACATGCATATCCAAAAATATGCCACTGTTCCACTCAAGCAGACAGAAAGAGTAACATTTCAAGTTAAAGGATGGTTAGAAGTAAGTATAAACATACAAACACACATCTCTCTTAGTGCACCTGTTTAAAATCTGACTGGCAATACACATATCTTGCTAAGGGCATTGTAGCTTAATTCACTCAGGGTACATCCTTACCTTCATTTTCATTTCTTTTACAGTCTTCTGTAAAACTACTACATTGCAAAAAGACCTCAAATTTGCTTTGCCATTTCTGGGGTTTTTTTTTCCTTTTTTTCAAAAGTCTGTAGGATGGAACTGAGGATCGTTTTACTGCCAGTTTGTATACTCCTCAACAATGTATGAATGATACTGGACTTGGGTTCGTCCTATCTACAAGTCAAACTAAACAGATTTGTTCTTCATAATTTTCCAAGTGGCACTGGCATTATTCATCTGCACTGAACATGCTCCGTTCCAGAAAAGCATTTTCGAAAACATTTCTATTCCTGCTAATGTAGTTCCAGTTCCCTGATCCCAGCCATCCTGGAAATTTGTGTGTCTCAGCACACAGCTCCATCCGGCTTTGAGATGAAATTGGGCTATTTGCCCACACCAGTTTGGAACCGACTGATTTCCCTTCAATGGCGTGACATAGCTGAGAGGCTAAAAAAAACTCCCAACTGCAACACATTTGAGGATTCCCTAAAGGAAAGGTAGTTAAACATGTTTTTAAGAAAAGGCACAGGTAGCACAGCACTAACCAGATACTTCTAAACCTTCTCTCTCATTTACCTTATAATACCCTGTCTCATGGCCCCTTTTTCATATTGTGACCATTTATCTTCATGCTAGAGAACTATGTTTATATTCTGTGTACAATCAAAGTAAAAAAAATTAACACTAAAGCACAAACAGATCCGAGCAAACAAAAGCAAAATGCTACTGATATTTCCCAGTATGAGTCAGTGTGGATGTGGGAATTTCTAAGTAGACACAAAGCAGTAAAAACCAAAACGTGCTGCTGGAGAGCTGGTGTTGCTCACTGGTAGTCAGCAGTAAGGACATCTTTTACCATTTAAAATCATGTCAGTTCCATTATTTGGATCTGAAAACTTACTGTGCAGACTACTGGGCATGCAGGGAAATCCAGAGGTAGATACTTATTTCTTTCATGTTCCCTGTGTGAAATAGTAAGGTTTGGTGTATCAAAGCTGCATACAGAAGGCTCATTATGTAAGTGACAACTATAATATTAAACTGAATAGAATGATAATATAATTCAAGAAATCTAATTGCTACTGTGCTGGAAATTCATTTTCTAACAATACAAAGCAAAAGCTGTCTCAATCACTAAAGAAAAATCCTCCCCTTATAATTTTCTTTCATTTTCAATTTATAAAAATGGCCTTAACTCCTCCAATAGACATAAGCACTTAACTAGTCAATCAATCACCAGAATCAATCACCACACCTGCTGTCTCCATTATTATTCCTTAAAGAAAAGCATAAGTACAGGAAAACATGTACTGACTAGAATCCACCAGAGGCAAATTAAAAATAAGAAAACAAAACCAAAGAAGTATTCTAATTACTAAAGTGAAATACCTTTTGAAAACTGTAAATGAAAATTATTGCGTCAGAAGAGAAAGAAAAGTTGCAAAATTTACAAATATAATGTACTAATTCAATGACAAATAAAATTAATTTGAATGTAGTATTTATCTGAAAATAAAAACCAAGCTCTTAAAAACTCTTTATGTTCATTATCATCAAAATACCTTGCCAAGGTAACCACTATCATTATTCTTACCTTACAGACGGCAAAACTGCAAAGACTTCAGGAATATCAGAAATCTGCAAATTAGTAACAAAACTGGAAAGTAACTCATATCTCCCATCTGCAGTGCAGAGCTTTGATTTTAGACCTGAGCATTGGAAAAATAAAGAACAGATCAAAGACCAATTTCAAAATATTCAATAATAACATCAGGCATTGAATAGAGACCTATATTCCCAAATTTAATATTTTACTATTCTCACATCTTCACAGAGAAAAATCATCTCTGAAATATAGGAGTATTAATTAAATTTTTCCTTTCCAGATTCCAACCACAAATGAGAAGAATCATGACAGTCATTAATTAACTGTTCTCCTGTCTTCATCTGTAGGTTTAATATTTCCTTATATTTCCTGGTCCCATGGACCAGATTAAACTGAAAAATGTGATGACTAACACACAAATCCCTGACAATACATGGTGGGTTTCTATTCATTTATGGTAATAAGGCAGAAATTTTCTATGCAGGTGCACCAGCAATTCTCCCAGTGGCTCTGACAGGAGTCAGGAGTCTGCATCCCTTCGCAGCATATCTCCACATGATTCAAACAGAACTTGAAATACAAGTGCAGATGGCTTTCTATACAGGTGGAATAAAAGCTAGCACAGAAAAGAAGGCTGCACCTCACCTCAGCTTTGCGGGATATGCTTGTCAGACAATACCCAAAGCAATCCTTGTTTTAGAGCTCACTGTGTGACATAGCTATCTCATTACTGTTTCGATCTGCAATCTTTTACTAGCAAGATGTGTCCATCTCTGTGAGGCAGTCCGTGCAAGGGCCTGGGCCTCAGTGTGCCAGCAGCAGCATCCAGGGAGGGAGTGTCCAGCACGGCAATGAGGTGAGGGGCAGGCTGGGGCCGGCATGCAGCTCTCCCCACAAGCTCCCCAATGGCAGCGATGGATGCAGCCATTATCCAATAGCACGTGCAAATGAGAACAGCATTTGGCATCCTGACCTCAGTGGGCTGCACAGCACCGGATCTTCATTTCATGATCACAGCAAAAGACTGCACGGGGAAACGGTACGCACAGCTCTTTTAAAGTCAATGGCACCTCAGTTTAAGAGTCAATACAGATATAAACCAGACTCTCACAATCTCCTAAACCTGCTTGTTCTTGAAGGAAATTGTTTGTATAACCACATAGAAAATAATATTTTTTAAGTGCACCACGTTTTTTTCCATCCTTGCAACAAAAACTACATTTCCCATTAAAAATCCTAAAGTGCATATTACAATATCATGAATGTTTTACTGCAAGGCACAGTCAATGTGATGGCACAATAAATGAAAAATTCTGTGGCATGAAAAAAGCAGTCTATAACAGCCCAGAAAACATTTCTTCCACTCGCACCAGTTTTCTAAGAGCAAAACATATTGCAAGTGGTTCATTTCAGCATTTTAATACAATGCAGTAATTTGAGATAAATTTAACACTTCAGAATATCTACATTTTCATTGCATTTACCTCTTTGGGACTAGAGTAGGACAAAAAAATTACACTGGTCTGGTAACATGATATGTTATGTGGCAAATCTTTCCTAACCAGAGTCTTGGTAACTTTACTTCATAATTACTTTTTACTTTGCCATAAACATCCAAGCAATAACACTGCAGGTGCTATTTGCAAATGGGTAATGTGAAGGTGTTTAATATGATTCTTTAGAAATAACACACTAGGTAGGTAGATCCAACACCAGACTCCATTTCCCCGTGACTCTTCCATCTCTAACTGGAAATTAGACTGAAGGCAAATACCATTAACTAACAATGAACAGGCTATGAGAATGTGTCAGTTCCGCTGGAGGATGCACAAAGGTAGTTGGATTTAGATACATTTTCTTTTCATGTCAGTGAAGGATCTTACTTAAAAAACAAAACCATGTCTCACTTCCTGATCCTGCTGCTGGGCAGGGTATCCTGCTACAGGGTGGAGCATTAAATTGTTCCAAAAAATGCTGGCTGACAGCCAGTGGAAATTTCATGTGCTATGGATCACGCTTCTATTCTGCTATGATTCGTAAGTTTCAGCAGCCACTGGTGATGGCTATGTGTGGCATGTGCCACAGAATATATTTTGTACTACAGTAAAATTTGCCTACAGACTATTTTTTTCCTTCTAATGTGTTTAGTCTAGGCTCAGCTAAAGGCAATAGCAGGTTCTAGCAGCCTACAGCTATTTCAAGGGCAGTTATGAAGCTAATCTCTTCCTTTAGTGACAAATAGTGTAATATGGGAAAACAAACTGCAACTGGAAATTGAAGCTTGGGAAATTCAGCCTGGATATTTGGAGGAAAACGTCGCCAGCAAGATGTCACCCTGGAGAACCTGGAACAGGTTAAATTGTCATCCTTGGAGATTTTCAGAATACAGTTACACAAAACTACAGCAGGCCCAGTGACTGTTCTGCCTTGAGAGGGATACTCAAATGTTCTTTCTAGCCAATACTCTATGACTCCACAATTTTATGTATCATCAATGACTGTTCCTGATTAGTGTGAGTCTTCAACCTGAATTGAAAAGTCATTCCTGTCTTGAACTGTGTCAAAAATCCAGACATGTCTAAACACCTGCAAGTGCTACAAGTCATTGCAGTGTGCATCACAATGTAATATAAACATAAAATAAATATATATCTTTAAATATACTTAAAATATGTTTATGTAAATATTTAAACAAATAAATATAAAATCAGGGCCTCAGGTGGTAATTTGCAAAGTTTCCAAAACTTTTAATCAGATTAATCAAAATAAATGAGGTGCTGAAATAAAGACGACAGGCAACACTTCGTTCATCTGGCATAAGGGAAAAAGACACGAGCTTCTACAAGCATCAGCTTGAATCTGTGAAATTAGTTTCCTTCAACCAACCTTGGAGTCAACCTTGTCACCTTTTGCTTCAGATTACAAGTTGGATTCTTCTCCGTTTCCTTAACACATGTATTTAAAGAGGAAAAATCACCCTCAAACTGAAGCCTTCCCTTACACATTTTTCACACTGATGAGAAAGCAAAAGACCAGAAAATGTGTCACTAGTACACAGAAGAATATTATTATAATGAATATAATATTATCATAGGCTTTGCATAGATATAACACAGGTTCTTATTTTTCTTTTATATTTAAAATTACACTATCTCCTCTTTTATTAGGCATTTGCTCACTCTCCAAGGTTGAATGAGATAGGGTAAGAATCCCAACTACTGTACATCTTGTTTTGTATTTATGTGCCTACGCAACTTCATATTCTTTTAAACCCAGTAATCTTACAACTATGTGTCACTGAATGTGCTTTCTACTGCTGAATGGACTTTCTTCAAATGCAGGCGCTCTGCTGTTCTGACTGAAGTCAATAGGAGTTACCAATGGATTTAATTTGAAGTCAGATTAGGACTTCTGTGAAAAGCTTATTAGAGAGAACCATGTACTGTAAAAATGTAATCCTTTAGGGAAAGTCATTTATAAAACCCTTCCTGTGAAGAAAAAAAAAACCACACTATAGGCTTAGGTAATCATTTAACAAGGTCGACAGCTGAAAGTAAATAATTCTTGGGCAAAGTTTCTAGGATGAAAGGTTTGACCTGTGCTTGAATCTAAAAGTAACAAGCTGATTGACCTTACAATACTGTGGTTTTATTTCAGAAGCTGCCTCCCCCCCCACCTCAAGCTTTCTTCTGAATTGCATGAATATTTCATGACTAACTGTGCATACCATGGCAGACAAAGAGCTAATAGATTAGTAATTTGACCTGCTATTTATTTGAGGTGCCCCAAACACGTAAGGAGAGAGACTCTGATTTTTCTTTAGAACAATCATGAAACAGAATATGGTTGATTCTAGAAACTTTACTTTAGCTGAGATAATTGCAGTGGATGAAAGAGGCAAAGGGTATGGTAAGAATTCACATCTGGGAATGAAAGCAAATCAGTGAGCAATACAGTCAGACATGATAGAACACTCAATCACTGCAGTGAAACACTGAACTTCACTGCATTACCTAGAAACCTTGTTTATACTGCTTCTGCTTAACTTGAGCAAAGGATTAAAAAAACCCAAACCAAACAAAAACCCCATACCACTAACACTGAAAGAATGAGTGATGTCACATTTATACTGTAGAAGTGGAAAAGAGCTCTTCAATTGCCAACTTTCTTTTCCAGATTATGAATATCAGTTAAGATTGATGGGGAGATCTCTTAAATGACGTTCAAGAGTTGCCTCTAAAGCAATTCTCGGAAATCATGTCTAAAGATCAAATTATGATTGAGGGATCTTGCTAGTGAAAAGCATGAAGAAAAACGTTTAACTATGAAGACGTTTTTATGCATTAAAAAGGTACACAAATCCATACAAGTAGAGTCTGAAGCAGAAGAGTGCATTTAACTGAGCCAAAAAATATTTGAAAAAAACAAATCCAAACCCAAAGTGTATCACTCCATTGTGTAGCCAACATCCACGTACAAAAATTCCTTCACAAGTTCAGATGTCTAGAAATTGCCAAAGTAGCTAGAAAATGCTGCACCACAACTTTTAGAGACACACTTATGCGTCAGCACAGATGCAGGGTTGATCAGGCAATTTCTAGCTTTAGGTGCCTATTTTCTGCTCAAAGTGACAGGCTCTGTGGTTATGATAGCTGCACTTCAGCCTGTTAGTCTTCCTGACTGCTGCATGCTCTGATTGTTAGTTGTAGCATTTCATTTCAGTTAGGGATGTCAGGCACCCAAATTCAAAATATACACAACTGTGGAAGAAGTGTGCTTAAAAACCGAAGTTCTGAATTTGGTGAATCTAGTCCACACCTACTTTCACAGAATTTATATAGTTTATTTTCTTGACATTACTGAGGAGGGAAAAAAAACGGTACTATTTGTCACCTTCAAATAATCCTTCCACAAGGATTATTATTATTATTCCCTGGTCAGGAAGCCATCTACAGGTGGGAGACTCCTTCTCCCCCATCACTTCTGTCCTTGACCTTCTTTTGCAAAGGGATATTTGCATATTTGCTAAATACACTTTTGGTAACCTGTGCAATGAAAGTTTTTTGTTATCAACCAATGTTATGGAAGTAGTCTCTGAAGTGTCTTTAATCTTAAACTGAAATGTGGGTTCACAGATACAGCTATTGAGGAGGTGAACAGGTTAAGAGCTGGAATGAAATCTACCCTGAAAGAAAACTGCATTACTAGACTTTGCTCTCAAGCACGTCTATTATCCCGCAAGAAAGCAGCTGAAGGTAGTTGGAAGTAGTCATGGTAAGTAACAATTCTGACACAGTTTGGCTGGTATTTAAATTGTAGCTAAACAAAGAAAAAAAGGCAGCTAAGCTCAAAAGACCCAGCAATCTTAAACGGCTTTGGTTACGACAGGACAACACTGAGGTCAAGCAGTGCAGAAGGACAAACAAAGTCCTGAAACTTTCTTCAAATGTGTATGTGAAAGAAATGGTAAAAGTCAAAGAGAGGAGGTGTCAGAGCGGGGATTGTGCAGGCTCTATGAGGGAATTAACAAATTTGTTTTCTGTCTCTTGCCTTACTTATTTCCTGAACATGGTCAAGTCATTTCACTTCTTCTCCTTTTATTCCATAAAACTAGTATTATACCCTTTCTGATGCATTTTAAAGGCAGAGTGAAAGCTGGAAGGAAGGAAACCAAGGAAAGAAAGAAGGCAGACTGACCCACTCAGCAGATTGGTAAAATGGGGGAAGGTAAGGCTATTTCTTCCTGTGCAAGACTGGTGTGATCCTGTGGCTGTCTGGAGCGCAAGCAGCCAGCTCACAGGCAGTAACATGCTGGATGCCTCACCAAACCCATCTGAAATGACAATGCTGCTACGATTCATTAACATCTTCAAACAAGAAGATGTTCAAAATAGGGAAGCAGAGTAATAATGAAAACCAACATTAAAGAAAAAAACCAAAACATTTTCAAACTTTCACAGAACCAATCTACTGCATTCTTGGATGAGGAGTGATTTTTCTCCCTTTGGGCATTAGAGTATTTAGGCAAAACAATCCTGGAGCAAACTGTCTCCCTGGACAGAGCAAAATAACAGTGTTGTGGGTCATATTTAAAAAAACTAGATGTCTGGCTCAAAAACAGACTAACCACACTTTTCCATGTCTAATCCCAGAAGCATGATACCTCAGCAGCCCTTGGTGCTCAGGGTGCCATGGGTGGCTACCATAAATCAAGCAGCAGTTCAGCTCTCCCCAGTGTCATTTCACCCTTGACCATCAATCCTTTCCTTCTTGCAAAAACTACTGACTTCCACAGTTTCTGTAAGGAAATGTCTGAGTAAACAGCAAGTTCCTTCTTAGCCCCAAGGTTTGACTTGAGCCTTTCTTTTTAGTTGTAACATTTGGCACTTCATCCCTCAAGTGTTGTTACCAATGTCTCTTCCATACCTGCTGCATGATCTGTTGTCTTTACTATAGGAATACATCATTAAGCCAAACTCATTTTAGCTGTAAAAAATATATTAAAGCCTATGTACATCCAAGTTTTCAGTGCTTCTCAAAAGAACCAAACAGAGCAGCTATTCAGAGTGCATCATTTCACAAAATCCAGGACAACAATGGGTTTGTGCTACAGCAAGTAATAAGTTTCTACGTAGTCTCAACAGATGCAAGTTGCAACTCAGATCTCTACTGACAAGAGAGCTATTTCATTATATAAATAATCAGATTTACATCAGATTATAGCAGTGGTACCCATAATAGTAACACCATGATAAATAGTGATTAACCCAAACACTTCCACAGACCCCTTTAGCTGTCAGCCCTAAAGCATTCTAAGATGAACATAATAATCGCATTCTTGTCAGGGAAGAAAACGGAGGTTCTGCAGGGTAACAGCATTTGCTCAAGAAGGAGCAGTTGTAGGTCTCAGACATTTCACTGTTACTCCCTAACTTTCTTATTTTCTCTAATGGGTCATTATACACCCTACCAGCAATTTGGAAGTTTGATGGTGCTTTCGGCTTTAGTAGCTTCAAAGGCTTCAAAAGATCTGTCATGTACCAAAGAGGCATTCAGTATCTCAGACCTCAGGACTAGCTGAAGTGTAACTCCTGCTGATGAGAGGAGTTTACAGAGGTGTGTAATAAGTCAGCCACATATTAAAGTACAAGGTCTGCTATTTGGTTCTCAGCTGTCGAGTAGTAAATAAAAATTAATATCTAATAGCAAAATACCTTCCTTGGGCATGCTTCCAATTCCTGCTCTAAAGAGCCTGAGAAACTGCTAAGAGCAGCTCAAGTGAAGAGAGTGAGAGTACTCCAGCAGAGTGACCCAGCCATGTTCTTGCCTTTGATCACTCTCACTTGTATTGTCCTGCAAATATGATTGCATCAGCTTGTCTTTTATCTTCTTCTATTTAATCTGCACTAATGTGTCTGCATCATAGTTGAAGCAAAATCATAGTCTACACGTGGATTCTAGATCACCTTGAAATACCACATTAGCGCTGATTTCCAAAAGCAGAAAAGGACAAGACTGAGATTTTATTTCCTGCACATTTACTCTATCATTGCATCCATGAGGTAGATATGCAGCCTTAGCATTTAGTGGAGGTGCTTAGTGTCAAGGAAAGGATTATGTGTCTGAGCATGTATCATAACCTTGTTCCTTCTAATAAGTCACAGCATCTTTATGACAGCCTTTCAGAAGGGCATCCTCCATCTCCTTTGGTAATTCCCTACCCTACCTTCAAAATATCCATTATCCCTAAGGATAGCCTGATGCTGAGTTTGGAGAACATGAAGAACACATTATGATCAGTGTAGTACTTAAAATTGTGTCAGAAATTCACTTCCTTTTCAATGCATACAATGTCAGTGAAAACTCCTCTTCTGTACCTGAAAGGTGTAGATGAAATACGTATTGATGCTCAAGAACAAAGCACCTCATTAGCTCTCTGAGCACAGTGCACTGCAGCTTGTCATTATCCAACGCATTTTTTGCAAGCCACTGGGTGTGGGAATCTGAGAATCCCAGAAGCTGCATTGCAGAGAAATATTATCAACATTCAGGCAATACCAGAAACAGAATATTGCCCCAAACTACTTGTCATTGGCATCTCCTTTAGTATGAGAAGTGGAAGTGCAAGTGAAGTGCAGGAATATTGCCTTTGAGTTAATTTATTGATAAAAGCCACATATGAGACACCTCTGTGCCTCATCTAGGGCCACAACCCAATAAACAGTATATCCTATGGTGAGTCATGCTTCAACATATTACAATGTTAATTTCTTGGTGTTAGTATATGTTTAAACAAAACAGCAAAAGAAAAAGTAAGTTATTAATGCAGTTTCCAAAACATTTTAATATTACTATTTATTATTACTTTCAACTGTTCTAAAAATGGTAAAATTTTACCTGCTGTACAAGAGGGGTTTCTGAAACAAGACCCACTGACTTTCTGTATATAGATGCAAAGTGATAACAATAACTACAGCACCAAACAGGACAATCCCTGGTGCTGCAGTGGTAACAAGATTTCTTGCAGATGAGCTGAGAGGGGATTCAGGAAATGGACATTCAGGGACTGAAGCTAATAACCTGACTCCAGAGAGTCCTATGGCTTTGTCTTACAGACTAATTCCTCCTCTAGCCCTACCTGCTATTGTGAACTGGAACACCCTCGTCAGGAGTCATTCTAAATGTGCCATTTCACCCTCCAAAAATCTGGAAACCTGCAGAGCTATTTTGCTATATATCAATTGCCTAGGAGTTGACATATAGAGGAATCCACCAGCACTGCAACGGAACGTTAATTTCAGTGCTTTTGTCACAGGAATTCAACAGACGAACTTCCTGGGCAGCCTTGAATAAACTACATTCTCCTGTCCCTCAGCTGTCATGCAGGATAACACATCTTCCACTTGTAAGGATGCTGAGAGGTACTTGTGTTTCCAATACCAAGATATTGACAGCCTCACATGGCCAAGCATAAATATCGTGGGAGCATCAGAGAAAAGCCTAATCCTATGTGCACAACACACCTCTTAAGTGTTGTCACAGGTTGACCCCAGCTGGGTGCCAGGCACCCACCAAAGCCATTCTATCACTTCCCTGTGCAACTGAATAGGGGAGAGAAAATATAATGAAGGGTTCATGGGTTGAGAGAAGGTCTGGAGAGATCTCCCTCACCAAAAGCTGTCTTGGGAAAAACAGACTCCAACTGGAAATATCAATGGAATTTATTATTAACAAAATCAGAGCAGAATAGTGAGAAGTAAAATAAATCTTAAAAACATCATCCCGCCCATCCCTCACTCATTCCCAAGCTCTACCTCCTCCCTCCCAGCAGCACAGGGAGACAGGAAATAGAGATTATCATCAGTTCATCACAGGTTGTTTCTGCCGTTGCTCAGGGAGAGGAGTCCTTCCCCTGCTCCAGCATAGGGTGCCTTCCATGGCAGACAGTTCTCTATGAAGTTCTCCAACATGAGTCCATCCCATGGGCAATAGTTGTCCACAAACTGCTGCAATGTGGGTCACTCTTCCTTGGGGAGCAGTCCTTCAAGAACAGCCTGCTCCAGCACTGGTCCCCCACAAGGTCACAAATACTACCAGGAAACAGCTCTAGTGTGGGCTCCTCTCTCCATGGTCTGCATGTCCCTGACAGGACCCTGCTCCAGCATGGGTTTTCCACAGGTTCACAGCCCTTTCTCAAGCTTCCACCTGCTTCAGCATGGGTCTCCTCCAGGGGCTGCAGGTGGATCACTGCAGCCCTGTGGATCTCCATGTGCTGCAGGGGCACAGTTACTTCACCATGATCTTCACCACAGGCTGCAGTGGAATCTCAGTTCTGGTGCCTGAAGTACCTACTCCCCCTCCTTCTCCACTGATCTTGGTGTCTGCAGAGTTGTTCCTCTCACACATTCTCACTCTGCCCTTCTCTGGCCTCAATTACATCTGTGCTAAAACTTCTTTTTTTCCTTCTTAAATATGTTATCACAGACATGTTACTGTCATGCCTGATTGGTGCGGATGTGGCCAGCAGCGCACCTGTCCTGGAGCCAGCTGGCATCAGCTGTGCCAGATACGGGGGAAGCTTCCAGCAGCTTCTCACAGAAGCCACCCCTGTATCCCCCAGCTGCAAAAACCTGGCCACACAAACCCAATACAACTGTAAACTACCCTTCTTTCAAATACTGCTGTTTATCAATCCAGTCTCATTTTTGTCTATTTATTGTGCCACTTTCTGCTGTGCTCCAGAAGCTTCTGTATATAATCAAGTCGTAAAAAAGTTTTACTTTGTTTAATAATCATTTCCTGAGTAGCTTTAAACAAAATTAATCACACACACAGAGACATGTATACAAAAATAAACCACTGCTAACTCTAATTATTTTTTAAAGGATTGTTCAGTTATTAAATGTAAGTAAAATTGAAAAAGAAACCCAAGCATCACAAGGCACAGAAACTGTGCCTCTCTGGCACAGACAACACCCACCACCTTTGACATAAATTTTCTACCAAAGAAGAATACTTTTCTCTCATTCAATGTACTTGTGAAATCCTCAAGCACCTTAAAGTTCTGGAAATTGAGGGATAAGAACAAGCTAGAGTGAAAGAAGTGACCCACAAATCTGTAAGGTGTTACGTGGCAAGTGAAGCAGACATAAATAACAACTGATACGGGGACAGAACTCCACAACTCTGTAAGTTGTAAAGTAGGTATGTTTTATTCCAAGCGCTGGGACGCGTGGGGGTAACCCTCCAAAGCACGCGCACCATTCGCCGCACTCGGCTAGCTATATATCAGGTTACAGGTTACATATTCAGCAGGCTACACAATATGTCTATACATATTCATAACCTATCTCCGCTTTGTATTTTAATGAGTTTAAAAGTAATTTGCATTAATCTGCGCATGCCCACTGCCTCCTGGTGGTCCTGGGCAAGGGTCTTCAGATGAAGAAAGAAGTCTTCCTCTAGGTTGAACTTTTTACTTTGCCTCTTTGGGCAAGCTCCACGAGTCTCTGGCTTGAGTCTGAGATTCAAGGCTGGTTTGGGCTGGTTTCAGGGTCCGAAAGCAGGACCTTTGGTCATGGTTGCTTCCTGTTATCAATGGTCCTGCATCCTCCTTTTCTGCTTGGCAAGCAAGGTAAGTATTGAGCCAGCCATATGCATTATTTTAATAACTAATTCCCACCAAGCATCCCTTTAACCCTTTTCTTCCCTGTATCACAACCACATCCTGCTTCCTGAGAGCCTTGCCCACATATTGAGCCTCCAAGATGGCAAGGAGGGCCTGTGGCCCAGCATGGCAAGTGCACAAGGCTGAGGATGAGCTGCCTCAGGACTGGATGTTACTGTCATTACAGACTGAGAGGCAAGCTTGTCAGGAGACAGTTAATTCTCCTAAAGCTTGAGCCATTCCCAACACAAAAGAAAAAGGATGGTTTCAGGACAATTTTTTCAAAGGGCCATAAGAGTTCTTCCATCTCTGCTTTTCTGGGCTAACAGGTCAGTCTCTCCCTTGAGCATTGTAAATCACTTGCTCATTGGTGATTAAGTTAATACCATTTCCACAGACATCTGTGACCCCAAGATTTCTCCCCTTGCTCTTTCATGACACTAGGGGCACAGGAAGAGGATTTCCTAACACTGAGCCAGAAAAACAAAAACTGAAGCCAAAACAGAAAATCAAATTGTGATCTCCCTTCCCCTGTCCATCTTTTGCCTTTTCATTCTTTAATTAGCAAGGACAGCCAAAATAGACCTTTTCCTTGTTTTAGTTTGCTTATCTATTTGTTTCTGACAGAAGAAATTTGTCCTTCCTGCAGGAGAACCAACTCCACGCTTCTATAAATAAAATCCACTTGTGTAGATGGAAGTTCTTTTGAGTTTATCAACACAACTTACTTTAAAAATTAAAAACTAGAAGAGCCAGGAGCAAAACTTTTTTTGGTATTGAGAAGCAAAGACATTTACTAGGGTAGGTTTTCAAAGTAACATTTAGGGAGGGTGAAGCTACGACTAATTTTACACGATGCACAGTAGTTGTCAAGCAGAGGGTTAAACCTATCAGAAATCTAGCAAAGCAAAATAAAGATAAATTTCCTGAAGTGCACACTAAGACACTGTTAACCAAACATTGTTCTTTCTTAAACAAATGCTCACATACAAAAATATATCACCTATTGCTGTGCTATGTAAGCAGGTTTCAACACTAAACAGCCTGGTGATTTACAGATGCCTGGGTTAAAGAGAAAGAGCACAGATGGCTCTTGTCAGTACTATAGAAGGGTCTGGCAGAAGACCTGAGAAGACAGGGAAGCTACTAAGGATGAACTGAACATACTGGCAGCCCTTTCATACCATATCTGAATAGGACTAATTCACAATTGTAGTTTACAAGTCCATACAAGTTCTTGAATTTCACAGGAATGTTTAGTGTCTTACCATTTAAACTGTATAGTCCTGATTTTAAAATTGGACTTTGCATTTCACAGGGGAAAAAAAGGAATTATTCATTCCCAATAACAACTGTGTACACAATGTGTGTACATGTCTCTGTCTCTTTCTGCTTTGTATGAAGGATCTGACGTGGGAAATACGACTATCCCACACACTGCTAAAAAACAGCAAAAGAAAAAAAATAAAACAGTATCATAAACACAAAATAGGTATTCACAGTAAAACAAAGAAAATTAATGTCTCTCAGTCTGTGGACTGATGATAGGTTTGCCATGATTGTTTTTTCCCCCAGGAGATTATGTCTCTCAGGAGGTGACATCCACTTAAGGTACAATGAACCACTATTTATATAAATGTCCATCAAGGAAACTCTCTAAACAATTACAAATATTGACCAGCATGTAGCGGATTAATTTGTCTTCACTGTCATCGGCATATACTGTGGACAGCCATTGTGGAATAGCAGGTCTCTTACATTCATACTTGACACATCATAATTGAACATGGAATTTCCAACAACAACAAAAGAAGCATTTAATAGTAACGTTGTTTCCCTAACAGAGACGTATGTCTTCCTAATAATGTAAAGACAAGCAATACTTTTTCTAACAAATACTAATATATTTTTTGTCATTATAGTAGACACTACCTATGTAAATGCACAATCCCATGCTAACAAAAGATTCCTCTCTACAAGGATTATCTCCAATGGATCCCAAAACACAAAGCTTTGTTCTACTATAACCATTTAAATGTGAGGTCACATTTAATAATGCACAGAAGAATTTTCCTCAGTTGCGAGAGCTACTTCAATGTGGGGTTTATATTTATTAATATAATAAGTCCTTAAATTCAACTGCAAAGCAACTACAACAGTCTCAAATTTAACTTAAGAAAGTGTCTGATGTCAATCCTTGAAGCAGGGCAAGACAGCACTGAGTTAAGAGCATCCTGCTGCTGCCTCTGAGGTAAATATCACAAACTCTGCCATCTCCTCACCTTCACAGCTTTCCTTTTGAAACTGTACATTTACAACTCTGGAACAAACAAACATTTGTAACTCACTGCACGACATTCATTGCAATAAGACAGGCAAGCCAACAGTATTTGGAACAGAATCCAGCAGAATAACTAACACCCAATTTTTGGAAACACCAAGTAGGTACTGTTTCTTTGAACTCCATACAATTTTGGATGCTCTATACCATGAGAGGAACTCAGAAAAGAAAAGCAGGCAATCTCTCTGTCTTAATCCCTCTTAGCCACACCGCCACATCCTTTTTTGGTCTAGTAGTTGTAGCACTATACTCTTAATTGGCATCATATTCATATTCCCATCTGAGATTTAAAGGAAAAGAGAAAATGTGTGTGTGGATGAAGGATGTAACAACAGGAAACTGATAATCAAAACTTTTTCTTCCATCATGCATTTTAGTTTGTTATCAAGATTTGATTTTGAACATGTTTCAGAGATGTAAATCCTTGCTTTATTCTACTTTGCTGCACCCTTTTAAGTGCTCCAGCAGGAGAGAAGGAAAGTTGTTGTGAAGCAGAATAATTAGGGACTTATACTATAATTGTTAAGAGCACTGAGCACAAAGGCAATACTAAGACAAGCTGCCTGAAGCTTTTTTGGCTGTGGGAAGTAGTGTTACCAAGGTAATCATTTTCAAGCTGTCCAGCAAGACTGCAGGGGAAGTCTGTACTGATGGGGATGTGTAGGCCAAAGCGTACTTCCTGTAAAAGAGAACACAGGCATTCACTGATAATTTGTAGTACTTCCATGTTTTGTCTTACATATGTGTTTCTTGCTTGCTGAAGGTTGAAAAGCTGAGCTCACTGTGAACATTTAAGATCTTCCTTATCACATCCTGAATCTTGCAGCTGATTTGAAAATCAGATGGGAGTAAAGGAAAGGAACTTGAGAAACACTGAGATGCTAACCAAATTAGATACAGAGAGGTTGGGTATGGCTTATATATACATTCTCAGAGATCAGAGTGCAAGGATCTACACTTCTCCCACGCTGCAGATAAATATATTCACAGAATTTGTGCTTTCTTTCACTAGCCCCTTGTAGCACCTCCTTTGGTGCCAGTACTATTGTGTTTGCTGCAGGAATGCAGCCCATCACTCAGCTGTGATGTGACATGAATTCGAGCCTGACAGTTACTGCACTTAACTTGAGATCCACACAGAGGCTGTGCTTTTCATTCTGGAGATCCACAGCGAAGTGTCTGCTCTTCACCAAGATAGCAGCTGTTACACTAATCTGAGGCCTCACTGCGCTAATTGCTGCGTGAGCAAGTCACAGTAGAGTCAACTTCTGCCCAACCCTATCTAGGTGTTAGATTACCCTGCTACAGAAAGTGTACAAAACCACACACAGATGGAAGGAGGTGACATGAAAGGAAGAGTGACAGCAACAACAAAAGGGCAGATGTGGATTTCCTGATCAGTGGCAAAAGAGGCCCCATGTTGCAGCAGTGGCCCTGTGCTTTTCACATGGTAGCACAGCACAACCCCTGTCTGCTGGAGGACCGGCATCTGAACACTGCAAGAGGGACAGCAGAGTCTAGAAATTACTCAGCTGTTCCAGCATCCTGATGATGCACCTTTCCTGGAAGGAGCAGGAAGGGTTTTCAACATACAGTGTTAAAGTGCCTCCTCTGTGCTGTGTTTTCCACTTTCACATAACTATCACACTAATCCCAACGTATGAAAAACAAATAAAAGGCCAGAGAGATAACTTGAAGTTTCATTTTAGACAACATTTAGATTTGTCCATTTTATAGCAATCAAGCCATGTCACAAAATTTTCTAGGAGCCACTTAAGTTTTTCTGTTCTTTAACAGAAGTTGTCAGAGATCCCATTTACGCAGGGCCTATGGGTATGTTTTACATAAAAGTGGAAGGACCTCCAAAATTTCTCCTTCCTAACACCCTGTATTCAAAGCTGGAAGTAACTCTCTTTAGGTACATTATTTTAACTGCATTTCTATGTTCAGGCTGCACAGGACATTGGTCAGAGTATGCATTTTCTCAAGCTTATGTATCCTAGCCTCAAGTAATCAGTCAACCCTTTACCTGAACTCTAAAAATACCTAGTAAACAACTGCTTGGAATTTTCTTATCATAACCAAATGTGAATCCACCATGAAAGGAAGGAAGCATATTTTTAAGCTAAGAAGCCTTTGTTAAGGACATAAAAGCTGCCATAACCTCTCTCTGCCCAAATTTATACAGCTGGGAATTTAGCACCTCAAATAATCCCAGCTGCCGCTATAACAAGGGCTACTAGAGCACTTCCAGCATTTTTTCCCCATTAGTTCTTTAGAAGTTTACATTAATTATTTTTTTTTTAATCACTAAAATGTGATCAAGCACTAAAGGTTTTCAAAAGCCACTTGAGCATCTTCACTTCCCACCTCCAAAATTTTGTGGGTTTGGGTGGGTTGAGGGTCGTGGTGGTGGTGTTTTTTGTAGTAGGAATGAGTACTGAGTACCGTTCTTCATACTTAAAGGGTCTAACTCATTCTTCAAGCACAGCAGAGACAAGACAGCCTGTAAAATTGTAATCAGTCTTCATTCCTTATTGACATCCTTCTTGAAAAATGGTAACCTTTAACCTTGCAACATTATTTCTCAGGGGGCTGATTAAATGAAAAGTCTGTTTTGGTCAATGGTAATTACAGCCGCAGACCTCATGGCAACCTTTAGTGTGTATATTCTGCCTTGCACAAAATACCAATTAAATGGCTGACTGACAGTCCTTAGGTTCATCTAAAATTACATTGTCTTAGATGACAAAATACTGTCAATGCCATTTATTATATGTCTCTTCAAACTGCAGTACCAAGAAAGATTTTTTTCTTCCAGGCCAAAAAAGTTTAAAAGAAAAAAAATATCTAAAACTTAATTTGTAAAATACCTTTAAAACAGAGGAAATGCAGGTTTTAGGCATAGGGTAATTTGGTTTTTTTTCTTCCCTTCATAGACAGACTGTTTGAATTAGAGTGTTGATGTTTTTTCTATTGTTGTGGGGGCTTGTTTGTTTGTTTTTAACTTCTGGCTATTTATCTCTTCTGCGTATCTCTTCTGTATTTTCTCTTCCCCTGTTGCTCATGTTAAGTTAAATCTGAGGTTCAGAAAAGCATTGATCTTTCAAATACACATGATAAAGCGTCTTGGGCCATATAATGTCCCTCTATCTTGTCATCAGTGTTGTTAAATATATTAACAATATTTTACCAAAAACTTATTTGCATATTTGTGCCAGAGACAAATCAAAGAACTTGCTTATATAAAGAAGTTGCTGAAGAGTGACCCAAGGCATCACCTCACAAAGAAACTGTTTACTGACCTCTACCTTTCCATGTAGGAAAACCTAGGAAGTTTGTATCTGCTTTGCTCTTCCCTATTAGCTTTACATCAGTGAAGTAGTGGAGATTGGTAACTAATTTCTTCCAGCCATTTCTAATAGCACTTTTTTCTGTTGTTTCTAATAGGAAATCAAAGAAAGGACCAAAGTTTTTCTAACAGCTTCACTTTACAGTAATTTAAATACCAGTTTCAAATTTCTCATTGACAGTATTTGTTCTTTACCATTTGATAACATAATTCTTCAAAGATAAAGTAGATTTTAAATAGTTCATGGTTAATTTTGTTAGGCTCTGCTCAACTGTTAGAGAAACTTTAAAACCATTACATTTCCACTCTATTCCCCATTATGCACAGAGATACAGTACTTTACAAAAAGACAAACTTATAAATCAAAACAGGAATCAGAGCAAAGGGAGCAACATTGCAGTGCACAGACCTTTTTTCAGTATCTCATCACAGATATCAAACATATTTGCCAGTCTCATATGGATTTTCTGTTGCTTTCAGTTAAACTTTTTTTCTGCTAGTCTAATATAAAAAAATCTTTTCCAAACCCCTGTCCAGTAATGCCCTTTGCTTAGTTGTTTTTCTGTTAATGTTTCAAATTAAGATAATTACACAGCATGACTTTTGTCAGTCTAGATCAGCTTCCATCCAGAATACCTTTATTCACATTCTTTTACCTCCACTCAATAATATAATTTTATGTTTTAAGAATTTTAAAGCCTATTAAGTAGCACAATATCACATAATTTAATGAAACTTATGATAATTATCAAAACCAGTGTAAAACATCAAAAATATTTTAAAAGCAAAGACAGATGATCTAACTGAATGAGACTAACAGGTATTTGACCATACAATGTTGTCAGTCAAATGGGAACATGATTACAAGCATGAAGACATCTTTTTTATTGTTGGAAAAAGCACCTCATTGTTTTAAATTCGAGGTTATGGTTTCTTCTTAACCCTCGCCCTCCCCCAAAGTCATCTTCAATGTTTCAACACATTTATCATAAACACAGAACACAGTATTATCAAGTGAATCTCAAAATTTCCTAAAGTGCAGAGATGAAAACACACTACACATACCATTTGTCTTTTGTTCATTTGTTTGAGGGAAAGATGAGACACTGACTCACGGTGGATATGTAGAGTAGTTTATCACCAAATAACAATTTTACCCTACTACAATCCATCAATTTCTATTGATTTCATCTCTCTGCTAAAAGATTCCACTAACAGATTTTTTGCTTCACTACATGCTGCCTTGACCAGGAAAATAATGGACAAACATAGGCAACTATAGCACTTTTAAATACAAGACTTTCGTTTTCCATCATATGGCAATTTTCAAACACTTGCCAAGCTTGACTGTGAAAGATACCGTCATAGCTACAGAAGGGCTATAAGTATCAAACATACAAACTTTCCACTGTAAAACTATTTGAGCCCCTTGATTAACCACTACACCCTACTGGAGCCAGTGTTCTGCAAAATCTGATGTTTTTAAATTTTACAATCCTTCATAGTTTGAAATACATCACCGTATGGCATACTCATGGCAACAAAGCACTTCTCGCCCAGGTTATGTTAATCACCAGTATGTTTAGTCCTGATCACACATATATGTGTGACTAATCATGCCTTTCAATTTCCAACATAAGACAAATTATCATTAAATCAACTGCTTTTATATTGCACATAATACTTAAACTTATGCATATTTCAGTGGAACTACCGTGAATAAATACACAAGCCAAAGGAATCTCTTGTTCATAATCACACTAGTTTTAAAGGTATTTGAGGGAATGACTTCCCATACATTTACACAGATATTCCCAAGGTCTTGGTACTAATATCCTAGCACTGCTGAGAAAAGCTGACATCAATGATGTAATTCCCCAGGTAGGCACACCACTTGCATGACCACAGCAATAAGGATCACCATAAGCCGTATTATCATTATGATGTCCCAGTCGAGAGCAGACTAACAAGTACTGACCCCAGAGCAGGGGGCTGGGATGGGGGCAGGAGTCCCCACAGCCTCTGCAGTGACCACCCACATTTGCTCCTCTTCAGCACAACTCTGTCAAGCACAGGACAAAGATTCCCAGATTCAACCCACTTTACAGGGACTGGAACATGCACTGTGCTGATTTAGAAACTGGTCCTTTAGCACAAACACAGGAACATCACAGAGTGAAGATAACGTGTTCTGTTGGAGTGGTCAATGAGCCCCCGAACCGCAGTGGGAGTGACAGAGTGGCCATCACATTGGAATTCCTCACAGATTCTGGTTCCCTCGTAGTTCTTCAAAGAGTTTAAAGGTTTATTAGGAGGTTGCCCTTTCATTCTCTTCCTTAAAATTATCTTATAATCACCAATATACTTTTCTATAAAATAGGTTTACCTGGTTAACGTTAATAAAGAAGAAGAAAGTGCTTTGGTGCCACAAAGAGTGGCTACAAGGAAAAGTTACAGCAGCATAACTAAAATGGAAAGTATGTTTCCTCAAAAATATGCTGGCAACATTTTTACTCCTTCATTCAAGTAAAAATATCATAGTATACATTAAGCATTAGAAAAATAGAAGAACCCACTAAAAACATTTGCAGAAAATACACTCTCAGTCAAAAAAAAAGAAGTGCTAATGGCAATATTTACTGCATTTTTTCTCCATTTCTCCACCTTTCCTTTGGCAGTACCTCCATAGAGAGGTGGAGAAAATTTGGAAATATTTCGTATCACTTCATGTTTAGATAAATTTTCTTTTATGAAAAGTGAAATGCAAATGCATCAATTGGCTGACATCACTGCAACTACAACAGTGATTATTCCTCCTCGTTAAAACCAGAGCGGGAGCTCCAGAGGTACTTTACAGGCTCTTCCATCATGTGGAACTTGACCATAAGGTTCTTAAGATGAAAAATCTGGAAGCTTTCTAAGTGCACTTTAGTTGACAAGAGACAAAACATCACGTCTTGGTTGCTACTAAAACAATATGTTGTTTCATGAGCCCCTAGAAATGTGATGCCTGGTTTCCTGTCCTATATTTTTTAGCCCACTTATCCCCAAGCACTGTCATCAGCCAGACAAGTGACATATGGGTCATGATGTTCTCGCAGCTCCATGTGTGCTGGCTGCCCGGCCGGTGCAGGATGTGCTCATTGACCAGCTGGCTGATGCCCAGCAGAGGCGACTGGGAGCCAAGATGTAGCTGCCTTTTCTCAGCAGGGAGCATTAACCAGGCTGTTCTCTTTTACCCAGCTACTGACTTTTGTTAAATTTGTAGGAACTTAAATATATTTGAGACATCTCATTTCCTTGTTAATTTTTGCAGCCAACAGGTTCAAGAGTTATGGAGAACTCAAAGGAAGAAAGAGAAGCACACAGTGTCTGATAGCCAATGCAGTGCAAATGTCTTTCTTTGCCACTGCAAACCTGGATGCATATATACCATCAAGGTTCACCACATACCTCTAGCTAATTTTAACTTTTTTCCTCTTGTATGTGTTGGCTTTCATTACTCTCCCACAAACACTACCCCATCCTTAGTAAATGTTGCACTACTACTTCTCCCTGTCTTGAAACCCTTCTCCCCTGCTTAGAAGGTATTTCTGTTTCCAGTTCAAACAGGCTTGACAAGTAAATAGCGACCAGACAGAGGAAATACTTTAAAAATATAGAGGTAACAGAGGTATGGTAATATACTTCACATTATAAATAGAGGGATTTATACATATAAGATTTATATGTATGTATTTTCAAACCTATAGAGAAATATCCATTAATCATACTAATATTTAACAACAAATTCTGCACCTACTTCTGTGTCTGCTATCCTGCCACATCCTGAACCATTCACATGGCTACAGCTCTTTGGCACTGCAGCATTACTTGCACTGAACAGCACTAACACAGAAACAACCTTTTGCCCAGCTACCACATTTTGGGGGGTAAAGTTGTCAGGATTTCAAGTTCAACATGACACAGTCTGCGAGTACTGGAAGCTTCTTTCTAGCCCTCAACTATCAAGGTGCCGCTTATATATACTTTTAGAAATAAACATCCTAGAGTTTAAGGCCATCATATAAGCCTGTAAAAAACACAATCTCAGGTTCATGCCTACTACACAGCAGGTGTTTCCATAACATAAAATGTTTTTACTATTTCCAGCAAATGCAGCCAAGAATAAAATTCCAGGATTGTACAAATAAGGGTGATTCTCTAAAGCTAATAATAAGCAAAACAAGGCCTGACATAGAAAAAACGGTTTTGTTATTCAAATATATAGAGTAACTGAATGCAACTGCTAGACTGTCTCTAACAACCTCAACAACTGAAATAAAACTAAAAGTGCAGTTTTATAAAAAAATCCATATATATGTGAGATGTTGTAGCAATGGCATACTTGCATGGTATTATTTATAGGAATACTATGACTAAGTCACTCTAAAAAGACAGAATGTCTAGATGATCATTTTTAAATTACTAGGTCCAAACTCTCTTCAGAATAGGCACTACTCTTGTACCCTCACTATATAAATGGCCCAATTCTCTCACCTCAGAGGAAGAAGAGAGTACTCCTAGCCATTACTTCTGTAAAGCCTGGACTGAGGTTATGATAGTTCCATGAAAATATCAGCCCAGTGCTTGGCTACCAGCAAAAACCCATTCGGTTATTAAGAACAGAACAGAGAACAAAAGAAAACAATATTATGCTGATGAATAAAACCATGATTTTCCAGACCTTGAGTACAGGTCAGACTAGTTCTATTATTTCATCAAGTGAAAGGTTCAGAGGAGACATGGAGGGACAGAGGTATGGGTCAGCTGGGCAGGTTCATCAGCCTGGGAAAGTAATGGTCTCAGAAGCAGGCAGAAAAAAATGGAAAAGACTAAGGAGAGGGTAGAAAATGCTCTTCATGGTCACTTCTGATATTGGAGAAAAGGTCCAGAAAGTGAAGCGATCAGGAGCCAGCTCAGAACCATCCAGCACAGAACTTCCTCAACACAGTTGATCAAACTGTCAATCTGAACAAGCCATGCCCTGGAGACATTTAATTAGAGCTTGGGTGCTGTGGAGGCCAAATACACGCTTGGAAGGGAGCCTGTCTCATGCTGCTAGATAGACAAAGAACATTAAGCTCAGGAAATCATCCTGGACTGAAACAGCTGGAGGAGGAAAAGCTACTGAGAAGTAGTAAGGTATGGGGAAAAGGCAGTGCCTTTTCATTCGAGTTTGCATATGAGTTACAGATGCAGTTGGCTCAGATGGCTTGAGTTTCCCTAGGTTCATACTCCAAAACCAGCTTTCAGCACAGCAGTAAAGTCTCTACTGATCCTTTCTCACTCAGGTTCAGTCCTGTTGCTTTAGCTGAAGTAGTTAGAAATTGCCATGAACAAAAGATGTTGACTTAAGATAGTTACCAAGGCCTGTCCTAACAGTGTTCTCTGTGCCTGCAAAGAGTTGTGGCCACAGAGGAAGAAAACCAACTATCTAAACAGTCTTCAATAAAGTTCAGACAAACTAATGTTTTCCAAGGATGATATTGGGTCAATGTGCTCTCAACTAAAATGGGCTACCCAACCTTCAAAAGACAGTTCACCATGTCAGTTTTCAGAAAGTCATAATGAGACAACCCACACTCAGACATCATCTATTAACCAGGCCAGATTTGCCTCTTTTCTGCTGCTAAGTTGGAGCAACTCTGCTGTAGTTTTGGAAAATGTAAAGTAAAGTAGGGAAGCAGTCCTGACAACTGTTACTTTGAAGGCACAAAGAAAAAAACATCCAGAAGATGCTACAGCATTTGAATTTGTAACTGATAAAACTGAAAAGTGAAATACTCATGCTGCCCCATGGCTGCATCAGCAAATCTGCCCCAACAACTTCCAGACAAAAACCACCGTAGCACCACTCAGCCATACTCCCCTCTGGTCCAGCTTTATCATTTACTATGCACAAAGGCTGATGTGGAGTGGATTAGCAAGATAATTCTTTACAATACAACTCAAATTCATCAGAATGATTCTACTGGTTTACACGAGAAGTTTTGTACAACTCTCTCTCCATGACCTGTTGCAGAAACACAGTACAGCTGCTTCATCATTCCAGCTGTAAATGTTTATTTTCTATAATAAAATTGCATGGATGGTTTCTTTTATGTAAAATCATAAGGCCATTGAGCTTGTTGCTACCCTAAACCCAGTGCCATAACAATTCTATATATATTTGATGTACAATGCTCACAATTATGAGGCAAAAATGTTACCAGACACAGCCGGAAGACCCAAAGAAAACACAAACCAAGAAATCTGTGTCCTAAACTCATAAATTGAAATTACTTAAGGCTTGACAAGCTGTAGAGATCCTTTTGGGGAACACAGAGAGTGCCAGATGCAGTCAGTCCTTGCATGGGAGGAGTCCCAGTTTTCTGTGCCACCATCTGGGCAAGACCGCTTTTCTGCTACACCATATTCATTACTCACTATGATGATTATCACAGCAGCTGTGATAGCTGCACAACATCCAGGCCAAAAAAAAAAAAGCTATTATTTCACTAAGTCATTAGAATTTTATCAACTTTAAGGGATGCATATGACTTTCAAAAATGTATCAGCTGTTAAACTCAAAACTCCTCCATCAAGTTACAATGTCTGCTATGCAGCTGACATCTTTGAAACGTAAAATAAAATGTCACACTGGAACATTTAATATTCAGTAGAAACAGATTACTGCTGTGTCTTCCAGTAACAATTTCAGCTGATGCAGCATGATAGTTTTCACGTGAAATAAGATCTTGGCTTTAAAATTAGAAGTCAGTTGTGAACATTGCCTTTTGAATGCAGGAGGTTATTTGACTCTTACCAAGACTGATAAGGAAGCTGTTTGTCTATAGAAAAATACAATACAATAGGATGTTAGATTTCAGACTCCACTGCAGGTAAAGTGGAAATTCACACTGGCTGGGACAAAAAGAAAAGCTTTTTGTCTTAAAGTTCTCCTAAACCCACAAAAAGCATTTCTACTTCCTAAAGCATTTCTAACACCATCAACACTACTCACAAGCTATAAGACAAGCACCTGCATTTCCCATTTGGTCTTGCAATCATACGAAGAAATGGTCCAGGTCTGTGAAACCCATTTCTGGCAACAGGCTGGTATAAGCTGCTACGTGTTAGGGAGATCAATTCTACCCTCCCCAGTTACTGGAACCAAACACTGCTGCTTTTTATGAAGTCGGTATTTCTTTTCCTTGTTTCTCCTCAAGCAATTACCACATAAGGCTGAGCATCAAATGCTCATCTAAGGACACAGATACAGCTTGTGCTCAGAACAGCTGAAAGAGGATACAGAAACAAAGTCTGCTTCCACTACCATGGTGCAAATGGACATTCAGCAACACGCACTGTGCCCAAAACTTTCAAGCAAGAAAAGACATTTTCATGCGGCTGTTTCCAGGGCTTCAACTCACGTATGTTAGCAATGATCAGAAGAGGATTGATAACAGTTCAGCAATGCTGTAACAACCAACAACCCATAGTGTCAGAGACCTGTAAGCCATCTGTCCCAATACAGGGGTGACACAGATGTTCTGGATGCCTGCAAGTCTATTACTGTTGTGCTGTCTCCACCACCTGTCAATACTGGAAGTGCTCCTGAACTAGCTGCAAGATTTGAAGAGAGAAGTGCATGCCCTGTGGGTGGTATTAACCGTATGTATACATCACTCTATCCCTTCTGTTTCAAGTAAGCAGTAAGTTCCCTATAAGCAAGGTGAATCACCTCATGTGTATCTCCCTCCTGCATTTCATCATACCTGGAGTTACTGGAGGAAAACTATAAAAGTGGCTTAAAACAATTATTCCAGCCCACTCCAATATGTTATGTTTTACATCAGTTAAGTTCTTACATCAATAGAAGTGACATACTACAGAGACATTTCTGCTATTGAAAAATGTGGATCTGACTTCCCATCTTAATCCACTCACAGAACATGAATTTTAAGTCTGCATCCAGCTCTGGGGGTTCCAGGATAAAGGAGGATGTGGACCTTCTGTGATTCTGTAATTCTGCTGGAGCAAGTCCAGATGAAGCCACAAAGATGATGAGAGGGCTGGAGCACCCCTTCTACAAAGGCAGGCTGAGATAGCTGGGGTTGTTCAGCCTGGAGAAGACTCCAAGGAGACACTCTAGCAGCCTTCCAATACCTACAACAAAGGTACACAGAGGCCTACAACAAAGCTGAAGAGGGACTTTGGACAAGGCCATGTAGTGGCAGACAAAGGGCAATGGCTTTACACTTGAAAGAAAATAGGTTTATATTATATATTAGGAACAAATTCTTTACTGTGAGGGTGGTGAGGCACTGAAACAGGTTACCCAGAGAAGTTGTGACTGCTCCACCCCAGAGTGTTTAAGGCCAGGTTGAGTGGGGCTTTGAGCAACTTGGTCTAGTGAAAGGCATCCCTGCCCATGGCAAGAGGTGTTACAATCTCAGGTGACTCTCTTTGCATACTCATTAGGCTATAAAACTCTAATTACATTATTGGAACATTTCTCCATATCCCTTATTTAGCATTAGAGCATTCAGAATTTCTTTTTATCCTCTACACTAAGTATGTAGGTGATGCCTCCATAACTCACTCCCTGTAAACTACTGAATCCAAATTACAAAAGAAAATTTAAATCTGGTATTTTCTAAACATGCTTCACTTTGCATTTAACATATGTTTTTTTAACATAACTTCTTCAGATGTGAATTCCTAACTCTTCAAAAAAAGCTAAGTTCCATTATATGGAACCAATGCAAGTTAGGTTCAGAAAAACAATTTCCCTAAAATTTATGGACATAAATTTTCACCCTCAGACACAGATCAAACATCAGTCCAAAAGATTAAAATTTGGCCAAGTTAAAAGCATCTGAAAAGTGATAATTTACAGAGAAGTGCCAGACAATGTTAATTTCGAGGAATACAATAATCTCTAGTAAGTATATACACTACACAGAGTATTCCTATATTTCGCAGACTCTGAAGATTAGTACTGCAGTTCTCATGCTTCACCACAAAAAACAGGCACACAAAATCCAAGCACATGACATAATGAACATTAGTGAACATATGTCTGTATAATATTTATTGTAAAGAAAAAAGCACTTACAGAATTCTTTAGAGAGCTAAAAAGTTTGCTTGTTCTTGACCAGAACTGTAGGTATGCTTGACTTTACTTTAAGAAAAAAGTAATTTTAATTTTTATTTATGGTATTTAAGATACTTCATTGTTAAGAAATCACGTCCTATAATAATCACTATCTGTTTCAAGAAGTATGTCTGCAAAAATTATGCCTAGCCCACACATAAAAGGTGATCTGAATTTTTCCTAAGTCGCTTTTGTCTTGTATTTCATTCTTATAATAATGACATTATGGCAATGTCTAACATAGAACTGAAGGCAAACACAAATTCTCCTTGGGCCAGTGGGGAGAGAGGACAAATCATTCTCAATCCTCTGAACACACTGAGGTCAATAAAGCGTTAACTAAAATATTTTGAGAGTCAAGTCAGCTTAATCTTAAAGAAACCCTCCAAAATATGGGTAGTTTTTCCTAAACTGAACTTTCCTCTTTCATTTCCATTTCACCCTACTATATTCAAACTGAATGTGAAGCTTTAAAAACTTTTCCTGATATTGTGACACTTTCCCACTTGCGAGTCTATTCTTTGCAGAGTCATTATGATGCAAGGAGAAAGCGACTACTGAGGCAGCTGGAAATCCTGGTGTCACAAGGGAAAGAAAAGAACACCCCGAGGCTCTGTAAAAGCAGCCCAAGAATTTCTATTCATACAAGAAACTGTACCAGTGGCAAAATACTGTTTTTCTGAAATGTTAATTTACATAAACAGTATTACAATTTATATATTAATTTACAGCCTGTAAGTAATCGATGGGATGAGCACAGAAGAACAGCCTAGGAACAGGTGTTTGCTCAGTATACCACGTCCAAAGAACATTTCTTTCACAGCACAGTATCCACCATGCCTAGGAAGCTGATTCACCGTGACATGTGTGAGTCAGGTTCCCATTACAAAGGCATCATGAATCACTTCTGGGCTCCAGATCATACTCAAAATGCACACACAGCACAGGAAAAACGTTCTTATGCCATGAGCAAAGGAAGTACTTTCAACATGCAGTCACTATTGCATTCTTATTTTTTACAAAAGCCAAAAATAAAGAAAAGAGAACAAAGGGAAAATTTCAAACTAGCTCAGCAATTCTAACTCCTACACCCAAAAAAACCCCACTGATAATGTGACATTTCTCACTGAAAAACAAAAGCAATTCTCTGCAAGCTGGGTGCTTAGCCAGTGAACTTAACTGTGGTGGCTCAATGACTCCAGCACTCCCTCAAATGAGACCACAGTCCTAGCCAAGCAGTGCCATGGACAACTTTCATTTGTTTCCAAAAGGCATACTAGAACACTTTCTGTTTCTATTGGATTCATTTAAATATGACAGCATCACTTCCTGGCTACAATAAGGTGAAAAAAACAGATATTAATATGCTATCAATATACCATATCATTAAAGTGCAAAACTCGAAGTCTTACCTCAAGTACTAGCAAATTTTATAATGCTCATGTCCATTGAAAGACCTCAACATTTTCATGTTATACTCTATCTTAAGGTCAGTTGTTCCACGAAGATATTTTGGCTATGTTAACCAGCAAGGAAGACCAAGGTTCTGAAGGAAATATTTCCAATTCTCCAAGATCAGATGACACAAATGCAACAAACAAAATATTATCTTTAGTAAAAAAACAAACTCTCATTTCATCTCAGGACACACTCCTGGGATTATAAATTTCTACTGCATTCACCCAGCACAGCAGATTCTCATCTTGCACTACTCTCCTAGCCTAAGCGCCTAACTATAGGACAAGATGAAAGCCAAGGTTGGCTGACACAGAGGTGACACAGAGGTGAAAGCCAAGGTTGTGGTTGTAGACTTCCTGAATATGCTGCAGGTAGAAACATAAAAGAAAACCACACTCTTGCTCACAATGTTGCAGAGCAGCAATCCAGACAGCAAATGACATTTCATCCCTATAGACTATCTTCGCCTCTAAAACAAGGAAGTCAGCTCGGGGGGGTATCCCAAACAGTCTCCTCAGTAACTACCCCGAGGTGACCCAGGACTTGGAGTTATCACAGCAGGTAGGAATCAGCTCTGTTCTGACAGGTGTGACAGTAGACTATTGCTTCACAGGCTGCAGATGCACCTGGACCCTCGCTGCAGGGCAGCAGCACTATGCAATGTAGGGCAACAAGAGTTCATGCAGATGAGGGGAACTGGCAGGTACAGCAATACTGCTATTCCCAGACTAGGAAGGTTGTTTCTTGAAAAGAGAAGAAAGAAGAAGTATGACTCAGAAACTAAATAAAAACCACATAGAAATTTGACTGTGACTGAACTGTAAATCAGGAAAAAAAAAAGCAGTTTAAATAAAGCCTTTCTTAAACTTATTTTGCTGCTGAAAAGCTAAGTTTCACAGAAAAGCTGCAACTACTTTGTGATAGCATTGCTCTCCTCCCTGTAGAATTATTTTTTAAATTACACACTAATGCCAGATTATGTTACACCTAGGGCTTCAGATTTCCTTATAGTGTGGCTGCTCCTCGTTCAAGACATTCCCACTGGGGCTTACCGTGCCAGGAGATAGCAGCAGTCATCTCCTTCCTCTGTAGAGCTGGCCGAAAGACTTTCCCCTTTTCAGAGTGTGAAGGGGCAGCTAGCAGGTGCTAAAAGCCTCACAAATGGATGGGCTGCCTCATCTAAATTGTTAAGGTGCAAGGTGTAGCTTGTAACACATCAAGTGTTCTGGATCCCAGCTTTCAGAGAGTGGGCACCAGCCCCATGATGCCTCAGACAGCTTACAACAATTAGAAGACACTGAAGCAATTACTAAGACTCCTCTTTATAAACTTCTCCATAACTGCTTCCATTCTTTCAGAGTCCTGTCCTTCCCTTCTGAATCAAAACACAGGGCAATGAGACAACCTGTGCTTGAAGACTTTCTCTAGGAATATGACCACCATTTTCTTCTTGGGACCACAGAGTAAGTCCAAGCACAAATTTTACCTAACTTCAAAAAAAATATTTTTTTAATCTCTTATTAAATAAGATTGCTCTTCTGGAACTATTGTTAGTAGTTTACAGTATCAAAGCTAAGTCAGGCATTCCATTTTTCAGGAGTAAAAGCAAATGTCTCTGTATGTGAAACATTTTTGTAAACATAGATCAAACCATGTGCAAACATCCCAGCTCCCATAAGAGTACGGGCATACCTGAAGGAATACTCTGTTTCCACAATTTATTGATGAAGGGGCTGGAGTGGTTAGGATTGTAGGTCCTTTAGGATTCTTCTCCCTAATGGGTGAAATCAGTCTATGACTGTGAAACAGAGATAGTAACAGCTGGCATTCTTACAGCTGAGAAAATATAAAGCATCACTAAAGTAGGATATATCCTACACACAGGATATGGTATTATCCCTAATAACGCTTATGCTCACCAATAAGTAACTGGTTTATGACTACCATATGTCAGCTGTCCCTTGAATCTTGTACACAGAGAATCTTATGAAGTCATAAGATTCTATTGTTTATATGCTCCAACAGTTGCTTATCATAGCTATGCACAGAAGGCTAATTTTTTGATGGCATGCAGAGCTGAGGGCTGTCTTTCCTCAGACCCTGACATCTCTTTCTACAGCATAAGAAGTAAAATTTGTCTTTCTTCTTCCAAAGATGACCAAGGGACATGATGGTAGTCTGTACAGGAGAAGCTGTAGGGGAAATGTCTGCTTGGTCTCTCATAAATGGTTTCACTTACTACTATTAATTCTCATCAAGTGGCAGAACTTTTCATGTAAAGATTTAAGTTACATATCTAAGCTTTTAAGCTTCCATGGTATCCTGTGACAACAGTATAAATGCCTTCAAAAAGTGATTACACATGTTCTTGAAGGGTAAGTTGATTGACAGCTAACAAAACTTAGCAGTTCACACGGAACATCTCACCCCGGGGTCTCTCTCAGCTGCTGACTGATTCACATTGGAGAACACAAGAAGGGGGGATCTGTAATTCCCTTATTTTGTTTTTACATACCTCCCCCATTCTGCTGCTAGCACCTGATGGAGAAAGCACCTATGTAAGCTTTTTCATCCCATGACCATTCCCATATTAGTGTCCAGCCTTCCTTTCAGCATGTTTACTTTTTGTCATCAATAGAAACTTAAAGCTGTTCACAGCTCTACTTGTAATGGCTACTCATATATTTTCTAAATTTTATTATCCTGTACCCATACAGCATATAAGAGAAATACCCTTTAAGAGCAATTTTAAAAGTTTTCAGTGCCTTTAGCATGAAGAAAAACAACATTAAATCGTTGACTGAGATAGTCAGTATTTCCTCAATAATAGCTGTACCAAGAAACAGGGGCATAACAACGGCATTTAATCTGTCACACTTCTGAAGTAACTCCTCCATCCTGGCAATAAAACAAGGCATGACATCCTCTGGCCTTCTTCCCCATCAACAGCTAAGCACAGCACCTGCACTCTTCAACTACCAACAATCAAAAACTGCATTGACTGCTTGGGCCTTGCATCAGTTGGCAATGAGGAACCCAGACTCCACCCCAGGCAGTGAGATGGAGCTGGCTGCCAGTGGCCCAGGCACACTGCGTCAGCTGGGCCTCTGCACAGGACACCATGCAACAAGCTCACAAGTAGCACAGGCCACACATCATGAACATGCAACACAAAATGAACTGGGGAGAAAGGATCCAAAGATGGCACGTGCAGGAATAAGTACTTCTAACCTCTGTCAAGCAGAGTCACACTTATGGATAGCAGACACAGTGCAGGGATGCAGAAGACAGGGATGCCTACAGACATCAGTCTGGCACTTTTCTCAGTCCTGAGCTTGCTGAATCATAGGAACTGCATTAAAAATAGAAAGTGAGGAACAAAAGTTGAGATTCTCAGGATAAAAGAATAGCTCCCCCAGGCTGGTCCCCAAAATTCTCCTCCCCTTATTACCCTTAATTCATCTTTTAGATTCAATCAGGTTAAGTGGCTGCAAAAGTCAGCCTGGCAGGCAGTTTCATACCAAAACAGTTTCCAGTTCCTCCATTAAGCTAAGTACTCTCAGTTGTACTGGAGGACATGGTGATACTCCAATTGATACCAGACTGGACCATCCTCAGTCTGAACAAATGGTCAAGCATAAGAAAAAGGAAGCATCCACCACATCCAGCTTTTGGAGATTTAAGCAAAGAAAAGGGAAGTGGCTTTTTTCAGACCATACTAAATACTTGCCTATCTCAGCAGCAAAATCAACAATCGTGGCCTTAGCCACTTAGCATACTTACACAATGCAGATTTCTCCCAGTATTCACTGTTGTTCAGTAGGGTGAATCCTATGCTATCACTATTAAAGGTAGTAATGTTAAACATTATTAAGTTATTAAAATTAAAAAAAAACACAAAACACAAAGACGTGCTTTACATTATCATAAATCAAAGGTCTTTCAGTTATGATTCAGAGAGTGGGTACTAGGAAATGCAATTAATGGTAACACTGAAGGTCAGAACAATGTGCTTGTGCAAGAAGTATTTTTATTTTTAAGCAAGTACAGGTAAACAAGAATTTCTAACATTATATGTTTTATATTATACGAGACTCTAACATTAAATGTTAGATATCATAGTAAAGGGGTTGGACTGAGTTCATACCATGTAGAGAGTTAGGAAGTACTTCTCTTCCTTTTTCCAAACTACTCTCTCCCTTTATATCCAAAAGTAAACTGACATAAAAGCCAACTCTTAACCAGTTTGTGGTCTATTGCTGTTATTCCTACATTAGATTCCACCTTAAGCCTGTGCAGTACCTTCATTTCAGTCTCAAACTCTGCTTTGTTACTGGTCAGCAATACTGTTCTTTTAATGATTAACTGAATAAATTAGCACCAGAGTCACAGCTGAACACTGTAGAACAAGATCCTATCACAACAGCTATATTTTAAACTATGTGAGTAAACACTTAGTCACAGCTGTGGTGAACAATGGTTAAGAGATAAAAGCGCTTGTAGTGCTTTCCTTCTAGATTAAAAAAAAAAAAAAAGAACAAAACCCAAAACTTAAGAAGCTTTAAACAGCTTTGCTACTTAAAAATCAATCTTCCAGGAAAGAGGCAGCAAGCGATTAAAGCATACCTAAAAATCCACATAATAACTCTAAGGATAATCATCTGCTAATATACACTCCAGTGTCTTAAGGGCAGCTTGATACACACATTCATTGTCGTAAATTCCAAATAAGACCAGCCTGCACCAAAACAAGACCCACCAAGCACCTTTTGCAAACATAAGAAATATACCTGGCTGTCTAATATTAAACCTTTGATAAACTATTGCAAAAGCAAAAAAAAAAGAAAAGCACAATGCAGCTTTGCAAATCTGTTAAAGTAATTGTATTCATCAATAAGCTATTTACTTATGATTTACAGTTCCTTGTGTCTGACCTGTACAACCACAGCCCCTGCTTCCATGCTGTCAGGATAATGCAATTTTTAAAACTTAGTTATTACAAAGGAAGCAGACTTTTCTTGGACATCTTGTCTTCCCTTTAATTATGGTACAGAGCTGGAAGCTGAAGTTTCAACTAGAACTCTATCACTCAATTTAGCTCCCTATACATCCCAGGTAGCTTTCCACAGATGGGCTGGATGCTTAAATTACCCAGCGGAAGTTACCACTTGGCAGCCAACCTCTGCCTTCACACTCTGCCACAGTCTGGGAGTGCACCACGGTGGCTGCTTCCCAGCTCCTCCCCAGCCTCCTTGGGCTCCAGAAACATGCTGCTGGGAAACAGCCTGGCAGCAATATCCAGCCTAAGTAAGAGTTTGGCAGCTAGAGACACTAAACGCTAATTTAATGCCTTTTTCTCTCTCCTCTTCATGAATAGCTCCAAGATGCTGCACCTTCTCTCCTTGCCAATTCCAGTGTCACCGGAGCAAAAAGGTGGCAGCTTCTCTCTGGATTATCATTGCTGCATACTCAGTTCTATCATTTGGTATGCTTCACACACTGTTCTCTGATCTGGCAACAGTCCTGGGTGCAAGCTAATTTACACCTTCAGTATATTGGCTCTTGTGTCTTCTGCAAACTCTGGGATATATTACACGCAGCTGAAACAGAAGTCCAGCGAGTGACTGTTTGCCATCATCTTGTAAAAAGAACAGAAAACAGGGAAGAGAAAGAGATCATTTGAATTTTTACATAGTTGGTTTTGTTTCCAGTCCTTCCTGAGTCCATGCCAGACTCTTTTGCAGTTAAATACTTCTCTCCTGCATACCCCTGGAAGCAACCCAGGAAAGAGTACAAATACCAGAGTTGCAAGAGATGCAGCATTACAGTTACAGAAAAATGTTTCTGAGTATTAAAATGTCTTCCCTGTTTAGAAAGAGTTTGTACTTGCCCTATCAAAAGGAAAATCCATCTTAAATTCTGTCACTCCAGAGACAGAAAGTGCATGAAGAGTGGGATTTAAAGAGCCTAGTGTTGAAATCTTCAAATCAACCCTTATAGCTCAAACCTGTGTTTCAAGTCACAGCAGGGGACAGCAGGGGGGGGGGAGGATTCTACCTCTTCCCCTTCCTTCCCCTCAAAAAAGTTGCCACACCTTTCTCAAACCTAAGTCCTACACCTCAAGCCACACAGCTGTCTCACTCTGCTTGTTGGACACACCTTAAGGTTTACATAACTCTGTGTGTGCCAACTGCACACAGAAATGTGCTACTTAAGGGCACCAAGATTGTCATTTCACTATTAAGCCACTCTACTGTATGCACAGTTTACCACAAGTACATTTATGCCAGCACACAAAGGGGTCAGCACACCAGAGGGAAGAGAAACCAGGACAGCAAGACCACCTCACTCAGACACAGTGCTGGCCTCTGCCAGGCTAATGTGACCATGAACCTGAGGTGTCTGTGTGCAAGGACAAACTTCACCTCATATAATCTGACCTCCTTTAGGGATTTATTAAAACTTTGTCAATATGCCCAACTATGAGTTCTGGGGAGAGTTCAAAGGTGAAAATGCAACTGCAGCCAACGTGTGAGAGATTTCAAGTGTCCCTGTGTCTTGTGTTCAGGTATACAAGAAGCATGATATGAGGTGGCAATGAACCATACAAGGCCAGGAAACAGATGGGCTAATTGAGGGTGAGCAGCAGTGTGACAATAAGCAGCAGGGATGCTGGGAGTGGTCAATACAGACAGTCCAAGCTAAGCACCCAGGCTGTGTCCTGGGCCCACCTGCCTCTCCCTGCCTCACCCCACCTTACACAGGAATGCCTCAGCACTAGCTCATTACTGATTCAAAAGATCAGGATGACTTTACAGTTCCTTGGGCAGATTTGCCCTTTGTAGCACAAACACAGCACTAAGACGTCTGCAGGATCACAGCCAGCTTCAGGATACGGGGAAGTGCCTTTGCACCACTAAGCAGTGGAAAATTTAAAAGGAAGAGAAACACTACCTCCAGTGTCTCCAACACTCCAGCTCCCCACCCACACAGCAGACTAGCTGGGCTCAGTAATGCAAGTCACTGGGTTTTAAGAGCATCAGGCATGCTTCCTCCTGCAAAGGGAACGTCCTGCTTGCTCTTGGTTTCCAGGGTCCCACCTTGCTTTACTTGTTCTAATGGCACAGGAAGGCATGCTGACTGCAGTTTTTACATACTGAGCCCTACTGAGGATTTTCTATACCATAACAAACTTTTAACAATGTGCTTCTATAAAACCATTCCCAAACAGTAAACAGATCAGATCTTTACCATATTCCACTCCACCAGCCTCCTCTGTTCCTGAAAACAACTGGCAGTCTCTGCAACAGAGCAGACAATTTCCACAAGAAGTTTGACCCCACTAGGCTAGATATTCACTTCTGCAAACTCACACAGATCAAACCTAGTTAAACCAAGGACAAGCACGCATAGTTGCACAGCAATGCTACAGAAAGATGAACCAAATTCAGAAGGCTGGGGTTTCCTAAGAACCTTAATTTTTAAATGCCATATTGTCAGACAGTGATGTACTGCTTAAGTGTTAGTGCTTAAATAAAAACAACATGAAATGAATAGTTTGACTCTTCAGACTAACACAGCAAGATACAGTATGTAAATTAAGTGCTCCAAATGACAGGAGTAAGAAGTTACTTACTTCTTATCCAGCTTTTTGAACCCAAAAGGAGGGCCGCCACTAATTAAAATATATTCTCAGTTACTGGACTCTATTAGAAGTCTATGTCTACCAGGACTGTCAGTGATAGCTGGCTCCGGACAAGTCATCTGTCATATGGAAGATTTTCAGTAATTTCCTGCTAAATACACTCTGCCTATTGACTGTGTAGGAAGACACCACATCTTAACAGGAAGCCTAGCTATGCTGTCATGCTCCTTTTTTAATAATGGAAAAACATATAATTGCCAAATAGAAAAATATTTGGTAGTGAGTGATCTCAAAGGAAACAAGGTTTTTCTATTTTTTTTCTTTTCCTTTTAAATGGTAATATTTTAATACCATCCCCCAACTGCAATGTGACTCTCTAACTTTCCTATTGTTATTAATGCTTACGCTAGCATTGTGTAGTGTCCTAGGATTCCTTCTAATTTAAGAGTTTATTACACATTTTGTCAGTTTTGTTTGCTAAGTAAGCTGGTAGCTAGACTAAGCGCCAAATAGTGACCAAGAAAGATCATTTAATGGTCCCCTTTGGTTTTTATGCTTTAAAAACTGGAAAATAAAAAGATGCAAAGTCACTGGACTGAACTGGCTGAAATTTCATGACACAACTCTTCCAGCCTACAAGACCTTCAAAAGATTTCAGTATTTGGCTCCACAGTTACGTCTTTGTTTACAGCACAGACATCCTGGGACTCTCCTCTGTAACCCTGTGTGAGTCCAGGTGCTGGTATGTGGGACAAGACAGAGCCTGCCAGTGATTCAGCCTGATAGGCAAGAGTGAGCTTGAACGAATCTGTCTTGGAGTCAGGCCCAACATGCTTTAAGACCCTGTGAGTGTGGAATACACAGCTCCTGTTTCCATGACTCTGTGCTTCACCCACTACTCCTGGACAGGCTCTCTGAGCAACACAGGGGGAAGAGGAGGGACAGATGGATGGCACATCCAAACTAGATACAGATGAGGAGGAAGACGAAGAGGTGCTGCAACACCAGCAAGATGTCTGTGCTTCAGTCAGAGCTGGTAAGCAGTTCAAAAACTGTGCTCTGGGTACAATTAGCTTACTAGACCCATAGTTCAGATTGTCGGTGGTGGAGTAGAATAAAAGCAAAGCTAGGAAAAAAACAGGCATTTGCACAGAAGCACGAAGGGGCAACATGATAGCAAATATGTAAATATGTAAGAGGGTAGCCTTGAGTAATCAGGCAATACAGGTATTTCCAAGTTGTTTTCTTTCACAGCCTCAGGAAACAGACTAGAGTTTCCACTCTTGTGGAGTTGCCCCTACTCCACAAACCAAAACAACTCCAAAGACACTGGGGAAGCAGTGGTGTTTACAATCTCTACATTGTACTCTCAAATCTACAGTGATGCTCCTGAATGGTCAGTGATACCCTTTAATGACCAAGAATCTGGCCCATAAAAATCAACAGGAAAAGCACTCATGCATGGCAATCCAAGAAACCACTAAAGACACTACTGTGTAACTCACCCAAATACCAAAGCAAAAATGTTTCCTCAAAATGAAACAGGGGATCCTTTCTTAAGAAATACATACATCCAGCATCCCCTGCCCTGCCCAAGTGGTCACACTTCCTTCTAAGATATATGTAATTTCAAGTTAGCCAAGTCTCTAATTAATCTGCTGAGCACAATTTATCAACCCTGGTGTTTTTCAAGGCATAACATTATAGAGAGTTACAGCAAGGGTGTCCAAGATTCATTACATTTATAACATAGTTCCACACTGCTGGCCCCAAGTTTTTGTAATCTCAGGTTGCTGGTCCTAATTGTCTTCCAAGAACTTTGCTCTCCAACAGTCTTGGCTTGACAAACAGCCCCTTCCTCTCTGCCTAATGTGTCACAGTGGAGCTCAGATTATCCATACTTAACTTGTTTTGAAGTGCAGCTTCCTTCCTGAAAAAAATGTCTGTTCAAACAAAAACAATCACACCTTATTCACATAATAAAGGCTGTTTGAGATTAATATACATTTTATAACGTAGATTGCTGCATTCTTGCAACATAAGCCACTTCTCTGCAACACTTCTGTGTTGCATCCATATGTGGGATGTTCAGTACAACAGCCTCATTGTAATCACACAGCTTTGGCCTTGTGTTGGAAAAAATGCAGAGAGCTTCCAGAATCGCAGAAAGATCAAAGGTTGAAGTCAGGCATTAATGACCTAATATGCAGAGGTCTAAAAGTCAGCAAACCCCCCAACCCTTCAGCATAGCTCCTAGTTCATTTGCTGTTGTTTTCAGAGTACTGCAGCTTCTTTGTTTCTTCTCAGTTCTCATTCCACATTTTTGTAACAGATCTACAGATTCCCTTATTTCCTTAAAATGTAAAATTAGGATCCTAGAATTTTATTTCTTCTCATTCGTTGCTCTTTGTAGTCATGCAGTGACTTCATCTGAGGTTTCTAAAATAAAAAGTGGAACTGTTGTTACAGATGACAGCTGTGGTTGGCAGACACTACTACCAGCACCTCAGTCAGCCTTAAAAGCAAGCTTATTGATTGCTGAGTACTGCTTATTAGTTTCAACTGATGTCACTGACTGTCAGTAAAAAAAAAACCTAACAAAGTCTTAGCAGCTAAAAAAAGAAACAAATGCCCCCAAAAGTCTCCACTTAAATTGTGCAGTTAAACTGAAGAGGTCATAGAACGCATAACTAAATATATATACCACCACTGTTTTTAAGCTGTACAGTAAATAGCAAGCTATTATTTTCTGCTGCACAGCTTTTTCAGTAATACTAATATGTTACTGTTCCTTGCCTAATATAAAAGGTGTTAATGCTCACCGATAATAAGAAATGTGGGGTTCTTATCTGAAAATAAAGTTGTCAAGGTCTCTAGTCGTTCTCAGGGTAGCACTAGAGTTTTTGAATGACCTGTAAGTTTCCTTAATGTTCCAGACTATTTTGTAAAACAGACTCCTGATTTTCCAGACAAAAGAAAGTGTTTTGGAGAAATCACTGCTTTAAGTTTTTATAGCTGAAGTCATTAATTATTTTATTGTTGGCTTTAAGTCAAAACTGTTTTGCCTATGCAGGCACGTATTGTGATGTCTTTGATTCCACTGCAATACCAAAGGTGTATTTGAAGTAAACATCATTGGTGAAGAAAATTCTTTTGAACTAAAATATTTGTTAAAACTGTCACACTCCAATTATGATCATGTCCGCTTCAGAGGTGTAAATTCAGGTAATCTGGAAACTGCTTGAAAGTACCAAGTAAGAAGGATAAAACTTCTTTTAGGAATTTGGCAGATATATCTCAGATAGCTAAGAAAAAATAAGTTTAGAAAATTTCTACTCGTTGTGGCTGTTGCTCAGCCAAAATTGGCAGTAGCTAAACACAGCAAGTATTCGTGAAAGTACTCAGGCTCAACAACTAAAACAATATTACATCAAGAAACACAAGGAAGAAGTTAAACATACAGCCATCCACTCACACACATCAATCTCAATCTCTTTGATGATTCAGCCAGTACTTAGCACTTCATCTATGATAAGCAGCGTATAATCTTGATGCATAATGGTGTAGCCTGTTATTTCTCTAAGTCTTCTCCTCTCACAAGTTTTACACAACCATGAAGCAGTGTTGTGAACAGCATGCTGGCAGCAATACAAAGACCTCACTGATGTGAAAGGCAAAGCCTTTGTTATAAGCCGGGTGGTCAGACTGCCAAGTAATGCTGTTTGCTAGTGCTATGCATTGCTAAACACTGTTCCTCTGTGCGTGATCTTTAATGCTAATACTGTGCTTGATGGAGCAATAGGTAATAATAATAGAGAATATTTTAATGAAGTAATCCATAAATTTATAGCTATGCTCTATCCTAAGAAAGATATGTCATGTGTAGTTTCTACTGAAATGTAATTCCCAGTTTATGATATTCAATGCTAGAGATATGAAACAAGTAGAACTGCTAGAACCTATCAAATCAAAACAATTTTCAAACCAGGTGGGGTCTAGATCTTTGCTTGGGAACACACTGGTAGAGATCATACTAAAGATCCATTGATCCTTTGATTTTTCTGTACCTCAAAAGAGGTCACAGCATTATGAGGCTACTGAAGATCAGCCACATAGAATCACAGAAGGGTTTGGGTTGGAAGGGACCTCAAAGAACATCTATTTCCAACCCCCCTGCCACGGGCAGGGACACCTTCCACTAGACCAGGTTTCTTCACCTCCTTCATCCATCCTTAATGTCCCCACAGTGCACAAGTCCCACTGGCTTTGCCACACTTGTCCCCACAGGCCCAATGCCCTGCCAGGGTGAACACTGGAGCAGCAGGCCCCACTGAGGAGCAGGGATCATGGTGCAGAGCCGTCCTCTGCAACTGCTTTGGCTGGATGGGAGTCTCCCCCCTGCCTCCTGCCCCTCTATGCACACACCCAGGGCCAGAGGCAGCATGACAGGGAGATGAGCCCTAGCAGCACCAGCACCCACTTCACATATCCCCTACCCTAACTCCAGAACAGCTTTAGCACCAAAAAAATGCTTTTACCCAAAACAATGCTGCAAGTGACACACAGAGAGACTAACAAAACCATTTAACTTCACAATTTCTGTATTCAACATATTATATAAGAGAAGAACCTGTAGTTTATGCTATGTTGATGATGATTTTCCAAAGTCTTGTTCTCACAGATGTGATACCAGAACTTTGGAAACATCCCAAAAAATTAAAAGTTTTTCAAGATCAGGTGAAGTACAATTTAGGAAACAAGCCATGAGAGAGAGGTATTTAAAATAACATTTTTAAATCTACAGTGCAGCCAACTGGACACATTTAGAAAGCACTAATCCATTAATCATCTTGTTACAATAATGATATTTGTTCAAGAGATACTGCCATGTTCCAATGACAAACACACCAAGTACCTGTGGCAATGGCATGGTTTTGAACTTTCAATTTCATACAAAAGAAAGTTCAGGCATTGCTTTTCTCCTTCAGAAAAGAGTGGAAATACTCAGTGCAAACAGGGAATTGCCCAGGGATACTTCTCTTCAGGAATGCTGTGTGCATATTAAGTCTGAACACCACCTTCAGGAAACCTCCTGAAGAAACTCCAGTAAGTCTGCAAGGTGGCTGCTATTGCCTCTGCCAGGTTCTGTAGAAGATTGCCAGAGAGTTCCTGGTATTACCCTTAAGCACAGCTTAAAGCTACTTGACAAAATTGTTAAAACTATTTTTCATATTTTTCATGAAGACTGTTGTGCTTACACTGATTCCAGTTTCAATTATCCATTTTAAACAGTGCATAATGGAAGGGAGTAAGGATGCAAGAGGATAATCATTATTATTGTAAAAGAGATATTTCTGCCAGCTTTCCTAAGTATATAAATGGTTTTTTACCTTCAAATACCATCACCAGGGAGAAAGGCTTAAGTGTCCTGAATCTCCTGTTGAAACTGCCAATGCAAACCCCACATTTGTGTATATGGATGAACTGAGTATTGTTATATATCACTGTGCATTTAAGCAACAGATATGATGCACATTTGTTTTTAAATGAGGGGTTTAAATATAACTGTGTCCTTGAAAACCTTCCTGAGCATGTGGCCCAGTGTTACAGTAAAAAAAAAAATAAAACCAAAACACAAAAAAAACAGTACAAGAAAGAATGGATACGGCAATGAGAATTTAAGATTAACAAAAAATTCAAGAGATTATGCATCACTGACTTCCTGGTTTAACAACAGACACTAGACTTGTGTCAAAAACAGCACATCGACTCCATCAGGTGAGCTGCTGCGAAAAAAAAAAAGCATGAGAGGCAACAAGGAAACAGGTAGCTGTCAGACATGACACCTGAAAAAAGAAAGATCCCATTTATTTACCTACCTGTAATACACTTCTGTGCTGGGCAGCATATGACGCAAGCAACACAGCAAAGGCGGAAGACGGCACAGCAGCCTATTTTCCTACCTTTGCTATCAGTTCACCGAATCCTCAGTGGTAATGTGTTTGTTCAAGCTTGGTATTTCTTCAAAGAACTGCGAGTTACAGCACAAAGTTATTTTTAACTATCTGCAGAAGTCTAAGAACCTTAATTAGCTAACTAGCTCATGCAAACCAGGGACCAATAAAAACCCATTTTCTTTTTAAGGACAGATACTCTCACAAACTCTTAACTTATCTCTACCCAGTTCTCCCCAGAACAGTGAGGACACTTCTAGAATTCAAAAGTATTCAATGTTTTCTGCATACACAACAAAAAAAAGTTTAATGACAGTAAAGCAAGCTCTGGTTCAACTTAACAGCAACTCTCTGGACTTCCAAACACATTGTTACCCCACCTCATTTGAGAGATGACAGTGCTCTCTCCTTCCCATTTTTCTCCAGAGTACAGTAAGTTTCACACTTGACGGTACTCTCTTCTCCCCTCCCCAGCTTCCCAACCACTGATACAGTAACAGAATGTAACATGTACAGGTATGCTCGGTAAGTACCAACTGGCAGACACAGCTAGTTGTAAGTTAGAGGAATGCTTTCTTTCATACCTATTTTACCATTCCAGAGTTTGCCAGGAGAGATCTGGTTTCATCACTGGATGAATGAAAGGTGAAAGACAGAATTTCCTTCTCAGATCCCCTAGGGGGCTGGAGTCTGCCTGCCAACACAGCTGTGTTGTCACAAACCTAGTGGAAATGTGCCATCTCCTGGAAGAAATCTTTCTTCCTGACAACGTGGCTATGAACAAACCTTGTTATCTGTCTCTGCTCCTGGGTTTTGTCAAGACTGGACCAGCTAACAGCTAAGGCAAATCACCTGGACACACGATGTTCCTCATCTGGTTTTTCTTTCCCAAAGCTGGCTGAGGACATGGCACGCATATCCTCAGGTCAGAGACAGTAGTATCAAAATCCCCATTCTCACAGCATGCTGGGAGCTGCTATACTCCAACCACAGCACCACTGCATTCCTGTGCCACACAGACACACACAAAGCCAAAAGAGTCATGCCATCATTGCCTTTAGTAGAGGGCCTGAGACCACATTTCTTATTGCTGCCTTCTCCAAACCATTTACAGGGACAGATGTATGGAATGAGACAGGGAACATAATCTAGGGAGGAACTCCATCTTCTGCCTCATTCCTGCCAAGGAATGACAAAAATGAGAGAATTCATAACCTCTGGGCAGCTAGCTCTCTGACTGAAAACTTGCACTAATTATTCCCCATTCCAGGAAGGTATGTGTATGCAGGAAGAAAAAAGGAAGGCAGCCACCAAGGGGACGAAAGAGTACTATGAAGCAAGCATGCAAGCCTTATACTGTATCGTTTATGCCTGAAGGGCAATTGTTCCTCCAGTATGTGCTGTCCCACATTGCTCAAGAGCAACTGTTCACAGTTCTTCAATCTGAGCATAAAAATCCCCTGCTTGTAAGGTAGACTTTTCCTTTGCTACAGTGCAGTTACTAATACAGTTCACTCTTACCCATATTAAGATCCATACAAAATGTCAATTAGCAGCACTGCAGGCTCCTAAAAAACCTGGCCACTCAAAGCTTAACTCAAAGCCCAGTTGGCTATGCAGGAATTCCCAGCTCACAGGCAGCTTGCACACGCTGTGATGCAACCGCAGCCTTTTGCTCTCTAAAGCACTGTGAAAGCTTCATCTACCTGGTGATCAGCTTTCATCACTGGAACCCTTCACATCACTCACTGCAAGAGCTGAAAGACTAAGTCCAAGTCAAGATTTGCAGGCTCTGGACACGTAAGAGACCCATTGACTTGAACAGTGCTAATAACTCCATGAGAGATTTTCTTTCATGTAAAACTACCTCTGATGTCAAGGAGCCAACTGACTAAGCAGGTAGCAGCAGCAGTAGTATGAATCTGGTCCAGCAGGAATCTTGCATATACTTAAGCAGATGATAGCATATGCCTCCTTTATAAAAATCCTTTCACACTGGTCATGAAAAACACAGATACAAAAAAGGTAACTTATACTTCCACATTAAAAAACCCAGAAGGTATAGCATGTTGGCAAAGAGAAAGCATTTGTCCCCCCCACAAAATCTTTCAACAGTAAACTCATATACAATCATATAGATTTGGGCAGCTTGTCCTCATGGCCAAGAATAGACTTAGTTTATATGTTAACTTAGTCCTGTACTTCTAAGAGCAGTTCTTAAGAAAGGAAGTTCAAAATCACCAACTCCCAAGGAAGCACCTCTAGGTGAAATGCCAGTCATCTGTTATTTGCAATATAATTACTGTAATTATTTAAACAAGTCTGGCCTATAGAGTTACTTGAAATAGGTTAGACAATCCAAGCCTGAAAGCTACCAGATAAGCAAGATTGCAGAATACTGGTGGTATTGCATCATTCAATTCAGTAAGAAAAGGCAGGTATGCCACTGATACAAAAATGTAATTCACAGCTTCTGCACTGTAGAAGGGACAAACAAAAGCAGTAAGTTGCTTTGGAAAGAAGAGTTTGCTCTTCAGGCTTTCCCAGAAGTCTGAATGGCCACATGCATGTCAAAAAAAACCCCACTGTGAACATGTCTATCTGTACACAGCATACAAAACTTCACTGTACAGATTTTCAGGCACAACAGGCCACCCAAAATGTCACAGTATTTGAGATGAGACACAATCTGACTTGAAAACACACGTTGTGATTTTCAGAGGTGCTGAAAATGTAAAGCAACTGGATATAGTTAATGCAGCTATAAAGGATTCCTAAGAAAGGCTTCACTGCCACAGCCTAAATGTAATAGCATCATCTTAGTAAAACATACTCAGGAGTGTTTTAACATGAAGCCCCAGCCCTCACACAGAGATTCTTATGCTTTATAGTTTTTATAGAATTATAGAATGGTTTGAGGTGGAAGGGACCTTAAGGATGACCTAGTTCCAACTCCCTGTCACAGACAGGACACCATCCACTAGACCAGGCTGTGCTAAGTCCTGTTCAACCTGGCCTTGAACAATTGCAGGAATGGGGCATATATCCTTGTGCAGTATCAGCCACAGTCTGATCCATCACATCCAGTACTTTCAGAGTTTTGGGACACATATACTATTCAGAAGACAGGGTGTACGTTTTATTATTGTAGCCATTCTCTGCATCAGCCTCCCACTCGGCTACACTGATTTTGAAGAATGCCTCACTTCTGCTTAAATTAAACCACATCCACAGTAAGCTACCCTAAGAGCCCAAAACCATTACTTTTACTTTCACCCCTTAGTTTATTTGATGCCACCAATATTGTTCAGATACCCCTTCACTTTCTTGGTCAACATGCAAACCTGTTGTAGCAGACTTTCTAAAAAGTAGGCAGAAAACTGCCTTTCTGAATAAATTCTCATTCTAATTTGAGCAACTAAATTGCACTCACATAGAACTGCTGCTTCAGAAAAATTGCATCTTGTGCATACCCAATCTTTGGAAGTTAAAAGAGAACTCAGACCTAAAGCAAGCAAGGCAAGTCAAGCCAAGCAATTCCTTTTTTCCCTTCTCCCTCTGTCAGACTAGATGTTAACTGGTTGCCACGCCAAAAAAGCATTGGAAATATGAAAATAAACACTAAAACCACCAACGTATAAAATACCATATTTAAGAAGTATGTCCAGCTTTGTACTACAGGATAAATGGCCCACCAGGCTGCATCAACATGGAACAGTGGGGACACCCTGTGGGCACTTAGATTCCTTACACTTTAATGTTCGAATTATTCTTAATCCATTTTACAACAATTTTCACAAATTACATGCAAAGTCACTTAATAACATGAGAGGGCCCGAAGGTGATAGAATTTACTTAGTTAACTTCCCACCTACCACTTTATGTAATTTCTTCTCTGCAGTTTTCAAGATTTTTTTCCTCTTAGATCTTTTCTTAGCTTCCAAGCTGAAAGGGGAAAAAAAATTAAGGAGCTTGAGCTGATCTGGGTGACAACACTAACCCCGGACAGACATGCATACAAGTAAAAAACAACATTCTAATTTAATTTATTTAGATTTACAGCAGTGTTCATAAAAGGCATGTACTTCTCTGATCTAGGCATTCTGCCAACAGGAAAAATACTATCAGATGAAATCCATGTGCAAAACACTTGCCAGTATTTTAAGCTAAGCAACCACAAGAAAACAAAAGTCCAGTAACTCTTGTGAATCAAACACATTTCCTTTCATCCCCTTCTGTCCAAGGGAGGAACAGTTTCAAGATAGGTATGTGTGCAGACAATGAGATTGAGTGCTCCTCACACACAATTCACTGTCCAAAACTCCCTCTGTTTTGCTACTTACACAAATGACTTCAGCTACATAGCTTGAAGAGAAGGTCCCCCAGCCACTTCATGGGACAGCTGTGGCTTCACCAGTCAAGATCATAGCAACACACTCACTTCTGATCGTATTTACTTCGCCATTTTAAAGAAAAAAAGCAAATTAACGTCAAGGGCAATTACTTTTTAATATTTGTATGTGCATATTTCTCACTACAGAAAAGAAGAAGATTTTATTTTAAATTTAAATTTTGGAGCAATTAATCATCTCTACTTAAGCTGCCTACAAAGGCTGGGGATAGCCAGTGCCAAATCGTGAAGCATATGTCTAAGTGTTCCCACAAAGAAGCTCTGCAATCTGCATGGTCCACAATTTAAGTCAATTTAGTGCGGCATTCCAGATGGAAATGTAGCCATCGAGGACCTGCCCCAAGTGTGTTGCAGCTTTACAAGATCTGTTCTTGTACATATCTTCTTTAAAGCAAAATGCACATCTCATCCTTCCAAGCAAGACATTCATGTTTTCCATCAGGAACAGACTTTGTTATTTGCCAGTCAGAGGAGGTGTCAGCTCAAACAAGATCCTGCAGAAGAAAGTGCACTCCACGCCTCAGGCAGTTCACTGGCACTACAAATCAAAATTCATCCAGTGCACTGAGGTGACACAGAATTTCTGAGCCTCAAATACCATTGTCCACCAAACTGAACCCTTAAAATAATCGCATTTAAGCTAAAACCAAAGCAGTCTAGGTTATTCTCAGTGTTAAAGTTTGCTTAAACTGTGCTTAGACTGCACTGGTAAAGGTTGTACAGATGTTACAGTGAAGGCAAAAATCTGTTCTCCACTACCTGTGCAAAACAAGAGTTCATAATGATACAAATTATCAACTCCGCTTAAAATCTGCTCCCACAAAATACGCCTCTCAGCTTCTCTCACATTTGTCATCTACAGCAATATTAGAAATTATCTAATGATTCATCTTGAAAGCATTTTTCATGCATGCTCTTAGTAAAGATTCTTTTCCATCTAAATATTCACACACAAAACACTTTCAACAAAGATTGGCCTGTGGGCTGAACCCAAGTTTGCTCAAATCCAGTGTACAGCTGGCTCATAAGCACTTGCTCTGGAGTATACATGTACCTGCAACCATGATTGCCCAGCCTGTGGCTGGTTAACATTCCCATAAAACACTACTAAAAAGATTACTTTCTAGCTATTCTATCAAAACCATTCTATTAATTAAAAAAAAAAAACCCAACTAAACACAAGAAAGCACACAGCTTTCGTCAGTAGTATTACTTATGATACATCTGGTAAAGGAAAAAAAATACCTGGAAGCACCAGAGATGGTCAGAACAGCTTTAAGGGCCCTACTTAAGCACAAAGTGGAATTTCACAGTCTTAAAGGAGGCAAGAGGGACTGCTTGGGCATGCTCTGCTTTATTCCCAAAACACACTTACAAGGACTGCTGTTCTACTGCCTTCCCATTCAGGCCTTCCTTCCCACACAATGCATCTGCTGCAATTGTTAGGCCCAACAATGGGCTGATATTAGACACTCACCCCAATGCATCAGGCTGTGCACTTCCTCAACATTGTACAAGGCAACAACTGAGAAACACCTGTGCTAAATAACACCAGACTAATCCACTATTAAAAGTCACAGTTTATGCTCCAGTCTGCAAAGGTTTCCACCCAAGAAAGGTGCTGAGCTGCCAGTGAATCATCACTGAGAAAGATAATCTGAGACCAAGACAGCTTAATAAACAAGTCTGAAAGGATTTTACAGAACCCATGTCTCATGTCACGCTTGTATAAGCTGTTTACAACAAGGGGCTAAGAAAGGACTCCTCGGGGAGCCACACAAGGGGGCATATTCTTCTCAGAAGAGTTATGTGATTTTTGGAATGAAGTAATCTGATGTAAAGATGAATGAGACAATAAACAGTTTTTAGAGAGGAAAACAGTAACGCTGGATTCTGAAACCAGGCACAGCAGGTAGCAAGCTTACAGAGGGGTGTTGTAAAGATTCATACCATTTCCTAAAAGCTTAATCCCTCAGAAAAGGAAGATTTAACTGTTACCATTGCTCTCGATTGTAATACCAGAGTTCATAGGTATAATGCAAGCATAAACCCTCCTCATGGTTTCATCTGGCACATGATTTAAATTACTCTTCAATTATTAAGGCTAACACTCAGGACGATACCATGGATTATATCACCATAAATCCACTGGAAAGCATTCCCTTAGCCATGGAAAGAAATACACACTGGGTAACATGCCACTGCAGTAGAGACTACTGTCCAAATACTTCTGTGTAATATTATCAGAAATAACAGCCCATCTCTCAAGGTACACCACATTCCTACGGAACTAAGTGACATGGTTCAGCCAAATGTGGATTGTAATGGGTAAAATAATATTTAAAAACACAGCAGATTAAAAAATAACCTCATTCTTAATGCTAAGTGCAGTTGCCTTCAAGAGAAACTTGAGATAAAACACTGTGAAACAACTTGTTTCATGGATCCCTAAGTTAAATCTATACCACGTATATAGAGTGAGGATACCAGCCTTTAGGTGCATTCACTTTTTTCTCAGATGAAGCCTGTTTCAGGAAGACAATCATAGAAATAATAGTTAATTTTTTAAAAATCAGTCAGAAGTTACTGTAGCTATTTCTATTAATCCTATACATCTGCCTTTTTAAAAAGAATAAAAAATTAATACAAGCTGATCAGTTGAAGACAATGATTTTGAAGACTGATGATCCTTTCTTGTGTTTGTACATACTGAGTTTACTGTACATGATAAAATATGTCCACAGTCAGCATGAGGATGATTCTAAAACAAACAAGTCAACAACAACAAAGCCAGCTCAATTGTTTTGCAGCCTCAGGCAGTAAGTGCTGTATAATCATGCCCAAAACTTTTGAACACCAAACTGCTCTACAGCAAGAAGGCAAGCATGTTTCTCTCACAGGCAACTAAATTACTAATGTCCATAAGATATACATTTTGTATCATACAAACATGCCTTCTCACAGGATATAAGTAACAATACATGATCAATTACACCAAAACCAAGCAGGGCTGCTGAGTATTAACAGCAGGGACACAAAACACTCCTGCTCTCCTCTGACTTTCTCAGAGAGTCATGCCTTTATTTGTACAAGCTGATGTTTAAAACAACCATCTCACAAGAAAAGTTCAAGTAAATTAGAAATACTAAAATCAGATCTACAAGATCAGCCATGGAAATATACGCAAAAGTAACTCCTCACATGGGAATATATGCAGAAGTAACTCCTCAGTGGTCATTCCAGCAAAATCTGTGCTTCCAGATAGGCAAAACAAACTGTAGAACAAAGCCATAAGCCTCTGAAGCGCCTCTCCTGTGAAAATTCATTTAAATTTATGAGCCCTGTGTTAATTTATCAAGAACAATTTGCACGAGAAAGACTATAAATATAAGTCAAGCAAACAAAATCACGCCCTTTACTTTTTGTATAGATCACAGTGTACATGCCATATAGCACTATTTAATTTAATCAAAATATAAAAATTGCCACATAGCAAGACAAATTCTCGAGTAAGTCCTTTGCTTTATTAAATCCTCAAAGTTAGATGAAATGTCCTTTCGCGTTTGCATTTTTCAAACTACCTTGTATGTTTCAAAACGTGGCCAGTAAAGGGTAGCTGACTGCCCTGATGTCTGCTGACAACCACCAAACGCTGTCTGCCCCTCTCCCGTGCCAGCCAGCGACTGTTTCAGGCTGCGGGCCCTCGTCCAACAACGGACAGAAAGAGCCGCACAAAGATGTCACTTGGGACAGCAGTACGCTCAGACTGCGGATTGCAGAGACCGGTTTTCGTTTGCACCAAACACAGCGATATTTGGGAGAGTCAGCAGCGCGCGAGCCGCTGCTGCGGGAGCCGA
>VZRZ01007007.1:792969-822427 GCA_013398175.1 Climacteris rufus
CTCTCGGCTCCGGCCCGCGGGTCCCAGCGCCGCCCGCACCTCCCGAGCGCGCCGCCCGGCCACCGCCGTTATTGTTTTAAAGGGAAAAAAGCAACCTAACCAAACAAAATCGCCCTGAAAGGGCCCGACGGCGCATTTGAGCTTAAAATGAAAACTTCCGCGTGCGTGAGCGGTAAATGAGGTGGGACTTAGGAGATCCTCCCCAGAAAGCCCACGATGAATCCCAAATTACTTTGCTAGATAATTAGAAAGTGTTGATAATTATTTCTTTCATAATTCTGCGGTGTGACTGTAACAGGAAAATGATCTTGTGAAAGTTCACACGTGCAGATGTATTAGTTACTGATTCATTTGATTAAATGCTAGTCTCAAGTGCTCTGATCCACAGCTGAAGGCGGCCCCATTAGCATAACACTGATGTTTAATTTTCATACGCATAATTAGCCATATATTTAACACTAATAGCAACATGCAGCCTTCCAGCATTAAACAGCCTGGGATTTGATCTGGCCTGGGCTGAACTTTCCCGGTTACACCTAGGCTGTCTAGGGTGCGCAGTTATCACGGCACTACATCTATGTAATCAAGCACATTTTGGCAAAAGGAGAACACCAATAAAAGTGAACATTCAAAACAAATCGCAATGTTGATGTCGTTAGAGGTATTAGCGCCGGCAGCGGGGCTGGGGCACCCCCGGCAGCGCCCGCACGGTGTTCAGGCTCCTTAGGGCAGCGACGGTCCTTGAAGCAGCCGGCCCCTGACTGTGCAAAGCTGGCACAACCGAGACCCTCTGCTCCTGTTTTGTTGGTTTTTTTTTTTTTCCATGTCATTAGTGGCTCTGTCGGTTTTAATTGCCCGTTTCCTAACGCCTCTTTTACTTCCCCTTCCTCTCTTTTTTTCTTCTTGCTTTTCAATGTTTTAATTTTTTTTGCTTTGCTCGTGATGCGCAAAGTTCATTCCCACAAACTCTGCGAGGCTTGGCGTGGAAGGGGCAGTGACGGTGTGTCCGCACGCACACGCTCTCCCCCGGCAGCCAGCTCTGCCCTCCTGGCCACGTAAGTGACCACCCGAGGCGGGTCAGTGCGCTTGACCGGGGAGGGAACAGGGCGTCCCGGCAGCTCCGGCACCTTGGCCGGCCTGAGCCTGACAGCTGCAGGGAGGGGAGGCCGCTCCGCGTCCGCCGGGGCTGCCGTCTTCTCCGGCGCAAGCAGTCCCGGGGCGAACCACAGTCCCCCCGGCCCCACCAAAACCCCGCGGACCGGTCGGTGAGGCTCTGCTCACACCCGTCCTCCCGAGCAGGGCCGCCGCCCCTCCGTGCATGGCCAGCCCCGGTCAGCGAGGCTTCGGCGGGCGCGGAGGGGCCGCGGCCACGCCACGTCCTGACCCCGCGGGAGCTCCCATCGTGCTGGCCAGGCAAGACCTCCTGCGTGGTGGACTTGTGCGAGGCTCTGGCTGTCCCCGCAGAGCCGAGACATCTCTTTAATCTCGTTCGTAATTAGGATTACAAAGGTGCGCTATCAATGCCTCCGGCTGGCCGCCAGCGCTCCGCAGTGGCCGATAAAACTCGCAGTCCCACTGGAGGTACCGGCGGGATTTCAGAGCGACCTGCGATAAGCAGTCCCCTGATGCCGGACTGCGGGGGGTTCCCTGCTCCTGGCCGCCCCGTTCCCGCCGCATCCCACGCCGCGGTAAGCACAGGACAGGAGACAGAGGGGCAGACGACGGTGAGAAGCTTGGCAACTGCGGTGCCATCCAGGGGCTCCAGGCTTGGCCAAAATGCACGGGTGGCACCTCTGGTGTGCCTCCGGGACGCGCGGGACACTCAGCTGCCCCCAGCGCCCCTCGGAAGGGGCAGCGCGGCTGGGCAATGGAATGTAAGGCAACAATATACGTGTCCCTCCGGGCAGTGCCGACTGTTCTCCGCACTGTTTAATCTCTGCGTATTTGTAAACTTGGCTGCATCGTTTGTTTTGCAGGTTTTATGGCCTTCCAAGCTCCTCTTGGGGAGGATGAAGCTGAGCGGCTGCGCTGTGGTGTTAGCCGTGTTCAGGGAGGGGGTCTCTGCTTTTTGAAAAGATGCTGTTAGAAACTATTAGAGCTGAGAGCTCACTGTACTTGAGTAAAAGCAAACAGCAGAGTAAAGCTGTAAGAAAGCAACTTACTTCTGCTCAGGACCACTGAGGGAGCCAGTGCTGAGCGAGTCTGTGCAGTTGCCTGAATGTGCAACTGGCCAGCCCTCAGCACAGGACCACATCTGCCTACAACGAGGGGCAAGTTATTTGTACCAAACTGCACCGCTGTTGCTGTGGGCCTGGGGAACTTCTGGAAGTCCTTTAACTACCTCCAAGGCTACCCTGCGTTTCACAGGACCAGTTCCTGCTCTGGCAGCCTCCACGTACCAATGCCAGACCCGTTTGGCCCAACACAGTGGTCGGCAACTGGCTAAACTGCAGATCAAACCCTGCACCCCTGGCAGGCCCAGGACAGGACTGCAGAGAGTACAGGGCCGAATGAGAGCTGCAGTTCACAAACACCATCAGTTCCCAACTCCGGGCAGGAGTCGGGGCTCATCCCCCAGACTGCAAACTCCGATGTCTCCATAAAATGCTGCAACTGCAGAGTGCCTCTCCCTTAACTAACGTGGGCACCGCAGAGCAGTGATTACCCCAAACCGGCTAATTCTTCAAGCAGGGCAATTATTGATCCCCAGAGAGGCGTGCTTTGCATCTCATTTTTAATCACTTTTTGTGCTGTGTAAAAAGAGGCAAGAAGGGGGGGATTGCTGCTGGGAGTGATGCTGGGAAGAGGCTGCTGCATCTGCCTGACACTCTCAGGAAACTTTTTTCCATCCTAGTAGAAGTTAAAGCCTGGGAAACAGCACTGTGCTAATCGCATTGAAGAAATATTTACTCCATACCTCAGCTATAAAGGGAAAAGACTATGCTTCCCTCAGCTGTGTTTCTCTGTGTGTCCTCTCAGCTGCTGAAAGACCGTATCATCTGATATGTGTTTGTTCCACACAGGATTTGGAAGAGAGGGAACCCACTTTCTGCCCCTAACCCCAAATAACCCAAACTCTTTGCCACTCGCAGACTGTGCAAGGCTGCTTCAAGGGTCACAAAAAAGCCAAGGACTTTTATTAAATACTCACCAAATAACACACAGAAAGAACTATGTCCAGAGCCAATCTCTCAAGTTGCTTTTTCTGTCCCCTGGAGTGACTTATACAGCACCCATTCCCCACAGAAATTATGGAAACCTCTTCTCTATTCTGAGTGCAACTTGAAATCCCAGAAGTATAGCAAGGCCCTCCACTCCTTTCTCCATCTTCAGGCTTCTTCTGCCAGTTTAGTGAGGATTTCTGCTCCCTCTGAGGTAATCACAATGGTATGCTCAAATTGTGCCGATCTGAAATTCACATTTAGCAGTTATTAGGGGGCAAACACATCCACCATGCCTGAAAACTCATCTGATTGGTTTTTTTTTTGGACTGTCAGTGATGAGTTCCATGGCTTAGGAAATACCAAAAAATAAAGTCAGGCACCTTTTATTGTCTACGGAAATTGCAGTCCATTTATCCTTCAGAATCTTAAATTCGGGGGATCCTTCCATTATTATTGGCTCTGCAGCAAGGAAAACAAAATGTATTCTAAAGTTAGTTGCACTCAACAAGCAGAAAAGGGGGATGTCCCAGCAGGTAGCTCCCCTTTCACACAGGTCCCATCTCCCTGGGCTGGCACTCTCTTGCCACACTAAAATTTGAACTAAAAAGGAAGACGAAATAGCAAGGTAGGAAGTTGCCCATTCCTCTTTTGTAAAAGCAGGGAATTTTAATCAAGCTTTAATTAAGACCCCGTGGATAATAACCAAAGCACCAACCACATTTATAAACAGCAGATAGTTTTAAATATTTGATTTTTTTTAAAACGGGCTTAGAATGTTCATTAAATCAGCAAAACAACAATTTTCTTATTTCCCTCTAATTGCCACGCCATTTAGCCACACAGTGAGAAAGAGGGCTTTCCCCCCAGCAGTTCTCCACGACTGGAAGTGAGCACGATCAGTGTGCGGGGCGAGGCTCCGGCTGCTTACCGCCGCTGCAGTCCCCAAAGCCAACAGCGGCTCTGGCAGGCAGCGAATGACTGAGTGCCACCAGGCTGCTCGGCTTCGGGGATTGCATCCTCCTCACCCTCCTCAAATCCACTGTGCCAGCAGAGTCTCTGCCTTGCCAAAAATACGAGTCAAATATCAATAAGATTTATCATTAATATTTCATTTTTAAAATCTTGTAATTTGAAAGTTATGTCACCCAAACTGCTCCTAATGCATTTTTAAATGATATTTTAATCTGTTTCCTAAGGGGTCAATCATACCGACATCCCCCTGTCTGCACGACTATTTCTATATCCCAATAAAGAAATGGTACAGATCTGGGCTGCTCCGTGTGTGCTTTTTAACAAAAAACCGTAGCAGAGAGTTACTAACCTATTGTGAACGCCATTCCCTCTTCCATTAACAAATCACTGTCATTGGCTACAAAAGAAAAAAAAGTGTTTATGTATCTTGGGCCCTTTTTTTTTTTTTTTTTTAAGAAGACGCAACCAGCCTTTTGTTTAACCCCCTTTTTAGCTCGCAGGTACTGTGCACCCCCGGGCCCCGCTATGAGCCGGAGCACCCGCCACGAAAGCGACCCCACCCCGGCCGCAGCGGGACCACCCCGACGGCGGATCCGCCCGGGCCAGGGGTTTTAATGCTTCGGCAAGAGATTTTTCCTTTGCCCCGTGACAAACTTTGCCGGCGTGGTTCGGGAGCGGGCGGGATGCGGAGGCTCGGGACACGGCGGCTGCCGCCCGGAGCGGAGCGGAGCGGAGGGGGCAGACGGTCCGCGGGCTCCGCTGCCCCGACAACTCCGTTAACGGGCGATTTGTCCTCAAAACCCCGCGCGCGACTCTCAGAAAGCAAGGCCGGGGATGTCCTCCGGCCTCCCAGCGAGGAAAGCTCCCCGGCGGCAACCCCCCGCCCCAGGGCGTGCGTGCGTGTGTGTGCGGGGGCTTTGCTCGCTTCGCCGCCCTCCCTCTCCCTCTCCCCCTCCCTGGAGCGCTCTCAGCGCCCGCGGCGGAGCAGCGCGGGGGAAGCGCGCCCGGCCGCCGGGGGCCACTTACCATGGTGCCACACCTCGGGGTGCCCGTGAAAGTACGACCCGATGCCGTGGCCGACGAAGAAGGGGCAGACCTGGAAGCCAGCCTGCCACGCCACGGAGCTGCGGGGGCAAAGAGGACCTGTCAGGGTGCGTGCCCCGGCCACCACCTCCGCCAGACGGCCCCAGCCCCTGCTATCCCGCATTGCTACCGACACTGGGTCACCACTTCGCCACCGCTCCGAAAGACGGCAGTCATTGAAGCGAGCATCGGTGAGCCATTGTTAGGTTTCAGAGTTAACATGCCTGCCAGGAGAAGATGGTAGCTCCTGTGCCAGCCCTGCTGCCTAAGACAGCAGCGTGTTGTCTCCCTGTCTGATGGAAAGTAACCTTTTCCACAAGCCCACTGGGAACTCATTTTAAGATGGCACAGCTAGAGTTGCCAAGCTGGGCAGCCGAGGCCCCAGCACACCACCAAACTGCAGTCTTTACTGAGTTCTCCTTGACTGCAGAGCCTGTGCTGGGCTGCACACCCAGTGCCTGCACTGGGTTTACTGCAGAAGAAGAGGCTCCTCTGCCAACAGGGAGAGTTAAGAGCCCTACTGCTTCCCTTTCATAATACTGCAAACATTCAGTATAAAAATGTACTGAAAGTCAGGCAACTATGTTCATGCTAAATAACAATATATTTCTAATGAGCCTCTCACCACAGAGGCAAAACCAAATCCTAACAATTAAAATGTTTCAGTTCTGCCTGGGAGACCTGCCCTGTCTTTCTTGGCTTGCCTCAGGGAGAAGTGTCTGTGAGAACCACCTGCAGGACCATGGCTGGGCACCGATCCCTACCCATGCTAGGAAAGCAAATTCCTATCCCAGTTCCCAAAAATGGGAGGACCTGGAGATATATGGAGTATCCTCTGGCTGCTGGGCCAACCCATGTCTGCAGACTTCACTCTCACACTCTGCCTGTATTCTAGCAGCAGTGGAGTGATTTGAGGCAGCTCAGCCAGGAGGGCTGCCCACATGTAAACCAGAAAAGTGCAGAGATTCAGGAAGATCTGGAGGTAGATTAGAAGTGACAAGAAAGTTACCCTTGTCCCTGCCTATTATCCCCATCCTATTTCTAAAATCAAACAGGAGCAAGACAGGAAGGCACTTAGCCTGAAGAGATTTAACCTACAGCATTAAAATCTTCATTTGCTTATTTTGAATGAAGGCAGGCACTGAAGAACTTTAGGTTTGTCTCTATTTACACGCTAGTAAATGCTCTCTCACAGTTTCACTACAGGTGGAAAACAAAAAAGGCGAAGAAACTCAAGTAAAGTTCTTGCAGAAATTAAAGTATGTTAAACCCCACAGGGTAGCTTTTATTCAGGTGCAAAGTGGCCTCATCTTGCTGTACAAAGTAATCCCCTTTGCACACCAGGCTCCACAGACCCTGCAGTGCTGCCTCCAGTGCCCATGGGTCATTGTCCCAGAACTTAATGCCACTCAATTGAGGGACATGCTGCTCCACCACAGCGAAATGGCAATGAGAGAGTACAGTTGGGTCAATGGTTAATAATGCTGCAGTGTTCAGACCTTAGAGCATGTTTTAACATCATTTGTATATTACCTTTTAGCTACCCATTGCTCTGATACAAAGACTCATCACATTTCTTCATTAATTCTGGAGAAGAATGGAAATTTCAGGTTTAGCTGCCCCCAAGCTTCAAAGTACTGGCAAAGAGGATGACCATTAAAGCTAGAAATTTGGGCTTCATTTGTTTGCACTCAAAGTCTAGGCTTTATAAATCATTTATATGTACATAACCTTTATACATACCCTTATACATCATTTATGTTGAAAAAAATAATGAAGGACTATGCAATGAGAAGTCCTAATAGAGATGGAAAATACTTTCTCCCCTGGCTTTCAATCGTGCCCCCCATATCTGGGTCAGAGACTTGGTCTGCTGGCTATGATGATGCTGAAGGCCAATCAAGAAATGCAGGAAATGGTGAGGAGTTAGAAAGCCAGATTCCTCAGAAACATACACAAAATCCAAGATCTCCAGTGACCAAGCCCAGAGCAATGCAGATGATGATTCCCATATGGGTGAAGTGATTCTCTGAAGAGAGATGGGAGAAACCATCCATGCAATGTAAGGTTTTCTTTTATCTTCTGCAAGTCTTTTTGCAAAATCATAAACAATCCCACTAACTCTTCAGCTTTGCTGATGTCCTTACATGGCATCCCTGACCACTGACAGACCATGGTCATTTTTTGAGATGTTTTGTATTACTACAGGACTTCTCTCAGAAAAATCGATCCTCTGTAGCAAGACAGAAAGCTTTTTTCTCTGTGCAGCTATTCTTCTGAGCACCACAGCTACATACCTTCCAGTGAGCAGGGGAAGCTCTGGCCCCAGCTCTCAGCTGCTGCCAAGGAGGGTGGCAGCAGCAGCAGCAGCAGCAGCAGCAGCAGCTGCAGGCTGGGCACCAGGCACACGAGCACCGGGGCACACAGAAGGCAGTGTTCTGACAGTATCCCGTCCTCATGCAGTCAAAGAAGTGGCTCTCATGCACTTCAATGCTGAATTCTGCCACTTTCTTGCCAAACAGCTTGAAAACAACTCTGTTGGCATCAGTACTTCAGTGGTTACTGTCTGTGATCAAAATAGGGGATCCTGGAGCTCACAGGGCTTTGACGTCTGCACTGACAGATACCCGTGTCCCTCCTTCTTCTGTCTTAGTAATGTTTATATACAGAGCTTTGGTATTCTTTACATAAAATGTCACATGGTCAATAGATCTGAAGTGACACACAGAAAACCCGTGGAGAAAATAAGCTGCAGGTATGAAACTCAGTCACTTTCAATCTGGTTTAAGTATTTGCATGTGCTTCAGCAGGTCCTCTGGGGCATTCCTCTCCACAACTACTAGCTTTACTTTGGAGTATTTAATAAATCCTAGTGAGCTTTTACATCCTTCATAAAAACCCAAAGCTGCTAATCCCATCTACAACTTGCAAAGGTAATCCTGTAAATGTACATGTTGGCTGTAACTTTGAAGCAGCTCTGAGAAGAGTGAATTGAACTACTGGTCTTGCTTAGCTTTTCCAGTCTCCAGGATTCCCAGGCTGTGCAATCTGATTAAAAAATGAAGATGCCACAGAGTGGAGCATTTTTGCACACATTTGCCATTTGTTGCTGACAACAGCTCAAAATTTTGGTCTCACTGTCTCACTGCCCAGCTCAGGACTTGTCAGTGGCAGCCTTTCTTTCCAGCTTTCCCATAAGACAATCTTCGAAGATTGCAGCCCCAACTTCATCAGATGCTTCTTGCAGACAGGCAGTGTAAGCTTAGGCAGCTGGAGGAAGTGGGAAAGCAGTGGGAGCAAGTGGGAAAGCAGTGAAGGCAGGAGGCAGAAGTTGGCATGGCTGAGTTGGGCTGCCTGGCGTCTGCTGTGGGAAAGGATGTGCCAGTCTGCCAATTCCCCTTGTCCGTGGGGCACATCCCAGCAAATCATTTCCAGAGCAAAAGCTGGGGCAGCAGAGCCATACCTCACAAGACAGCATCAAGAGAAAAGAAAAAGGTTCTTCAGAATAATCATTGTTAAAAATACCTATTGGCAATATTTATCATCATACATATTATTCTTTGAGCCATGTTGCATACTTGGGCAGAGGTGAATTGGGCAGGATTGAAAGCATAATTATTTATTGAGCACACTACTTGATTTTATGTTTTGCTGCCATGTGTTCCAGCCCAGTGGCTGTGGAGTTAAGAACAGCTGCAATGCTGCTTTTCTGTTGCTGACAGCAAAGCCAGGCAAAGTGTCTGGCTTTGGGATGGATCGGCAGTGACCAAGCTGGTAAAGCAATATCACTGAGGGCCAAGCTATCCTTCTGAACCCATTGTCAGAGCCTGTCATGTGGTGATATCATGCTTCTGAGACAGGAGAGATGGGTGTCAGTTGCTATCTGAGCATCCTCTTCCCATGTTGCCAGACAACAGCTAATTCTCTGAAAGGAGGGATAAGTGTGGAGACATGCACTGCTGTCCTGACAGCAAACTAACAGGGAAATTGCCACAAAGCAGGAACAGGCAGGACTGGCTCTCTACAAAGCTTTCCCTGATACTCAAGCTTCCCCTGACAGGAGTTCTTGGGTGATAAATCCCTCCTATTAAGAATCTGAAAAGCAGGTTGAAAGAATTTCCTTAGGGAGCTGTCCTGTGCAGATACCCTCTAGGAGCATCTAGAAGAGCATTTGCTTTCCTGTTTACCAAATTTTGTCACTTTTTCCTCAAGGTAGGTCTGATCCAGTATTCTTAGCAGTCACTGAAGAAAAAAAAAAAAGTGAAACTATCCCATTTTCAGCATTGATAACAACTGCTTCTCTGGTGGCACAAGGGAAGAAAGAATGTGAGTGATCAGACAAGACAGCACAGACTGCTTTGCTACCCAGGATGAGCATCCTGGTGAACTGATTCTCAGCCAGGGATGCTTCTCCCACAGTGCCAGATTCTCTTCCCAGGGATGAAACTTTATCAAAAACAGTCCTGTAGAACAGCATGACCTGAATGGCTGAAGTTGTTAAACAAATCTGTCTTACATTTCTTGGCAGTGAACACACTCGAGAAACACTGGAAGTGGTAACAGCCCTATGATAATTGTGTTCTTACATAGGGATCTGATTTTTTTAAAAAAAATCAGAAGTAATAATGTTTTTCTTAGATATACTGTTAGCAAATGGACACTGAAAGGCATATTTGTTTTTTTTAAAAAGAAGTATTGAAACCAGCATCAGCCTAAACTATATTTACCTGTGATAAAAATATCTATTTTGGATAGTACCATAGTATCTAATTTGAGAAATTACAAAATTCTACAGGGAAAATATTCAAGTTTTTTTTTTCTGAAATAGTAATTCTAGACCGAGGGAATGCACAAGTTCAGGGATTCCCTATAATGACAATAAATGTTGAGGTATAATTAGTAATATTTTTGAAAGCCAACAATTGTTTTTTGAAAGAAAGGTACATTTCAGTTTCAAACTAGAACACAAATTACTGTATTTTTCTTACAATAGTGCTGAACTTTTATTTGAGGTTCTCTGTTTCTGAAAGCAGACATGATGGATTGAAATAAAAGATAATTTATTGCAATGCTTACTTTCAAGTGCAGAGAGAAGCAGTGTAATTGTAATTTACAGTAGCTGTCAAGGAAAATCTATCACAGATGACATTAAAATGACTTATTTTGCCTGAGCCACTTATTGTTTAAATGTGCATAATCTGATAGAAACAGATTTTTTTTAAATCTGCTTTATATTGTTCTAAATTAATATCAAAACATATACTTATGAGTTAAACATTTTAAACCATTTATTAATACTTTCATCAGTACTATTTTTCTGTAGGAGTTGAAAATTGGTTTATTTAACATCACATTTAAGTTTTTTAGCTCTCTACACTCACAACACTTTCACGCACCTAGACTCACTGTCTAAAAATCAGATTTCAAACTAAATTTATTTTTGTCTGAAAGAGAAATGTCAGAAATGGTAGAAGAAAATGGACCATAGGGCCCAATTCCATTTCCACTGGAACTGACCAATAGTTTTGATACCCCTGTCCATGGAAAGAGATTAGCAAAGTTCCAAATTTTTCTAAGCAAAGCAACTCACAAATCCTTGTAATCTTTTATTTGCAACTTGTAGCCGATGGGAGAATGAACTGCTGTCAATGAAACACTCAGTGTCAGAGTTTCCATAACAAAGACTGTGTTAGAATATTGACTGAAAACTTATCTCTGAGATATAATTATTCTCAAACCTATTGCAGAAAGGAAATATTCTGATTATTTGTGCATAAAATGTGTTCTGCATATGACTTGGGCATCTTTATAGAAATACTGATAAAAGAAACCCAGACACATTTCCATTCTGATGGACCAAAATGTTTTCAGCTTGTAGGTGCTTGTTCTCAGGTATTTATATCTTACTCTTGTGAAACTTGGGATTTTGATGTATATATCTATGTATTATATGTCTGTCTGTAAGCAAATGTCAAATGACAACCTGAAACACACAGCTTCACCAAGCCAAGGTGAGCTTTCACCAGAGGCAGTATTAAAGTAGTTCTAAACAAATCAGCACATTTAAATTGTCAACATGGCAAAATCTTGAGAAATAAAGTTAATGACCTGCTATTTCATATGCAGTTTTCAACAGCTACTAGCTTCAATTAATCTACTTTGCAAAGGGGATGCTGACTATATATTTACATTTTGCAAGTAAACTGACCTCTGTACTAACACAGCAAAAATCCAATGTCACATTCAACTCTGTTCTTTTTCTTCTTCTTTTTTAAAAAAAAAAATAAAAACCAGCTAGAATTAATGTAGTGAATCTGTAATGAAATGCATTATCCTGCATGGAGATTTATCAGATTTTCCAACTGAATGCCATGCTTTGCTAGCACTAGCTGGAGTTCACCTGCATGTTGGTGTGGCGTGTGGCTCTTTTTTGTAAAGAGTTAAGTTGAACACAAAAAAAGGGAACAAAGGTCAGCACCCAGCCGCCACTTGAATGTGAGATTTTTCTTTTTATTCCCCTTGATGTATACTAGGCTCTGTGTTATTAGTCTTAATGATGGAAAATTGTAGTGTTGATACAAATCTTTTTTTCAAAGTAGTAGGCGGGAGCTCCATTTGTTAGTAAGTTTTTTTGTGACTAAAAGCCATGGACAGTACATTTATGTAGCAGTAAAAGGCCTAGATGCTCTTTCCATAGCAGAGCTAATTATTCCTACTGTGACCTTACTGATCTACCCTGTTCCTAGTACATCTCATCTGCACGCCTGTTCCTCTGTGTAGATGGTGTCAGAGAATATGAAAAACCCTATAATGAAACCATTTTCATGATGGAGAAAGGCTACTGGAGTTGCACTTGCTACAAAGAGGCTCAATTATATGAGTAATTGTGATAATTTTCTACATTCATAGCCTTCAATGGGGAAAAAAGAATGAGAGCCACAAAGGAAAATTACTTTAACAAGAAAGTACAGAGAGTAAAAATGGAAGAAGAGACAAAAAGGGGGAAAAAATAACCAGAAAAAAAAGTTTAAAAAATAGATCTGGAGGGAGGAATAGCAAGACAGGGAGAACAACAGAAATGCTCAAAAAGCCTATGTGCAGCTGTGTTGCACAATTAAATTGAATTTTTTTTCTGCAGTTGATGAATGTGACTACTGCAAATGTGCCTCTGTAGTTAGCTATCATTTGTTGTTCCGTGACAGGAAAAGGATAATTACCTCTCAGAGAGAATCAAAGGCTGACATGCCCTTTAGACACAGCCATGAATGCAGAGCTCGATAGAATGCTTGAATAAGAATCCAGTGTTCTGTGCCCCCTTCTACTCAAGAATAAATTTTGTTAAAATGCAAGAGCACCACCAGTAAATTTGTTGAACCCTAGGTGTTCAAAAATATGAGGTGCATCTATCGACTCATCCCATTTGCAAAAATAAAACTACATTTTGAATTCACTTCTATTATATTCATGGACAGTAAGATAGTGAGATATGCATTAAATTTCTTTTCCCAGTAGGGGTCTGATTCAACATTTCCTATGAAAGAACAGAAAGACACTATCCTTTTTCTCCAGGCTAGTTAGCCTATAATTTAAAACTGTCAAAAACACAATTTTATACAAAGTCTTCAATAAAAGCTTCTCAGATATAACCCAAAGAGGTTTTACTAAAGTTTGATTCAGACTCTGTTACAATATTTTTAAAGCTATAAATACATCTAACTGATATTTTGCTGCTCTCTCTTTTTCTTAAAGTATTTGAAGATTTACAAAGAAAAAAAAAAAGCAGCATCCTTTCAAGGTGACTAAGCCTTGCAGCTTTTAAGTAATCAGAATGAATTCAATAGCTTGTTGGGACCATTAGCAGTCCGAAGAAGTATTGCTTAATGAAATGTATATGATGTATGCCTATTTCTTTTTTTTTTGGCAAACATTTTAAAATAATCCATAGGTATCTTCAAAAAACTAAGACGCATTTTTATTTAAAACCATCAGCAGAAGGAGAGTCACGACTGCATTTATGTGACGGCTAGAAGAGATGCAAAATAGGGAAAAATCTCTGAATGTCAGCTCTTTTTTCCCTGTGACGTTAGCAGGCACTGCTCTTTGTAAGATCAGAAGCTCTTGAGTTAAATATTTTCGTAGTTTTTAAACAAAGAGCTTATTTACGTTGACTAATTCCTTTGTAACATTCAAAGAAAACAATGGTTTCTAACTGTCTTACATGGTTAGACAGATGTGGTGCAGTGTCACACACAAATAAAAAATAAACAAAAGCCTACTGCAAATTACATCTGTTAATTTAAATCTACTTTATGAATATCTTTGTCTCCTTCTACAGTTATCTTTGCTGACCCTAGTGTAATTCACTTTAAAAAAAAACCACCTCTTACCCAAGGAACAACATTATAGCTTGGCAGTTCACATACTGATATCAGACTGAAATGATGGTTTTGAATCATAAAACATGTCATCAGCTTTATACCAAACCACCAATAACCTTTGTCCCACTTGCCAGCCCTCCTTTTACTTGTCAATATAAGGCTTACCTGATTGTGTTTCCAATTACAGAGAAGGGAGCCCCTGGTCTGCAAGCTGCAATTGCTTCATCTCTACATTTCCTGGCAACCTCCACTAACTTTTCACCAGATTTATCCACATTGCCCACCAAAAAGGTTTCAGAAGTGTCACCATGGTAGCCATTGTAATACACCTAAACACATGCAGAAATGTAAAGACATTTTCTCATTTTCCATCCAGAAACAGATCATCATCTTAATTAAATCCATTCTTTCTAGGAACAAGCTATATATTGCAACAGATACACAGGTAAGCCGTATTTGCAAGACTGGAAAAGCGAAACATTGCAGAGGGAAGGGAAGGGGAAAAAAAAAGCCTGAAAGATTGCAAGGTGCCCAAGGGTTGCCAGTGTTGCCAATTAAAAATTCAAGAAAAGCAGGAGCTGTGCATCGGTGCCCAGCAGTGCACCAGACAGCGCCACTGCTCAGCTACAGGACAGAAGGACAACTGGGCTGTTGGCAAGAAGACGGGTGGGGGCTATGGATAGGCTGCAGGGGGCATGGGGACTTTTGGGTGCCCACCCTTCCTGGCCCCTGCCCCTGTGGCCAGGGAGCTGCTTGCACCCCCGAGGGGCAGGGCACTGAGCCCCAGTGTGGGCTGTGAGCGCTGGGAAACCTGTTGGTGGCTGCCAGGGAGACGACTGCCCGCAGTCAGCATTCCCAGCTGGAGTTTAGAGGGAAGAGCTATACCCTGCTACCAACATCCACAGTGAACCCCATGGAAAGCATGCGCCAAATTTACTGTCAGCTCTTGCAGGTTTTCTTAATCTCATTTTTAAGCTACAATGTGGCATTAACATTGGATTTTACTTCTGATTTCCAGAGATGAATTTTGAGAGAATAAATGTAGCTCTCTGGCAGTCCAAAATTTAACGTTCTGAAAATGAAACATGCTGTTGAATTAATTACATCTTTTTTCTCTTTTCTTTTTGACATTTCATAGGTTTTAAATGTTAGCTCTCCCAAAATTCTCTGTTGAGCACAAGAAACCCTGGCTATGCTCTATGGAGCTCTGCAACACACCATTAAAATGGGGTTTGCAGCTCTGCACCATGGCAGGCAGGCCCATAATTGTAAGACCAAGCCAAATTTTCCTACAAAAAGACAAATTATAATGACGCACAGTTCTGATCTTCTAAAACATTTTTTCTCCCTCAAACAGTGGGCAACTATCCTTCTACAACTAATTACTCACCAAGCTCAAACGACTGAACTTTTGCCACTGGCAAGCTATTTGTGAAAGACGGACTCACATTCTTTTTGGTTGATTCTAAATTTAAGAAAAAAACCCAAAACAAACAAACCCAAAATACCCAGGCTACAGACAGTTTATCCCAAGGCCAGGTTTGTCTTCAGGCTGAGATATGAAGACAGGCAGGCCATTAGGAGCAAGGGGTGTCTTTAAGAAAGGTGAGTGCCAGCAAGGGCCCAGTTGGGTTGCCACTGCTCCAGCAAAGAGCAGCTGCAATCTCCTGCTCTACACCTTCCTCTGCCACTTCAGACTACACCAAAATATTTTTAAATTTTTTTTATCTAATGCCCACTGGGCAGGTTTTAAACTGGCCAGTTCATATTTAAATTTAACTAGTTTATTTTTAGCTCTAGCAAGTAAAATGCATAAATCCCCAACACTAAACACCATCATCCCAGAAAATCAAACACAGATTTAAAACATAGGAAAGTTTAAAAATAATAATAATATTTACTGCAGCCCATCAATTGCAATTACACATTTCTGATGTTACTAAACTACAACCACAGCAACTGTAACACACTAATTCCTTAAAATTCAGTGGACAGACCAAGTTGTAAGAAACATTAACCTGGCAACAATAGACTGAAACTCGCACTATGCTGAGGATCCAGTGATGGATAACACTATTGTCTCTATGCTAAAATATATTTTAAAGTCTACGTCTTACAAGCTTATAAAATTTGTACTTTATCTATGAAATGCTACCATCTTAATTGTGCTAAAATGGATTTTTTGTTCAGATAATTTGCACACAGTGCTAGGTGTTTACACTTAGCAACCTTAGTATTATTTAATTATTTTATAGAACCCATACACAATTATAAACAATTTGTTGTGCAATATCTACTTTGATTTTTATTCTGCCCAGCTGTGAAATGTCCCGGTTTTGCTCATTAAAAGTAAGCTAAGAGATCAGTTCTTAATGCTGAAAGGTAGTATTTTTTCCTCAGCTATTTTGGACTAAGCAATTATCAAACACAGCACAGTTCAGTTTTAAATTACAAAAAAAAATCTTACAAAGACAATCAGTATTTTTCATCCTTGCAGAAATCTTCACATTCACAGAAATGTCAAGATTTATTTTATAAATAAACAAATGTCTTCAAAAAGACCAGTAGCATTTAGTCAGACATTTGTAAAGCAGAGTGGACAAGATATGCACACTATGTTAATATAAAAATTTTCATTTACTTTATCATGGAGAGTATCTGTGATATGAGTCTAAACTTCTTTTTCATCTAAGGCATCATTATTAACTTGAGAGATAAAACAAAAAGTAAAATGAACCTTAATGAGGTATAAAGAAATATGATGTTAAATCCTTAGGTGCTGCAACCTAATTTAGTCTAATAAAATGAGCAAAGTGACACCAGTTCACTAAGGTAAAAATGAAAGCCAAAAATAAGGTTTAAAAATGCTACATTGCACTGTGTAAACCTGATAGTCAGAATTCTACAATTAGAAAGTATGGAGATGGGAAAGAATTTAAAAAGATCAAAAACCAAGCCAAACCAAAGCCAGTTCTGGATCACATGTGAGTATGTAATGGGAAAAAGGTCACTGACCCTAATTTTAATAGAAAAAATATATTAGAAAGCTTGAATCTCGTGCTCAGAGGTAGGTCTGCTGAAAATTTCTTCACTCTGCCAGTATGAAAATAGTATCAAGTTACCAAGAGTTTCTTTAATGATTTTAAAAGCTTGTTTTTATGAGATGCTACTCCCTTGTAAGCGACATATTATTGCAAAATAATGGTGGGATTCAAAAGACATCTGTGTTCATATTAGAAATCAACAGCACTTCAGAAAAATAAAAACATATACAGCAAAAAGAATAAACTTCTCCAAGAGACAATTTTTTTTTTCATAAATTAAATGAGAATTAGGTTTCCAGTTTCCGTGCTTTCTTGCTCCTAGGAAAATCCAGCCTGTGTTTATTTAAATAGCTATAATTGATGATTCCCTGGAAATACTAAGTCACAGTTATATCACACTATTTCTGTTTCTGCTCAGAAGGTTCAGGGATTTTACACCAGAAATGGAACACAACACTACCTTCGGGGATTTTAATAAATGTAGGGAGCACTGCTAGCAAAAGAGTTGCTGTCCAAATAGACTGACATACACAGGCCAATGTAGCCTCTAATGACAGAGTAAGATAATGTCAGGCCCCACTCAAAATCAGCAGGAAGAGGAAGATCAATCTTGGCAGAGTGAAGGAAAAATGCTGGCTTTCTTCATGTTAGCTCATCTCATACATATCTATCTTCAGCTGCTGCCCAGTACTGTGGTGCTCTGCATTAACTACACAGTGGATCAATAACAATTACACCTTCTCAAAAACATGACACATAGCAGGATTGGGTTGACATTTCACTTAGGCCAACATTGATCTCAGTGCATCTGATTCCAGTCCTAAATTCAAGTCAGGCCTGGGTCTAGTTGGAATAAACACACAGTTAAAAACAAAAAAGGAAACCAGCTGCTTGTGCCTTGGCTCAGAAGTAAACAGCACATCCATCTGTGCATCCCCCATCTCCAATCCACTATTCTTCCTGTTGCTACTAGTGATTCTAAAGTTGATCAAAGACTATTTTTTATATGAATTACTCACCGTGACATCAATGTTGATAATATCTCCATCCTGAAGAGGTCGACTGAAACATAAACAGAAAAAAAAATAATGGTGACAGACAGTTCCCAACAAAAGGAATATAAGAATAAACACCTAATGACACATACATAAAAAATCAAGGGGTAGATATTTTGTGATGGAGGAAGGCAGAGGCAAACAGAATAACCATTTTTAATGTTCTGCTCTGACTACTTAGAGAACAAGTGTAGCTGAATATAAAATAATGAGAAACAACTACCAGAAAAACATATCAACACCTGAAAAATCTACCATTATATTTATTCTTTTTCTCTCACTAGGGTTCATATTTTACTTTGTGAGTAGCTGAATGTATTGCGAATATAAAAAAACCCCTCACATAAATTCAAATACATTTTTTCCTTAGCCTATACTTATTTCTCTGGATAAAAAAAAAATCAGGCTGTACTGTTTTTTTTTCCCACACACACACTAAACTCAAAAGGCAATATACTATTTTTCTTTAAGTGTCTGGACAAACGGGATAATTTTTTTTTTCTATTTCACATACATTTCTAGAACAGCTATCAGCAGCATATGGTAATGTTCTGCATCTGCAATATGTTTACGTATGACATTTAGTTAAGCTGAAGTATGTTCAGTATTAAATACAATTTATTAACTTCAATTTAACATTTTAATTCCCAGTTGTAAAAGGTACATTATTGGGGAAATACCTGTCAGGAATACCATGACATACCACGTTGTTTACAGAAGTACAAACAGATTTTGGAAAACCTCCATAGCCCAGAGGTGACGGATAGGCATTCTGTCTGATTATTTCATGATGAACAATGGAATCTATTTCTTCAGTTGTCATGCCAACCTAAAATACCAAACATAACATCCTGTTAAAAAAGCAAAGATAGTTTCTCATATTTACTGAATATGATTGCAGCCAAGCTTCAATCCAATATTGGATGTTTCAAATATGCTGCTTTGATACAAAACACTATACTGTCTGATACACTTTATTGATATACGGACTTGTATTTTTTTGTTTAAGGGAAAGGTTTTAAATAAAGCATGCAGTATACATGAGCACTCAAAGGTTCCTAGAAAACCTAAAATACTGTCTACTTCCTTTCTGTTCTTTTTTCCACATCTGCTTTCTCAAATACACCAATTTCCCATGGCATCTTGTTTCAGTAGCTGCTATAGAAATGTCTCATTTGAACTCTTTTGGTCTTTTAAAACATAATATTACTTTCCCTTTTTATTTGGAAAAAAAAATGATACTAAGTCTTGTAATTGCCCAGTACAATTACCATAATGTACTTAAGCATTTTATGAAATTGTTGTCCAGGTATTCTTTAATTTTATAAAATATTTAAATGTTTAGCTTCAAATTTTGAGGATACTTTACTTTAAGTTGGCATAGGATCACATAGGATCATTATAAGCACTAATCCATCATTTTTAGAAATCTTCATTTTTATTCTTGATGTTTTCTAGATTTATCTTTTCCTCACGATTTTACATATTAAAAAAAACCCCTCTCATAAATCATTCGGCCATTTTCTGAGTATCCATGGAGTGGAAAATGCACATGCTTAAAATAACATTATTCTTGTTTTTCTTCTGGATCAACTCTGTCTTTGGAATGGCTAGAGCTGAAATTTGAAATCTGGTAGGGAAACCTCTCTCATTGAGAAGTACTTTTGGGGGTTCCTCTGCAAATTGATTTTGATTTGAATGAGTTTCTGAGCCTTTGAAAATCATACTTTGTACAGATACGAAGATCAGTCTTGGCAGACTGAAGGCAAAATCACAGTGGCTGTGATTTTGGAGTAAAACATGCAATATAGGTAGGCTGTGGAGCAGGAGACAGATGTAGCCATTCATTGAAATGCTGAGTGACCACGCACAGTGAATACAGTGAAGAGCGCTTGTGTCCTGTGCTGAGATAAAACCAGGACTGTTAACTCAGCCTGAATTTTGTTCAGCACAAAAACCTTGTTGGGCAGATGAGGAGCAATGAACGTGGGTTCAAGAGCAGGATTTGGGGTTCCTGGCCATACCCCCTGCTTTGCAGTAGCCATTGCAGCCTCGGTGCTGGGATAGCAGCTGCAGCCTTGGCACAATGTACTGGATACAGCAGCCGTTGGTTCTGGATGAACATGGGTTTGTTGCTCCTGCCTTTGCTCAACATCTTCATCTTTAGCCTACACACAAACTGAACTGCTATGTACCCAACTGGGTGCTGTCTGCTGCTGCTCTGCTCAAGCAATTTGACGTGGCTTTTGGATACTCAGCAGACAGATGTCTGGTCTCTGCATGGCTTACACCCTGTGAAAAGTTCTGCTTTTAACAGTATGTGCTTTACTTTTAAAGATACTTTTCCTAGCTGGGCAAGGTTGGGGTGGCACCTACTGTGCACCTAATCCCTCATTTGGAACAGGGCAATTCTATAGTATCTAACAAAATATTTCCATGTCATAGAATCTGCTGCTTTATTCCCAAATCTGTAACTCAAACCCAGAAAAGCTATCATATATAATACCGTCTTGTCATTTGCAGTCCCACAGGCAGTAAATGGTAACATCAAAATCATGCACAGTTCAAACTGTATCTCTCTGTATGCATGGATTATAATGCACCTTTGTTATACTGGGGAATCTTACTGCCACTAGCTAAAGCACAGGCAAGAGGACTGTGTGCAAGGTCAGTTCAGCAAGGTAACGGGAACAGGTGGAGGCATGGGACTCTTCAGATAAAACAGCAATGTAGAGTTTACCTTATGAGAATAGCCTAAAAGAGCTTGGTTTGTTTAGTCAGGTGCACAGCTCTAATCCTGCGTGAAGAGGAAGACTCAAGGAAAGCAGGAAGATGTTTAAATTAAAGAGCAGTGCTGGCACAAGACTGACCACATGCAGCCATCAGGCTGGAAAGCAGAAATAACTCACTGTCAATGAGGGAGGGTTTTGGAGCACCCTCTCAGTCAGGGGAGTCTTGAACAAACACTTACTTGTGTGAAACAGAGCTCACCACCAGTTTGGGACTGACCTGGCCAGTGGTCTCAGCACTGCAACTCCAAATGCCACCTCTCTCCCAGTACACAGCTTCTGCAATTCTTACAGGTTATGCAATTCTTACCTTATACACCTTTTTGTTCAAAAACATTCATTACATTTGTGTAGTATTTTGCTATTATGTATGACTTGGCATATACTATGAACTGCATCATAAACTACATCATACTCCATATAGGTGTATTTACACATGATAACAACTAAAGAGTATTTGTGAAAAACTGCTCTCATTCAAAACCCACATTGCTCCCTGATCCTTCAGAAACATGCATATGCCCTTAACTTTAAATCAGTAAGTTTTATTGTACTGAGAAATAATTGAACATAGAAATTAACCAAGCACAAAGCTATGTAAGATTAAAGCTTCAGGCAGTTTTGTTATTGGCCATCCCAGTCCCAGAACTAAACCTTTGGGAAAGAGTGATGATAGCTGAAAGAAAAACCCCCTTTTAAGTCAATGGCATTGACCTACAGTCCCCATCTATCTCTGCATCTCATAGCTACTCAACCCATTTCACCTTATCCAATATGCTATTACATGAAATACCAAGGCAAGGCTAAAAAAGCACTTCTTCATCTGCAAAACCTGGTAGCGAGCTCCTCCCACTACATTTTTTCTTAGGAGGTATCCCAAAGAGCATACTGTAGAAACACTTCTGGAAACCATGAGGCTCTATTATCAATGCACTCTGGAAAATTGTGTAGAATTTGGCAGCTGTTTTTTCCAATGGCAGCTCTACGAGCTGTACTGGATCCCACAGGAGAGTGAGGGCTGAAGGATGGATGGGAATGGAGAAGGCAGACCAAGCCCTTTGGGCTTGTGCATATGCAGAGCTGGAAAGTGTGACACATGAGGAAGATGGGCCATGAAATGAAAGGAAAAAATGTAGCATGGGCCTTATGAGAAACTCACATGATTTGAAACAATCTGAGCAGAGGGATTACAAATACAGAGATTTTACACCTCAGCCAGCAGCTAAGTACCACATAGATCTAAAACACAGAAATAATTTAACTGGCATATCATGAACTGGAACAAAAGTTAATAAATCCTTATTTTTTCAGGATCGAACTTAAAGTTGGATGCACATTATAGGAAAGTTAAAAGAAAAGAAAAAGAGGAACAAAACCCAAATAAGTGAAAGCATAAAAGACATCCAAGCTGTTATGGGACTTCTCTAATTGTTACCTTTAAGCCCTTTCCAGCCAGAAGCAGGACATGACGGGCCAACTGACAAGCCTGACGAAGCCCTTGAATCTGATCTTCATTCTTAATTTCTATGTCGTCTCCCCAGTCTGGTACAATGCCTGTCGTCACATAGTCTGGCTTCTTTATGTGCTTGGAGAAAAAGGATTGAAAATGAAGATCAGAAAACTGAGCATGACAATGGGATCATTTTCTCAGATACTGCCTCCTGCTTCATGGCAGCTTGCCCTTTCTGTCGTAGTATCGACCTTCCTAAGCCATCAGGGCAAACCCTCAAGGCTGCCTCAGTATTTCTTCCACTGCCCTTTTGAACTTAACATTGCCTGTTACTACTGACTTAGACAGTCTGTTAGCCTTCCAGTGCTGAAACCCCAGATACTGCAGCTGACTTCCAGCACAGACAGTCTCAAGTTCTGAAACTGTGAGAAAGACTTAAAAACTCCTCATTTTCTTTTGCAAAGAGGGACATTTCCTACAAAAGGCGTGTAAACACTGGAAGCGATGGGACAAACATAGAGAATTAGTCTCAAAATTAAAACTGATCAAATCCTTAGTTTCTCATTCACACAAAACTCAATCTATTGAGAAATCCATGAGATTGTTTTTTGACTGAGAACCTTAGGATTTAACTTATTTTCATTTCAAGGCTTTTAGGTATTAATGTAGTTCATATGCTGTGCCCAAATGTGTCCATCTACAACATCACACAAGGGTATCCCAATTTGCTACATCAAGGGAAGTGTAAGAAATCTCATTTTTCCACACAAGAACTTCTCAGCCCTCATTTGAGGTGAAACTTAACTTCTGATTTTTTAAAACCCACAACAATTTCATGACGTGTATAAACACGATAGCTAATAAGAACAGTAATGTCTTGCACACAGATGGAAATGCACTTTCTCTCAGAGGGTCCTGGGCTGTTTCACTGGCAGTGGGAGAATCCCTCTGCCCATGACAACCAGGCTGACTTTCTGCCACACTGGCCACAGGATGAGCTTTGCACTGACTTCACAAAATACAGAGTCAAGCTGGCAGGCAGAAAACAAAGTAGGCACTTAGGCTGTACACAACTTGACCATACAACAACAAGGTGCAGGAGCAACAAAGAGGGGGGCAACTAATAAACTCTATTGGGACTTTAAATAGGAAGAGTTATTGTTACTCCTACAGGTTTTATGTCTAATCTGACAAAAGGTGAAACTATCTTTAGTGGACTTACATCAACAGAATTTCAGATTTCCATTTCTTTCAAATTAATGGAATATCAAAATTACCAACATGGTATTGCAGTAGTTTAGGCCTTGATTAAAAAAACCCCAAAACTGTGCCATTTGCTGGATTAGCAACTCCATACACAACACCACCCTTGCTTTCCCCTTGGAGGGCATTTACCTATTAACTGAGACATGACCCTACTGACCTCTAAGAGATGTTAAGGGAGAAGCCCAAAGCAGTGTGCATACAAATGTCTGTGTGGACAGTTTCACAGAAAAATCTTAAAAAAAACTATGCTATTTCAATGTGATTTCTGGCAGACTCCAAATAAAAGTAATAACTTTGTCCTCAAGTTTTCAGAGTTCAAAGGCTTGGACTGATTTTTAGACAGTCTGAGAACTCTGATCTGGGAAGACAACTTTTCATGATGACAATATATTTTTCCCTTTTAATCCTAAAAGAAGCATCTAATTATAGAAAATAAGCTTTGTAAATTCTACAATTTTTAAGCTTTGGAAAATATATAGAGCATATAACCCTATGTTCTCCCTGCACATAGAGCTTCCACAGCCTCTTAGTGCTAAGAGCCCTACATCTATCAATCTTACTTGCTTTCCTATCTAACAACTTTTTCATATCTCTGGCCCACAGAAATACTCTATATTTGGGACAAGAAATCTATAATAAAAATAAAAGTAAAATTGTAAAAGGTACCAACACACGTCCTGTGAAGCACTGTTTAGAAAGGGTACTTTGGCTTCTTTTGGCAAAAGGAAAGATACTAAACAGTTAATCTGTATGCTGTAATTAAACGGGGGGGTGCGGGGGGGAAGAAAAGCAAAAAAAGAAACCAGAAGTGGAGCACATGTTAAATTTGCATTTGCATGAAAAAGTCCCTTTTGGCTCTAAAATAAATAAAATTTAAAATATATGTTGCAAGGAAAAAGAACACACAGTCACAAAAAAGGCAAGTTTAAAATGTGCAGTGGGGTTGTGGGGCAGTTAACAGCAGATATTTTAAGTTCTCTTCCTAAATCTGACAAATGCAAATAACAAAACCATCAGCAAAATATGAACATTTTTGTAATTATCTTGCTAGAGATTTATACAGAAAATGACTCACATGATCATAAATGATTTCTACTGACTTCTGGTAGGACCGTCTATGCTTGTTCCAAACAAGAATCTGGACTCAGAATTGTTGACAGATAATTATAATATCTCCATTTATACTACTCTAACTGAACAAGCCCCAGGTCTGAACTCCCTCATAAGCAGATATGTCACTGTGCTTAACACAGTAGACAGCTGAAAACCAGTGCTCCTATTTCAAACACCAGACCAAGCAACAGGACAGTGAACCAAACCCCCAGCTGTTGGACAACAAATACACTTGATCATGACTGCAATCAAACTCTATACTGACTGAAGAACAGACGAGATAACAGAAATTGCAGTACCTTAGGAACTTGGTGAGCTGGAGAAACGATGGCTGGCCAAACTACACTATAAGCAGCATTTCTTTGTCCCTGAAAAAAGAAGCATCTTTGCTGTCGATTGCTTGAGTGCCTGTGCAGGTAGTTACGACTGCACGAAGAAAAGATGATGTGGCAGCCAGTCACAGAACCTGTTAACAGACAAATTAAAAATGGTTAACGTTTTCTTCTACTTCCACATTACAAAATGCAAAGTATGCAAAAAGAAGGGCATCATGTAAAACAAAGCACAGAACTCACGCAGTTGCCAAGGGCAGTTCAAATCTTGTACCGTTTAAGAAAGACCAGTAACAACGAGAAGAAAACAGAACAAAAAAAACTTCCCAAACAATACTTCCAAGATTTATAAAATACCAGATCTGTTTTGGTTTGATGCATTAAAAAGCAGTGTGGGTAAATTCTCCACAGTTTACAGACAGGAGTGATGCTCTAACTGGCTCCTGCTTGGAGCAATTTGCACGGCTAGAAGTTGCACTGTACAAGGCTTGGCAAAGCAGTAAATAAGGAACAATAGCAAGTAAAGAGAAGACAAAAGAAGATGATTTAATGTTATTTCAGACAGTATTTTCAGCTGTACTTTTGCAGAATTGGTCACAGATTTGAGCAAAGGTAATGTTGCTCTTTGTTTTGTTGCTCAAGATACAAGGAATGGGGTTCATTTTGTCCTGCCTAGGAGAGCAACAGAACAAACTTTAGGAGATATTTTTAATCTTGGCCAAAAGTAATGGAAGGGAGTGATATTTATAATTTATTTGGAGTAATTGAATCAGATCTCCATTTAATTCACATGGGATTTTGGGATGACACTTTCATAGCTCAAACTTAGTTGTCGGGCAATGACACATTTTGCCCCCTCAAAAAGAAAAATGAAAAAAAAAGGAAAAGAGGTGGAAAAAAAGGGTATTGAGGCCCAAAGGTTCTCAGAGACATCAAAACCAAAATAACGCACCACAGAAGACAATGCTAGCATCAAAACTAGGAAATTCAAAAGGATTATTGACACTGCCCAATGACACTACAATTACACACAGTGTATATTTCCAGTACTCAAATGTCCTACAATCTAAACAGAAGTTTTTTTCTGACACAGTAGTTGATCTGCTTCTGAAAAATGTCATTATGTATACAAACACAAGAGCAATCTTGTGGCTAGTAATCCATATGACTAATTATTCTTAAGTAAAAACTTTTTGTTTAACAGAAGTAACTAAACATTTTAATACCACAGAAATAAAGAAATTAATCTACTGCATATTTGGTAACTATGTACATCTTTTTTTTCAGTAGAATTTCTTTCATATCTTGCATGTTTTTATTCTACTGTATCTTCCTTTCTTTCCTTTGGATGCATTTGCCATGTTCAGATGCAGAAATTATCCTTCCACATGCACAGTCTTTCACAGACAGCCCTTTTACAGTATTCCATGACATACAGGAGATTTGAGTTATGTACTGTTTTGGAGCCCCCAAACCCAGACTGAAGGACATAGTTGCATCGGGTTTGCGTTAGAAGTGTTCCCGACCGTCTCCCTGGACGCTGATCTGTGCTTTATTTGGGTGCCAATATCTGAATGGTTAAAATCTAGGTGTAGAAACTTTTACTCAAGCAAATTTTTACTGTTTTTAAGTTTGGTTTTTTGTTGGTTTTTTTTCAATTGTTGATAAGTAACAAAGGGTGAAGCTCAGATCAAGCTCTCAGTATAACTCAAGTACCCCAATGGAAGTTGCCTGCTTCAAAACAGAAGAAAGTGTCTCCAAGTAAGTGGAGCTGACCAGTTATCATAGGGCTGGGTTGGTTTGGTGGCCTATTAATTAGAATTTAATCAGTAGCCTCATAATCTACTGCTTTCTAAGAGTCTCCTTCACAAGAAAAAAAAAATCATTGTCCAATTAACAAAAAACACACAAATGAAAAAAAAAACCAAAGAAAGGGTCACCTAACCTGCACCTGTAAGCACATCTGAAGAACCCAAAGCATCTTACAAACTCTCTGTGTGGTTTGCACTCATTTCTGGAATTTGGAAGCACAGAATCTGCTGAGGCAGCAACTTTTGGGCTACTGGAAGTAACAATCACTCTGACACTGTAAGCTAAATTGCCTCTTCTACAAAATGCAGTGGAAGTACCTTGCTCTTACCACAGGTAAAGGTACTATAAATATATTGAAATCCCACACTCATTGATGCAGTCAGCTGAAGCCCATGTGGACACCAATACGTGAACATGTATTTCAAACGCTCTTCTTGATGCCCAACATGCTCCCTGGGCACCTTGTCTACTGTGCCACAATTTAATTGGGGAAGAAAAGGAGCACGTGCGCTTGTCAGTTATTCACAATACGCACTCTCAAATACACACTCTTAAATACATTAAACCATATTCACGGGTGCATGTCTATTGACTAGCCCACATTCAGAAAGGATACCTTTTTATTTGGAAGAAAATTTTTACCTCTGTTCTCCCAAAGATACACTGCAAGTGTTGTCACAAAATAACAGGATAATAAGGTACTGTAGCCTGTTGTTATTCTACTAACTACTCATTATAAACCAGATGCATACAAAAATATCTACTACTTGAACAGATGAAATGAGACAAGCAAATAAGTATCACCATACTAAAATATAATTCCTAAATTATATCACAAGAATTATAAACACAGGACAACTAAACCTTTATTTGAAATATAAAAAATTATAAGAGAAAACATTCTCCTACAAAGTAAAAATAAAATTAAATAAAATGCCATTAAAATATAATGAAGTTACTGGTTTATAATGAAAATCTGGACTCCATCCACACACTTCCTTCCTTAAGAAAGCCTTCTAATGCCTCCACAGCTCCTTTTATTTTTTAAGCTCCCATATTCCCAGCTAATTCGATATAGCAACATCATCAATCACCCGAGACAGGAACAACTGTCTGTATTCTCCAAGTCTGGCTCAGAGATTCCTTCCACCCCACCCCTTCCACCCATCAAAGCTTTTCTCAGTGCCTTTATTTACTTCTGCAACAGCGGTGCTCAAGCACATCCTCTTTGTTAAGCTTTCTATGTATATTAATTACTGAAAGGCAGTTCATAAACATGGGATTTATGCATCTTCCAGCAGAAAGTGGAGCCACCGAGGAGAGCCTGGTGTGTTCTGCTGGGTAGCCTGGCCACAGAGCAGCACGGCCAGGATGCCAAGCTGCCCCTTTACACGTTTGTTCTCTCCCCCGACAGCGAGGCCTCGTCACCTGCCACCAGCAGCAGAATATTTGCTGTCAGCTGCGAGGAGCAGAACGCTCAGCAGCGTTACCGAATCACAGCAGCAGCTACGAGGCGTCAGGCACAGCAAATCGCTGCCAACCGCTCCGCTGAGTCGCCAGTGAATCCCACTGTGCAGCCCCTGCGCGCCCGGCCGCCGGAGCCGCTGCATTCCTCAGCACACCTTCCAGACCTTCACCTCTGTTAATAACAGAAATATGCTCGGGGAGCTCTTGTGAATTACCACATGAATTTCTCTCCTGTGGAAATTACTTTTTTTTTTTTCCTTTTAAATGAGTCAGTCAGAGGGGCTGAATATTCAAGAATTATGATGGGTGGGAGCATTATTAAGTGACTGATTTTGCAGCACAGTGTGCCCTATATTTATTAGCCTTTTACTCTAGGGCTATTTTAATTGTTATCTGTTCATGCATGTTACACTATATAATGAAATGCTCCCATTTCACTCATAGAGTGGAGAGTTTTCTATGTGTATCTCTATTAATGACCCTTAATTAAGTTGATTTTAGTAATTTAAATGTGATTTGCGTCTGGTCAAGAAGTATTTTTAACGGGAGATGTTGAAAATGAACTCTCACATAAGCCCTTTTCTAATGCTTCTTGTTTAACAGTTACAGCAATTTATCAAGCAATGTTTTCAATGAATGAGGTGTGGGGCAGCCATGCAAAAAACTGCTCATTTACATGATTCATCAAATGTGATTGTTAGCAACCATTTTTTTGGTATTTATTTATGAAAGATTTCAATTTTTCAAGCAATTAACAAAAATATTACCAATGGACAAACTTCATGACATTTCTAAGCTACAATAAATACAAGAGCACCTCTTAAAAGAGACAAGAAATAAATTAACACATTTTAAATTAATTTAGTCGTAGTATCAACAGAAGCACAGTATCAAAATGATTTAGGATTACAAGAATTAACACCCCAACCTATTTAGGAAATAAAACCAACATGCCCTTGATAAAGTTAACATCAAAAGCATTGTTCTGACAACTCTTTTCAAAATATGTGATTTCATCTTTTTTTTTTAAAACTGAAGAAAGAATGACTGGGGAGATTTTCTTAATATATACTCATTTGGGGGTAAAACACTAGAGATCTTTCATTTGGCTTGTCAGATAATTTTAATATTCTAGCATAACTTAGCTTCTTGTGCAAATATTCATTTTGCTGAAACTTCTGAGGAATAAAGTTTAAAGTGAGGTATTACAAATCACTATGGGTAACAACATGTGGAATCCAGCCAATGCAGCCAGGTAAGAATATATAGCTTTTTACTGCTAATTACCAAATGTTCCCATTTTTCAATTCAAAAGAATGACTGTGGTTTGAAAGACCTTTACTTGTAATTGTAATTCTAACTGCCTAATAAAACACTGACTTTGCAATCCCCCTGTTGCAAAGGTATGTCCAAGCTTCAAAAATAGGATGGGAAAGATTAAAGGTTCTTTCCAGCTCCGTGTAACCTGTGTAGCAGAAGAGCAGCTCACATTTCACATGCAATAACCTGTGCATTTGCCAAAAAAAAAAAAAA
>VZRZ01007007.1:822461-840264 GCA_013398175.1 Climacteris rufus
AAAAAAGGGAAAAAAACTCTAAGAACAACATAGGGAAATGCCTGAGGCAGAAGTTGAAACTGATTGGGCAAAGTAGTAGGACAAGAGCCCTTGAAATTAAACAAAAGCAAATTCATTCTGTTGACAGATGTTGATTACATCAAAGCCACAAAAGAACTTTTTTTCCTCTCTTTTTTTTTTCTTTTTTGCAACTAATACCCCCCATTTTCTGTACATTACGGATATAACGTATCTTAATCAACATAATCCAACACATAATAATTCTCAAATTTGGTAAAAGTATATTGTAAGAAGCTCTTAAGGACAGGCTTCTCCAAACAAGAGTGTATTCACATGGTCATGTCTGCATACCCGTGCTGGTCACGCCATCAGCAGCCCCTTACTTCCAGGGGTTAACTGCTCTGGCAGCCAAATAAAATACAGAGAGCGCTGTGTAATTATGGAGACAGTCAAAGGGCAGACTCTATTTTGAAATCTATTTGCACAGACAAGGTCTTCCAATTTCGCTTACAGGAAACAAGCTGGTAAAGGGGGTCTCCTCCTCTCCAGATGCTTTCCACACGTTTTTCCCACATCAGGAAATCGTGGACATGGACACCATGCAGCACTGTTTCCTGCATTGCAGAACTATGTCATTACAAGGAGAAGAGCAAGTCCATGCTCGTGAGAAATATTTCCTCCTAATTGGATGTATTAGGGGAAAGCAAAACCCATAAGGACTACTGAAAATACGACTAGCAGCAATTTGTAAACAGGACGCAGCCACAGCTGTCACGATGGTACTGGAAAAGAGAAAACAGAAATGAAAGGGTAAAAACACTCTGTTTTTAATAGCATGATTGGGGAAATGAAATATTCATCAGGAGAGATGTGACTTCAGTTACAACAGCAACACATTGGTGAAAACCTCAACAACAGCACGCTTATGACTCTACCCTGATAAACCAAAACGTAGGCCAGTATCTTGAGAACATAATATTCTAATTGGGATTGTTTTATTTAATCTTTATTTTTTCTGGAAATTAGTGACAGAATTTGTTTAGTTAATAAAGGCATTAACAGAACTGCTGTTTCTTGCTACTCTCGTAAGAGGCAATACAGCAAAGCAATGGTCAGATGCCAGCCAGCTCCAAGGGAGAAGAGTCAGCCCCTCTGCTGGCATCACTGTGACTCCTCCATGTCACTGAACCAAGTCAGTTTTGGCCCAGTTATGCTCCCTGCTAATTACAATTCTGCCCTTACTTCATGCAGAGTGGAACTGGGCAATTTGCTGGCTATCTGCCAATACAAATGAGGTTTTAAATTTATAAACTATATGGAAACAGATTCTCGTTTGGCTTTACTTACTATGGTTTAGTCTAAACTAACAGATTAAATGATGAATCAGTGCCTTCTGGAAGAGTGCTGTGCTTCTAATTCATTATTCAGTCAAACTTAGGGCCAACAAAATAGCTGTTCTACAAGTTGGTAAACTGGGAAACCACAGAGAATCAGAACCCCTTCTATTTACAGGAAGGATGACAGCCTAAGGGTACTTCATCCCAATAATAACAACATTCAAGTACCAGTGCCCAGGTCATGACAAGCCATGACCCTCCCCATAGCTCCTTCAGGAAGCTGGCTCGATGCCACCTTTTATCAGCAGCAACTGACAGTGCAACTTTAACAAACAAGAAGAAAAAATTAGTATTATATTCTGAAAACCTTCTTTGACCAGATGAGCAGTTCGGTATACACACACACACACACACACACACACAGAGTCACACCAAGGCAGTATAAGAAATAAATTAACTTTCCCATTTTATTATAGAATTTAAAAAGTAAAGAGTACAATCTAACTGTATCTGAGTGATATTCATTAATATACCAAAGGAAATGAATTGTCTGTTACAGAAAACAGGATCAGGCTGCAAAGGCTTAGCTTTGGGAACAGAGCCTTCCATCCTAGTGTTATTTCTACTACATTTTCTCTCTCTGATAGGAAAACACAAGTGGAAAATATAAAGACAGTGTTGTCTAAAGCAGTATCACAGCGAAATGAGACAAGTCCAGTACAAAAGCTGGACAAAGCAATACTAAGAGTTTCAATCACAGTTACTATCAAGGGAATTTAGGCTCCAGATCACAGCATCTGGCAAGTTTCAACTTCTGTGACTAGCAGGAGAAACATTCCTCTTATGTTACTGCATTCCTATATTGAGCAAATTAATTTATCATAAAGTGAATAAATTTGAATGAGAAACATATCTGTTCAGGCTTGCATATTTAAATACATTTTCCAAGCACTTTCTATCTATCTTTGGGTTTTTTAAAAGATCAGAGAAATCACTTGCTTGAAAGATTGGTTATTGTATTAATTATTTTTATTTTGTAGGGAAGGAAGTAACAACGATTGGAACAACTTAAAAAACAGCAGTTGTTTCAATTAAAATAATTAGTTATTAAAATAGTCCTTACACACAGCACAATACCAAATCTTCTTGTTGATATGCACCCCCCCACAGCTCTAACATTCATTGAATCCTACTGGGTTAAGATCTTTTCAGGTGCTCTGTGAAACAACTGTTTTTCAGCTGGCATGTTTATATCCTATATACATGACTGATACAATATTAAATGTTAAAAAGAAATCCTTTAGCCTCTTAGATTTCTACCTGAAATGGAAAAAATAAGTCTGAATCACCATAAAAAAAAAAAACATTTCCCACAGAAACCCTTTCAGTAGGTGAGCAATGCTGCTGAAATAAGAGTAATCTTTGCATAGGAAATTTAGGAATGCTCCTGAACATTGTATCACGATTTTTTGTGTAGCTTGACACATGTGAAGAGAATAGGCAGTCAGTCTTTTTCGCAATAAGTATTTTCAATACACCTGCAGCCAAATCTCTAAGGACACAGACAATTTCTGAATCATAGGTCAGTCTTATCTCAAAATTAAGGAAAGAAAATGCACGTGGCTAGCAACTTTGGGATTAATACCTTAATAAAATAAGATTATATTACTACTCATTTGGTGAAAATGACAGCTAGCAGTGTTTCTTGCCCTGTGTTAAAAGTTTTTAATTACTTGTATTTTCCTGTTTTCACATGAAAACACAGGTTAGAACAGTAAGTCTTTACTGAGAAAACATGTATGTGTCCTTTCAAGTCTAAGGCTGGGGAATTACATCCTACAATCCAGATTTCAAAATATATGAGCAGAGAGGTCTAAGATTTTATAGCATTTTCTACTAAACTACTGTGGTGGTGGTGGTGGAAATATGCTCTTTTTTTTTTTCCAAGAAGATGCTCTGCACAAGGAAGATGCTCTAATCAAGAGCTTGCTGCAGATAACTTGTAGCATCCTGATTAAAACATTTATTTTTAAACCTGTCAGTCATTACTATGTGCTATTAATGTGTAACTTGGAAGCTTATTCATAAATACGTGACATTTGGGTCACCGAATGAATTATAATGGCAGAATTATGGATCAAATTTGGAAGTGTACAGTATAATGTTTGGGAGATGTTTTAAATGTTCTTTAAATACCTTTCACTTATCTCCTTGCTTAACATTTACAAAGACCTCTTTTTAGCATAAAAATCCCTGTTTATCAAACAGCGATACAGGAAGAAGTTGTTTACATTTCCAGAAGTACCAACATACATCACTTACGACAAAAACACCAAGCACTCCCTAAGAAATGCTCAATCACTGTCAATCATACACACTAAAATATACATAAACCAAAGCATGTGGTGTGAACTGTATTAGATTCAAACTGAACACAGAATTACAACTATAACAAACAAAAAAACGAATAATTACTAGTGACTCACAGGCCGATTTACACATCTCACCAAACTAATGGAAAGGTAGGTAACCATAGAAACCTGTCAGCCTAAATTCAGTACTTTAAAATTTGTATTTAGTTTAAAATGCTGACAATTGTTTCTATTTGACAAAATCCATATTTTTAAAGGCTTCAGTTTTTGCTTTGGTACTTAAATAAATGCTTAAAATTCTTTCATCTCTTGGTTACTAATAATTTGCCTTTTATATATGATTTTGCACAAGTAAAAATCACAGTTTACTATCAGCAATATAAAATGTTAATATATTTTAATATTGCAAATTAATTTCTAACATCTTTTTAATAACTGAAATTAAATAACAATATAAAACAAGCACTTTTATACTTACTATTAAATGTTTTGCATATAGACTTTTTTAAGCTGCACACTAGCAGAAAAAAAAATTACTCAAATTAACTGTTAAAGCTGAAATGCTAATAGCCTTTTCAACTTATAGTTCTTTTTCACTGACAATTGCAATTTGCATGGCTTAAAATTTAATACTATCATTAGTACTAATGTCCTATATTTTACTTCATAATCTAAATGAGTAAAATATTATTTTTGTAGTTCACTGGCTCTTATACTTAGGCTGTAATGTTCAGTGTGTATTTCATTATGTAGATGAGCAATGGATGTTGTCTAACATGATTTAAATGGGTCAACAGTATTTTCCTATTCACATTAATCATCCAGACAGCCACACACACACAAAAAAAAAAAGCCTTGAAAACTAACCTAGGAAATCTCCTTTTATCACTGACTCTTCCCACTACTCCAAGACCAGCCAAGACATGCTCCAGGAGAGGGGAGCCTGGGAAGCGGGGAGCCAAGGCCGGGCGCTGCTCCTCTCGCCAGAGCACAGCTCCCGCCGCTGCCGGCACCGCTCCCCGGGCTGCCCGCGGCCCCGTGCCAAGAATGATTCTCGTCCCGCGAAGTTCAGTGGGAGCTGTGTGTTGACAAACTGAGCAAATCTGAATCGGCAAAATTCATTCTTGGCACGGGGACACACAACTGCGCTGAATGCAAAGGCGTGCTGCCCGCTCCGCCGCGCTGGCAGCCGGCTTCTTCTTGCCTAAATACGCTTGTCGGAAAACTCCCACTAAAGTCAAAGGACACAGGATGAGGCCATTTATTGCCAATTGTTTATAAAACACATCAAAATTAAGGGTTCTATTCTCAAGCCATGTAACTGCCATCTACGGCCCATTTCATATATGGCATATTGCAAACCAAATTGCCATTTGTAAATAACACCGCCCTTCTGTAGAAAGGGAAGCTGCTCTGAGAAATGCTAAAGGGAAAGAACGTAAGTATAAGACAGGCAGAAAGTAACAGAATGATCGTGTACCAAACATTCAGACTGATTTATGTAAAAAATATATTGAGCTAAAAAGAAAAAAAAAAACAAACTAATTTCTAAACTATTTTCACCAGGCTATTCACTCACTTTCAGCAGTTTATTGGACTATTCCGCTGCTTGACTTTCTAAGCTAGACAGAGTAACCAAGGAGTCTTTGCAATAAATTAGGTCTCAACCTCCTTTTTCTAGACTGAAAAGGGTTTACACAGCTCTTTTCTGCACAGATAGTAAATCTGTAAGAAGAAATAAATGTTTTGCTTTCCACAAGAAGAAGATAATCTAACTCGCCAGCTAAATACGACAGGCACTTCTTATAAGCAGGCTTAGCTACCTTGTCTGCAAAACTGGGCAGTAATCTATGAAATTCTCTATGGGGACATCCACTTAATCAATTACTAATTTGCAAACTCAACTCAACTCAGAACTTTTAGATTCAGTCAATTACATGCTAAGAATCCTGCTGCATTTTTTTTTCACATAGAAAATGTGAAGTCTATTTCAATGTACATGCACGGCCTACTAAAAGTGATGTGACTGTTAATTTGAATTTTACAGCCCTGGCCACAACTTTATAAATGTCAAGGCTCCTTTTCTGCATTCAGCAGGCAAAGAGCTACAGCAAAGTTGATTCTGATATGGCTGTTCCCCTTGCAATGGCACAGTCATTGAAGTGACGTGCCCGTGCCTGGCCATGCTTGCTCACCCTGCAGTGGCTGGTAGTCCATTGTCACCACTTGTTGCACCAGAGGGGACAGCAGAGAACCACTGCCTTTACACAGCCACCTCAGCAGGTTACTTTCATCTGGCTGAACTTTGCAGCTGCCAACATCCCACCAACCCACTTGCAACATCCATCTGGTTCCCGCAGCTGGCGACGCTGTTGCAGGAAGACCTGCCAGTCTGTGCACCAGCTACCTTATTCTACACCTGATTTTGTAAAGCAGCTTTTACAGAAGAGTTATTTGAACAAAACAGCCTCCAAATGAACAAAAACAAGACTGTCTTTATCAAGCAGGTTTTAGAAACAGCCACTTCAGTCTTTGGGTTGCTCCGCAATTAAATTTTTGCCAGAGAACAAGCATTAGTTAAGGAGAGTACTCTACAACTCAAAACTCTTAGACAACATAATGATACTACTCAGAAAGCTGCTGGGACAGGCCTATACCAGCGAAATAATTCTTGCAGGCACAACTTGATCTTTTTGAGCAACTGATTTAAGCTTTCCCAGAAGATAACTATTCTCATGAGTTGAGCTTCTGCTGATTTAGCAGGGTGTTTCAGAGCATGAATAAATCTTTATAAACCCAGACAAGACTCACTACTTTATATGGGTTTCTTTAAAGAACACACACTTCTACTGTGATTCATAGGAATTATGTTAACAATAAGCAGTGCAGAAGAACCAGAAATAGGTGGGAGAGGTGAGACCTGCCTAGGCATCTCCCAGGTGTTAGTTCCAAAAGCACACTGCAATGACATTAGGCCTCACGAGTGTGACTCGATGCTCGGATCTGCACAAGTGATTATGGGCAACACTTCCTCTCAGTGTCAAACCAGGATGTCTTTGCAAGATGAGTATCCACTCTGTCCAGTGGAAAGGGACCTCAACTCAACAACTCGACATGATTTTACAAGCACACTCCAGAGCTCAGAACTCAAGTAGAATACAAGCAGATCTGCAGTGACTGCACCATTTCTTACATAAAGCATCTCCATTTTACATGGAACGAAGTCAGGAGTTCACTGTTGCTGTGGTCCAACTACATCTTCACCTGTATCTATCAGAAAGTGTGAGACTGAACAGCTGGAATTTATGTGAGAAACAAACATGCCATTTTATTTCAATGTTTTATGCCATTGTTTGCATTCTGTTGACTTTCATATTTAAAAAATACATAAAGCAGGACCTAATTTAAATTTAGGTATAAGAAAACATGAAATAGATAATCTGAGAAGTGTACACATTTCTATAGAGAACATCTGATATGCTCTGAGTATTAATCTATAAATTCAGACTGTTCATTACTGCAATAGTTCCTCATGGTTCAAAATGAGCTTGATCTAAAATGAAACATAGTTTTAAACAGGTTTTAACAATGAATAACTGAACATAAACATCTTTAAAATGTGAAAGCTGGAGACTTCATACAGCTGGTTTGAGTGGCTGGTTATTTATAATCTAAACTCCAAAGAGAACAGTGAGACTTTCAAAAACACTCATGGAAGTTTTCTCAGGCTGCACGCTACAGAGTATATCTGCCAAAAGACCTCCAAGGAGCTCTGAAGAGCCCTTTATTCTCCTTTCTAAGGCTTCCATGCAGCAGGGCAGTTTGTTGAACACTTGGTTTTCAACATTTTCCTTTTTCTTCAGAAATTAAGAAGGGAAAGACATTACTGATTTGGAAAGGATGTAATCTCTAAATGGAGAATGAATAAACTTTCCAAACTTTGTTTCTATGTCATAAAACATTTACAGTGGTTTTCACTCAAATAATGTTTCCAATATGAAGTATCTTGAGGGAATTAAAAAAAAAATTAAATTCAAACTTCCTTTGTCCTCCAAGTCCATCAGTTATCAAGCAGATAAAGCCCTCTGCCAATTAATAGTTCAGGTGGTAACATTTACCAATCATTTCTCCTACATCATTTTAGAAATACAGCAATATAACGTAATGACTATAACAAAATAGAGAATTCTAACACTTATCATACTAAAAATAGCTATATACTACATTTTCCTGCCTGAATTGCATCCAATAAACTACCAGACTTAACTCTGTGGTATACAAATTTTCATACATATTCTCTCACATTTTACTCCTACAATTAAAACATGCCCTATTCTGGTTACATGACACACCTTATAAAGTGAAGGAGACTGCAGTTAAGTAATTATATATGACTGTGAATCTGCTAAAGATGGGGCATTTATTTCTGTCATATCTCTAAGCCAATGCAGCAAACCAAGATTGGGGCTAAAGTGAATATTTAATTAGCCAAGCTGGACAGACTACATGGTGCTGATACATAACAAACAATATGCAGTTGTGTTCGACTTGTGATTTGATAAAACCTGGGAATTTGACAGCAAGACTTTTATTTAGAAAGCAGGTTCATTATCAGTTTGTTTCAGCTTCCTACACGGGAGTCCACATTGCCACTGGAGAATGCTTTGAAAAACCCGGTGCTCAAAGAGCCTGAACAACAGTGAACCACCAGGTCACAGACAGGAAGGTCTGCTCTCAAAGCACAGGGCAGCTTTAACCCTTCTGTGAATGTTTTTACTTGCCTGACAGGCAGTTCACTATGACATTTTTGGAGAAGCATCCTGAAGAAGAGCACCATACTGTACAGCACTGGCTGGCAACAACCACCTGGGGCAGGAGATTCCTCAGGGTGGGAGTGCAGGGAAAGCCCCAAAGTGAGGGATGGGCAGATGAAGGACTAAGGAAACCTCTGCAGTGTGGCAAGAGCCACTGAGCAGAAGTGGAATGAGGAACATAAGGTTTGATGAGAACTGCAGAGACAGATATAAAGGTCAGGGAGATAAAAGTTTCAGTAGTTCACACAAAAGCCTACGTCTCAGAAGAAGCATTTGGCAAAACAAAAAAACAGTAGAAAACATGGGAATTTGGCAATCAAAACACAAGTCATATAAAGAGGGTAAAAAATGACCAACTGAGAAGAAACCCTTACTATAAAACAACATGCTTTTAATGTTTTGATACAGTGCCTTTTAGAAAATCTTCTAGAGTGTGTTTTCACTCTAGATAACACTGAAGGCCAGTGGGGTGACCTGAACTGCTGAACACAAAATAAGAGTGACTTTTCTTAAATGGAAACTAGAACTTGATTTCATACAGTGCCTTCATATTTAGTGTGTTATAAATTGCTTTAAATACTGGCAGGCAAACAGCCATTATGCACTCAAGAACTCATACATAATAATACTTAGCATTTTTATAGAGCTTTTCATCTTCAAAGTGCTTTACAAACAACTCATTAATCTCAACCAATGCACCTGCAAGGTAGATAATATCTGCATTGTAGGTGGAGAAAGACACAGAAAGTTCAGACTTCTCCAAAGCCATGCACCCTACCAGCCTCAAATATCCCCAGCTCCTGGCTCCTAGTCCCATGAAGGAGCTGCGCCCCACTCTGTTTTGAGATCACCCCTTCTCTTCAGCCACATGGCTGTAGAACTTGCTTTACTGGCAGGACAGTGGCAGAGTGGCAGGCTAGCTGGAGACCCTCCCTTTGCCAAAGCTGCTAACTCCCATCAGGATCACCAACCCCCAAAGTGGGAAGTCAATGAGATGCCAAAGTGATACTCACAACACAGACTCTCAAACTGATGCACCACCAAGCAGTGAGCTGAGAAAGTCCCTGTGCTGACAGAAGCCTTTGCCTCTCTCCCTATTTATTTCTAACTGCTGCACAGACTCCAGAGCAGGAGACAAACTGTTACAATAACATAAAAACAAAGCCCACTTTTTCTTAAGATATCAAAGAAAAAAGTCTCTCTACAAGTAATGACGTAATGTGCTAGTTAAGCAAACATGAGCAGTAAAAGATAAATGAACAGCAAAAATATATTCAGCTAAAAGAGTTCTGCCAGCCTGCCCACTTGACTTGGGTAAAAAGCTAGAGTAAGAAGAAAGAAGCAGCCTTTAATTACTCTTCCCTATCTTAATGTTTTAAGCTTATAAAGAAAAAAGCTAACAAGGTCACATAATCCAAAACATGAAGAAAAACTCCCAAACATTAAGCAGAAACTGCAAGTTCCCCATATTTAGAAGAATTTTGAGCTAATTATTTCATTGATTTAAAGTGGGCTTGTGTCTGACTGCCAACACCAAGCTTTGTAAAAAATATATCCAATCTACAACTCTCAAAGAAAATAAAGGCATAAAAGAACAAACTAAAAACAAAACATACAGGAAATGCAATTAACTTTAATTACATTGAACACCAACACTCATTCTGCAATCATAAAAAAAATCTAAAAACACTTTAAGTCCACCATGATAATATTCTACAGCTGAAATAATATGCAATCTTTATATAATGCAGTTTCTCCAACAGAATGAAACAGATTAACGAGCAATATACAAAAATAAAATTAAACTACACAATTGTATCCATTAAACTCTGGAAGCCTAAAAATGATGATGCAGGAAAAAACTACCCAACATCATAACACTAATGGGGCAACATTTTTTGTTATTTTGTTCAATAACTTGTCACTTTATTGTATGCAGTAATGAAGAGATGTCACAGCAACTTCTCTCTGTGTGCTCTATTCTTCCCTGCTTCTGTTTTCAGTGTAGGTTAGAAAGGATCTTTTCTCCTCATCATCAACAAACTAATACCAGATTTCCCTTGTGGTAAAGTATGCTACCCATCAGTACAAGGCAATGCTACATAAAAACAACAAAGAAAATTTTAAAAGCAAGAGATGAGGTCTGAACACAGTTTTCTTTCAATTCCCTTGGGAATCCCAGTTCTATAGGTCTTGAATTCCCAGGCAGAGGGGATCATGTTCATCAGTTACGGCAGCTCCTCTGGGCCTAAGTCCAGGTAGACTGCCTGTCTAACCCTGATGAAATATAGGCGCCATCAGGTAACAGAGTGGTCAGGGAGACTCCAGAAATGTGTAACTGAAAACTGAAAAATGAAATGAAAACAAGGCTGTAGCCAAACAGCCTCTTTCTACAGGATGCAGTAACTGTAAGGCAACACACAGACTGCTCCTTATATACGTTGTCTTGCCTTTTCATATATATAATATGAACTGGATATAATAAGTTGGACTGGGCACACAAGCATATTTTAACAAACACTGATTTTAAATAGAAATGGTTAGGAAAGAAACCACTGTGACAAATACACATAGCTTGAAGAGACAAAACATTAAAAAAAAATCATTGCCCTGCAACCCACTCCCCCTCCCACTTCATTACTTCAAAATACTTTCAAATTAAATTTTAATATGAATAAGTATTGCTAGATCAACAGCACTGGGATGTGGTGTCTAGAAGCACTGCAAGCTACCCATCATGGCACATCATCATGTCAAACTGTCACAGAGGAGAAGAGGCAGCAAGGCTCTCAGCAGATGTGCACTTCCAAGTGCTAGAGGAATGTGCTTGTTTGGGAGTGGAGAAGGAAGGAGGAATCAAAAAAAAAAAAAAAAAAGGAAAATTATTTATATACCAATTAANAAAAAAAAAAGGGAAACTTATTAGATTCCCAGTTAATAAAATCATAGTAACTGGGGGGTCCTACAGGTGGTTTTAGCACAGAAGAGGCCTTTTTCACACTGCTGCATACATGAACAAGCACTACTTTGAAATCACAGGTTGCAGTGGACCAGCAGGACTGTCACTGAAGAACGCTCAAAAACTCCTAAGTTTTTGCTTACATTTCCTCATGACTCACAACTGTCACAATCAGAACATGTCTACGATATCTTAATATCATGGAAAGCAAAACCAGCTTAGATTTCATGACACACAACTCCACTGCAGCTTTAGCTCCAAAAGAGGTTCAAAACCAGAAGTAGCTTGTCTTCAAGGTGACTTCAGCCAAAATCCACATCACTTCAGAATAACAATGGTGTTCTGTGGTGTCTATGGGACACCATAGAAATATTTTTGGTAGCCTCAACCTTACACTCCAACTGCAGCTATACACAGAAAGCCACACAAGAACTGAGGGTAAGTGTGCCAGACTGGCTCAGTAGGGTTTCCGCTACACAGCTGGAGAACACCCACAACACACAAATCCCAAACTTTACAGACATGTGGTATGTTGCTTTTACATGCACCTTAAATTCAGCTTCTGCTCTAATAGGGTAATTCAGTGCAAAAACTTGAGTAAAAGAAATTCTTCATCTAAATCTAGAAAGCCACTTCATGTATGTCCACTGCTAAACTGCATGTTTGCCTGGTAGCTTAGGAGCAGCAGGCACTAGGGCAGGCTCAGGACCTGTTTCATAATGCTGATGCTGTGCTGCCACAAAACCCTCCAGGAATTACTCCCTCAGCACTAGAGTTTCTCCATCCATCAGCTAGTGCTCACAATTTCAGCCCCTTTTGTCTGCCTTAGCTATCTGCACTGTGAGCTCTGAGAGACAAAAAAAATGTTTTATTATATGTTCACAGGACATTTGATCCTGTGATTTTAGGGAGTGAAGCTATCTGCTCTAAAATACAATGTAATGCACAATTTGAGGTCCAGAATTTCTTTAGGAATGATTCAGTCCTTCATTCTTTCTCCTCAAATGCTATATATTACAATAAACAAGCTTAGCGACCACGAGAGATCTGTGATATACTCTACCACTGATGTTTTATTTTATCACTCTATTCCTGATGTTTTAAGTGGGGACCAAGTAGCTCGACACTTCACAGTTCGGTCCTGCACATAGGCTTGGCAGGGTCACGTTCCAGTCTAGATTTTAGGAGCCTGTATTTTTGTTTCCTTTAATTTAATCTCTAAAGATTGTGAAGTGGTATCCTTTATTTAATTGATCTGCAGTATGAGTACAGAGGAGGTTAAATCAGTCATTTGGTTCTTTGAAGAACAACACTAAGATTTGTGTGTGTTGGTTAAGACTGCATTTGCGAGCCTGAAGAGTAGAAGCCTGAAGCAACACCTAGAGGAGAGACAAAGTTTGCTTTCTGTGCTGCCCAAAGGCAGCACTGAACTGCACATCTTGAATTAAAATCACAGACATAACTTTCCATTTCAGACTTTCCACCCTATCACATGGTGTTATGTTGAGCCCTTGCTTCTACATCTGCAGCCGAGTAAGGAAATGCCAGACAAGGACAACAGCCTCTGGCAGGCAATGCAGAAGTTGTGCACCAAACAGTCCTCACACACAGATATCCCCACGTCCAACTGTGAAAACAGAGCGAGCACTGCAACATCCACTTTGGAAGCACAGCAGCAACCCAACTCCCTGTGATGGAGCATCCCACTTTCTTGCTATAGACAGTCATTCCCACAGATTTCTGGTATTTTCCTTCAAGGTCAGTAGCCTATGCACAAAGCTGGACAATTCTGGAAAATTGGTGGAAAATTCTGGAAAATTCTGGAAAAGGTGCTGGAAAAGTCTCAGAGCTCTGCAATAGGCATGGTAAGAGGAAGAAGCTCTTTTCTATTTAGAGAAAGCTCCAGGTGAGCTTTAAAGAAAACTCTGTAAAATGAAAAGTGATACACGCAAAATACATTTCTAAAAGATCAATTTTGCCTGAAGGATTATGGCTAGGCTTACTTCCCTTAACCTCTGGCATGTGAAAATGCACCTGTCTAATATATTTATCACAGACTAAACACTGGCAGATACAGGACACTGCCTGGGATCTGGGCACCCAAGACATAAGGCATGCAGAGGAGAGAAAGCATTCACAAAAAGCTGAAACTAAGTACTCCTCGGGAACTTGTAATGAGCTTTGCCTCTATGTGGATTTTAGCTGTAACCAAAATGGTGGCGCTCCAGTGCCGGGTCAATGGGCACCTTCCTACTAAGCAGAAAAGACTTTTTAATCTGAAACAAATGGCTACAAGAGTAGGTGTGGGTCAGTAAAGCTGTTGATGTGGCAGAAAGCGCTGCATTTCAGCAGCTGTCCTGGACATCTCCTAATGACTTTCCTACATTTAATGGCAATCTAAGCTAATGCTGAGAAACCTAAGCTCATAGAGAAACCACACCCTACAAATCTACCCACAGCCAGAAGTGATAGATCTTGTCAGAAAAAAAGACACAGTGTGTGCTGCCAACAATACATTACCTCTCAGATGAAAGAAGAGAACAATTAAACACTTTATTGAAAGGGGAATATTTTTTCTCTCGTGCCTCAAACCATGAAAGTGCGTATCTCCCCCAGAGGTGCTGCACTGTTGAAATGGGACTAATTCCTCGCCTGCCTGATTATTTTCAAGACAGGGATGAAACTACCTTAGGAACACTTAAAAAATGTTAAAAGTGTACTACAATCAAATGGTTTGAACTTCCACCATGCATCACTTGCAGCTCATAATGCTAATGTTAAATTCTGGAGACATGAGTCTGTCTACAAATTAATGGAAAATGTGAATTAATATTTTCTTCCAGCTAATTGCCCAACTCATATATTACACAGTGTATCCAAGCACATTTGAGCTTGAAAACTGTCTTGCACAAATTTTCAATCACTTTTTCTCATTTGCAAAACAAAAAAAAATCAGAATTACGGGATGTATCTAATTTTAAGTCTGGAATACCAGGAAACAGTCAAGTCTCCCCAAAACTGTTCTTTGTATATTATGTATGGTTAATTTTTAAAAAAGTATTAGCTTAAAAGTATTGCAAGTTACTATAGGTGAAGATTAATTGAGTTGTACATTTCCAAGTTTCTTTTTAACAGTGAGGAAGATACACATGAAGATATACTTCTAGCATTTGAATATTAATAATGCTAAGAAGATTTTTATAGTTCATTCTTAACATGAGAATAATTCCAGTATGTTGATGGTTTTGGTTAAATATTCTTATCAAAGAGCAAGCTACAGCAATTTAAAAAATAATAACTCCTGTTTCAAAATGCACCATCAGAAAGATGGAAACAGACTTATTCAGTAGTATAAGGCAGTTAAAAAAAGTCTGAAATTAATATTTTGTTTTCAGGGGAAAAAAAAGAAAAGTACATAATTTTGACTCCTTCTTTCACTTTCTCTTAGAAATACTGAAAAGTTTGAATTTTGTAACACCATGAGCATTATCAAGGTCTGTAGGTTAAAAAAAAATGCAAGAAATTAACTGTATCAGAAATACTGCTTGGTAAAAGGTTCATTAAAGCAGGCACTTTTTAAATTTAATCACTTACCAAAATGGAGACTCCATAGCACAATTTTGCATGGTAAGACACAGAGTTCAGCATAAAATGGCAGTTTTAAAAACTGACTACCAATTTTACCATCCTAATGGCAAAGCCAAGTCTGACCAGAAAGAAAAACACTATAAAATTATATGTTTGCACTCTATCTAGAAGATGTAAACCAAATCACTTCATATCACCTCAGTCACTTGCTACACCTTCTTCTTTTAGTCCAACTAATGTTTCTAACTTGTGCAATGCTTCAGAAGAATGTGATTTTTTTTCATATAAATACCCTGCTGCAGAAGAGTTTATTATTCCTTTAATACACCCAATTTTGGCTAATCTAATTATGAAGTATAGACGATACTCAACCATGCATTAGTGACAAGGCCTGTGAACCAAACTTGTGACCTATATGGCCCAAAACAAACAAACAAACAAACAAACAAACAAACAACAACAAAACAACAACAACCACCACCAAAACAAACAAACAAACAAACAAACAAAAAAAAACCCCAAAAAACCAAAAAAAAACCCCAAAACCAACAAAGCAAAACCCCACTCATTTCTAGTGAGACTTGGCACTTCTGGGCAAACAAAAAAGTGTGAGGCTTTGAAGCTGGACTACAACATAATCAAACTCCAACTACGTCTCCCTGCTTTTATTAAAAAAAAAAAAAAAAAAGAGGTTTAAAAACACATTTATGTATCTCCTCCTTATTTTACTAAGAGGGTAAAAGAGTAACATTCTCAGAAAAATTTTGCAAACAAACATCTCTAAAAGGGTTTGCATTCACGAAGAAATATCTCACAATGTCTCATGTCCTGTGGTGCTGGAGACAGGGATAGCTTCTACCTGAGTGCCGTTTCCAGGTTACCCGGTCAGGAGCCTGTTTACGAATTCTGAGTTCCACAAGGTGCTTAACAAGGCAGTTAAGCCACCCCCTAACAAACAAACAGCCACCCCGGGAACAGAACTAAAAATCTAAGCGATGTATCACACCCTGTCAGTCCATACTGACTTCACTTTAAAAACCTGGCCCATAGAAAGTCACACAGATTATTACAGAAAACTTATTCATTGTTAGGGAAGCAAGATCAGAAATCAGTTGTATCAGTATTTAACACCATAAGTAATTCGTTTCACAAGGGATGTCTTCTCATCAATTATTCCCCTGTGGCTCTAAACCCTGAAATTTCATTACAAGAAATTAGGGGATTCTACTCTACTATAATTTAGTAGTACAAAATAAATAAATAAATCCATAAAAGACTACTATGCCTTAAACTATCTAAGCTGTAATTGTAGATGTAAATGCAGTTTTTTCATGTCTTATACTTTATTACCAATACAGTATCACAGATGCAATTATTATAATACCTGAAACTGTGATAATATCAAATTAGACCATCTACAAGACAGCGAATCAGTTCAAACCATACTATTCCTAACTACAAACTGTGCCAGTGATTTGATGTGTCCATGTTCTGGATGTTTCCTACTTTTCTTTTACAAAGCAGTTAACTCAATTCACACTTCTATGCATCACCTGTAAAATTTTTTTTGAATACTCTTCAAGAAAACGTGACAGCAAAAATGCAGTTCAACCCACTGCTAGTCCACTCTGAAATCCAGCATTTGAACATGCAGAATGTCACACGGGTTTCTGGAAACCACTCACACTCTAAAAGAGTTGTGTGCCTTCTCCTTGGGTTGACAGTGTTGGACTACTAACATTAGCAAGGCAGCGACTGTTCAAATAATTTCCGCACATAGTTACCTAAAAAGTACTTTTTAACTTCCTAATATCTTTCAGTCAATTCACTTTCTTTTTTAAACATAATAAAGGGTTTTTTTAGGCTAGCTTAAGTCCTTCGGATATGTGGAGGAAGTAATTAACCAGTATACAAGCTTCCAAGGTCTTTGCTGCTCAAATGCACTTACGTAGAAACAATTCCACACTAAACAGAACTTTCATCATTTATAAATATAGAACATCAGATATATATAAAAAAACAGAACACAGAAGACGCTATTAAAAAAGTAACTTTTGTTCAATTTAAGTAGAACAGATACCCGTAGGTGAACAGAAACTTAATTTAAATTACTTTCGTCTTTCAGTATTTGCAAATTAAATTATACTGAACTGTCCAATTCGAGGAAAATCGGATTTAGTTTAATCAGTCTTGTCTTAACTATGAAAGTTTCACTTTCTCAAGTCTCTGGAAAAACATATCCCCTACTGAAGCAGAACAAGGTTTGATGCTTGAAGGCAAGGTAGGAAGGCTTAACCAAGTTCATTCGTTTGGTTCTTTGAACTGGCTGACAGACACTGGGTTTTCAGGTGCGCATGGGGCTGACGATGGAGGTAGGACACGGCACACAACTTCTGCTGTCAAAGGTTATGCGGCAGAAGAAGTCCTTTGCAGAGAACCTCAGCGCACGGGGAACCAGGGGCCCTGAAAAGCCATTACATACACGGGCGTGCCGGCAGGTAAGAGGTGCTGCAGCTGAACGGGTTGGTAGAAGAAACACGCTTACACGATACGTCACATTACTTTAACAGCAAAAATCACCCCAGCACAACTAGAGCAACACGTTCCCGGAGCCCCCCTGCGGGGCGCGGGGCGGCGGGAGCTGCCGTGTGCCGGCCCCGCGCCCGAGCACAGCGCCGGGGGAACACGCCGCAGTAGAAGCCGAGACTGGACAGCTGCGGCCACCGCTGCGGG
>VZRZ01007007.1:840466-867351 GCA_013398175.1 Climacteris rufus
CTTCCCGCCCTCGGCCGGCGCGAGCGCCGTGTGTGGCGGCGGGGCCGGGGCCGGGGTCGGGAGCGGCCCGCAGCTCTGTGGTGTCCGGGGCGCTGCTGAACGCACCTTCTGTACGGCTCCGTCGTGCGCAGCTCCACAACATCCCTAGCGGGCTTGCAGACTGCCGGAGACATGGCAGAGACAGGATGGGACTCGGTCCGACATGAGTTGCAACCATACCACTTCATGCGTGCTGGAGCTACTCATAATTCCTTTCCATTAAAAAAATAAACAAAACACAACCAAACAGGCGGCCAAAGAAACAGCCCCACTCCCCCAACTTGTGCTTTTGTGAACAAAAGATGAACTACTCTTTATGAACGAAGAGGGGATCTAATTAATGCATACAAGTATCTGGAAGGCAGGTGCCAAGAGGACGGTGCCAGACCCTTTCAGTGGTGCTAAGTGACAGGATGAGGAGCAACGGCCATAACCTAAAACACAAGTTTCACCTCAACATGAGGAAGAGCTTTATGTTGAGGGTGGCAGAGCAGGGTGCCCAGGGAAGGGCTGGAGTCTTGCTCTCTGGAGACATTCAAAACCCACCTGGATGCATTGTAAAATGTAGAATACAAGTATCCTTTCTTACGTCCTCACGCGTATGTAATGATCTTTGTATCCTTACATCCATGCGTGTGTATACACACAGTGGTAATCTGTGGGATAAGTAAGCAAATTGTCAAACGAAAACGGAGGCTGTTTATTTTCAGATTTATTTATCTCCTGGTACAGCCATTAGCAGTTTTTAATTTCCCATTTACAAGTTTTACGATTTTGTTAGGAAGAATAGTCTCAAAGCCCAAGGCGGATCATATTTACCTCCAAGTACTTTGGAAAAATCCCCAAAAAAGTATGAACTTAAAAGTTGCACTACAAGTATTTCTGCTCTTAAGGAGCAAATTCCAAGCATTCTCTGATAAAAAAAAAAGTGCTGTGATCCTCTTAGATATCACTAGTAAAAGCGCATCACTTAATCAGCTGCCACAGCATGATAGGCAGCCTATCATACAGCTTATATCCAGACCACACAGTAGGTTAAAGATCAATACAATACCTTGCACTGGGTCCAAAAAATAAAACAATCCACTTCTTATAGCCACATTCTGCATCAACTGACATGTTTCATCATCGTTATTCAGTGAGGGGACAATTACAAGATTTTAACAGAAATACAGAAATAAACGTAGAAAAAGCATTGCTAAGGTGCTCAGTGATCAGTGATCAGTTACACCTCGTGAGCACTATTACCCCCTGCTCACTGCTGAGGTATGCACACATTTCTTTTGCAGGGCCAAAATGCGCACAACTTCATTTTGTTCTGAAAACTACAACATTGTATGGTCTTTAAAGAGTTTGAATCTCATCAGGCATAATTTTATCCTCTTTTGTATCTTGGCAAGGCTTTAGGAGTCCAGACATCCAACCATTAGTTCTATAGCAACAATGTGCAGTGTAAAGCAATCACATTCTGCTGCTTGGCCTAAGCAACAATATGCACTCTGGAGTGGGTGTGCTTGTGTGTGCCTAAGGAAAACAGCACACTTCACATGGAAGTATCCACATATGACAAGTAATTCACCATGTTTTCCTCAACTGTCACAAAAGGAGAGAAACAGGGAGCTCTCGGGTAGCCTAGTCTCACCTTTCTTATTTGAGTCAGCAAGTATTTCCTACTNGAAAGCATTGCTAAGGTGATCAGTTACACCTCGTGAGCACTATTACCCCCTGCTCACTGCTGAGGTATGCACACGTTTCATTTGCAGGGCCAAAATGCGCACAACTTCATTTTGTTCTGAAAACTACAACATTGTATGGTCTTTAAAGAGTTTGAATCTCATCAGGCATAATTTTATCCTCTTTTGTATCTTGGCAAGGCTTTAGGAGTCCAGACATCCAACCATTAGTTCTATAGCAACAATGTGCAGTGTAAAGCAATCACATTCTGCTGCTTGGCCTAAGCAACAATATGCACTCTGGAGTGGGTGTGCTTGTGTGTGCCTAAGGAAAACAGCACACTTCACATGGAAGTATCCACATATGACAAGTAATTCACCATGTTTTCCTCAACTGTCACAAAAGGAGAGAAACAGGGAGCTCTCGGGTAGCCTAGTCTCACCTTTCTTATTTGAGTCAGCAAGTATTTCCTACTTAGTAGAATGAAGGCACTGTTAGAGAAAATGAAATGAATGCTTGGCTTTTGTCTGCAGCTGTAAGACCCAAATTCCTTATTGTAACAGCCTGAAAATTGGTTGATGGCATAACAAAATGGGGGCAATACTAGTTATGCTGCTACCACCTTTTTAATTACCTTGTCCTTAAGTGTCAGGCTATTCCACAAATACTTGTAGGTATTGGCTAGTGATTAGACCAATTATTTTTGCATGCCAGAAACCAAGAGAGGATCAATCAAATGATGATCAATTACATTTCAAATGAACTGTGTAATTTTTGCAGTCTCTGGCTGAATCTTAAGCCTAACAACAGTCATTATTCAGTAGTCTCTAATTTATGCTTAGAGGCAGGTTTTCTCCTTTTGCTAAGAAATATAAACAACACATATATTTTTTAGGACCTTTATAGCAGTAAAATGGGGATGAATATCTCAAAAAAGAGAGATCCACCAGATCCTAACATAGCAAACCTGAAAAAGTCATACTCCACTTTGTTCAAGTTCTGTCACCAAAAGAAAATACATCAATTCTTCTTCATGCATATAATTGTCTTTTGGTTACATTTGACAAATCCCTTGATATGTTTTAAGATGGACAGTGATGTCTCAAGCTGCCCTGAACTTCAGGATGAGAGGCAGATTTGGAGAAATGTTTTCTGTTCAGTCTTTTCAATGTGTCTGTGTGTTACATTCTTTAATGAGAGTTTTTCACATCCCATCTCACATTGGTCCTGTGCTGTCAAAGCCACCAACTTCTAAATGTAGAATCTCAACTTTACTTCCTCCCAAAATTGGGCAGGCTGATATTAAAATAAGAAAAAGTGTGCTAAGGAAGACACAGAGCTAGGTTTTTACATGCAAGTTTGAAAGCAGTCTGTAACAGCCTGTAAGACAACAGAGTTGTATCTTATGTTAAAGCAATATAGAAACACACTTCTAGTTTAGGAATAGCAGCTGGATACTTCTGAGGTTAGGCTTAGACTTTCTTATCTAAGATTGTCTTAGAAGACGATTTCGTTCCACTGCAGCTTTTGCTGACGAGTCTGGTGCTGTTTGGGTCCTGCTCTGATCACAAACAGGTGTTCTTTTTTTCAGCACCAATGTTCATCTGATCCAGGGTGAGACAGTTTGGAGCCCTGAACTTGCAAAAACCCAGAAACCTCCTAGTGATACAAAATATATATAACCAGGTAAAGCTACACCAAACTTCCATCACAGCTCTAGGAAAACCAACATATTTACAAGTCCCTATCATATGAAATTTATCCTAGGCAAAGATTTTCTCTTTTCCATGAAACTATGAAAGTTTTAAAACATGAACACCCCACATAGCTCAGAGAAAAGCCTAACTAGAAAAAGGGAAGCATCTAAAAATAGCAGCTATTGAACATGGAACACCTCCCTTACTGCCCTACCATTTAGAAACAAAAAAAAGGATGTCAAGCTCTTCCCATTGATCTAGATTTTCTTTACGTTTTATCTCTTCAGCTCAAACTGTGCAACAACCACAAATGGAGCACATACCTCCTGTGTGAGGAATGTTTACAGCATTACATGTTCTTTATTTACTAAAGAAAGAAGCTAGTGCTACTCTCAGAAAAAAACAGCGCACAGTACTGCTCCTGCTATATAGATTTTTTGTGCAGGCAAAGAGGGAATTCTGAATCCTCTTCCCAAGGCTTTGTCTTCATTGTGTCATTACCTGAGAGTCCTCCAATTTGAGTGGGAGCCTTATATCTCAAATGAGCTTTGAAGAGCCAAAGTAGAACATTTCCTCCCCCTTTTCTCTCTGCCTCCAGTCTGGCAAATTAAAAATATTTTGAACATGGAGATCTGAAAACTGTTAGATTAATGATCCTTTATACACTAGCTTGTACCATTACAGATCTAAAAGGAAGCTCAGACACACAGTCTGTAATCTTGTTTCTTGCAATGTGTGTTACTGAAGGAACAAAGAACCTGGTAAGGATGTATTTGAATGAGTAGCTATGAGTAGAAACTGGTATTTGAATTATTTTTCTTTTTACATTGTAAAAGAAAAAGTGATAGGGAGGCAAACTTGTTCCTACAATTTTCCCACCACAGTTTTAAGCCAGTATGATGGTAGATAGCATGCTCTGCCTGAGCTGAGCTTGCATCTATTTGTATTGCTTTGTGTGATAGCCTTCCATTTTTACTGTCTGCACTGAATTTTTAGCCTCACAGTTCCAAATATTGTTACTGATGTGGTTAACTGCCTTTTGTAAATGAAATGTTTTAATAGAAAGAACGCGGGGTTGGATTGAAATCTTTCTGCTCATTGGAGAAAAGAGCTAGCAGTGTAAACCAGCTGAAATTACTGACAACATGGGGAAAAATATTCCCAATGACTTTAGGCTGTTTTTTTTTCCAGAAAATGTAAATATCTGCAACACATACTTGCTTACGAGATACAGATGTTAATATTTTACTATGCTGTCTTTTTTCAACTTCAAGTCCAAATTATCCTACTGAGCAGCGTTTCACAAAGCAGTAGCATTACAGAATAATAATTTTAATTTTAAAAGCTGAAACTCCAAGGTTCTGTATGATAGGCTTACCAATGTAACAGGTATTTCTAGGTCTAACACTTTGATACTGAAGAAAGCAGGTCAGAACTGACACTGTGAGGAAAAGTAAAATGGCAAAATATGCAACATAAGATTTTCACTCTTTGTAGTGTCTGACAGTCATAAAATATGATAAAGGAGAAGCATAAAGAGCAACAAAATCTCAGTGAGAGACAAAAAAAGGAATTGAAAAAATCCATACAAGCACACACAAATCCTTCATACAGACATTATGGGCTGCTTACCCTCCTGCTGACATTGCAGAGAGAGACAATAGGTCAGTCTGGAATCGCCTAAACTGCCACATAGCAGCTTTGTGTGTTTGTTCGTAGGAGGTACATTTGCTGCCCAAGACACTCCTTTGGCAACACACAGGCCTTTATTCCCCCAACTACAGCAGTTAGTGTCCTTCAAATCCTGCAGCTTCTGGTAGCTTGCTTTCTCAGTTCTGAAGCTATAGGTATTTAGTTGTTGATCTAGAAGTTGTTTCCTAGTATCTGCAGCAGGTAACTTTTATGTTTCAAAATATCTGAAAAGGAACAGTTTGACCCACGTTTCTGAACGTAAACACTCTTCAGAGCTTTATTTACTCCTTAGGACAAATCTCATATTAGCACTGTTGACAATAGTTTTACATCAGAAGAAAACTCATGTCTGCCAATTGAACTAAATTCATTGTTTTAGATACCCTACTGAATTTTGTTGAAGTAGATTCACTGTTGCCATGACTGGATTTTTAAGTGATAGAAGGGCAAACTAGCATCCTGATGCCAGAAGCATCTACAATGAAAAACTGTATACTTACAGATCTTATGTACATACTGACTATTCAAATGTAAAAACCTCTCTTAAATGCTTTATCAGTATGTTGTGCAAAGTTTCACTTGAAGTTTCAGTGAAGTGACTGAAGAATCTGGATTTAATCAAAATGCAGGAAAAAAGTCACATAAACCTATTATTAAAAAGCCTATTATTAGTGTTTGCTTTAAGGTTCTGTTAGCTAGTAATGACTGAAAAGAACAATAGCAGCTTAAGAAACCTAGGATAACAGATTAAGTATTTGAACAAAAATATTTTTAATCCAGGATTACTTCAGTGTCATATCATGCCCAGAATAGGAGTGCTATAATAGCATTCAGCTTCAGCTATCCAATTCTCATGCTCCCAATATCTAGAGTGAAAGAATTGTTACTAAGCCTCAGTGTTAATTTGTCAGCTGACAAATCCACAAAATTAAACCCCTCCAGTATCTGCTTGCAACTCTATATAGCTGTTAGTAGCCTTGTCAGCATGCAGAAGTCAAACATCAGTGCTATCTTCCATAGTACACCATAAAGTATTTGTTTAAATATAGTAGGAGGTCCCTGTTCTTACTTATGTAATGACACTAATACAGAAATACAAGCAGTACACAAAACTTAACTTTTATAAACAGTATTAAACTTTTTTATTTCATAAATATGACTCACTGAACAGCTGGAGTTGGTGCTGTGTGTGCTTCAGAGACAAGAATCCTGCTGTTCATTCGTAGGTGAAATTTGTTATCCTGTTGAAAATCATGAACCAAATATCCAGACTGGCAAGCTAGGCCTTTGTCTAGTGGCATCCTGAAATCTGGGTATTTAGTCAATTTTACCACGAATGTATAGCTGAAATGTTAGCTCAAACAGGTGCACATCACAAGCCTACTGAACTAAACTGGCATATGCCCCCCGAGCAATGTCAGAAGAGCTATTGCTGTTTTCTAGCTGTCAAACAAGATTATTGCCTCCTTCTCTTTGCCAAGGGAAAGGATAGTCCAGACAGTTAAGACCACTTCAGGCAAGTCAGCAGGGCTAGTTTAATTTGCTGACGAAGATTGCTTCAGATAATTGGCTTAATTTACTGTAATGGATTAGGGTGTACTCACAAGGTCTTTCCTGGCAGCAGAGCTGCAGAAGCTGTAATCTGCTACAGGATTCAAAGTTTCCAGACCTCCAAGAGGGTGCTTATTCCTGTTTTTCATGCCAAGCAGTTTTGCTGTTCACAGGCACATCCCAACGTCTTAGAATGTTCCCAAGACCATTCTGGAATGAGGAACCTAAGACTGCACCTTCACCACTAAAGGAACTGGGAGCACTAGCTCAACTCTTTTAACTGTGTCAACATAAAAAGAAAAGAAAATTCTGATGGGTTATGAAAAAATAAATCTGCCCTCATCACTGTGTGAGAAGTTTCACTATTTGTGAATAGCGAAAAGACATTGTGGGTAAGGAGAGCAATTCTGTACTTTTGGCTCAGCAATTTTTAAGTGGGCAAACAGCCCATTAGGCAGTGTTTCTTCTTGTCAGTCCTACAGTTTCTTAAATGGCTTAAGCTTCTTCGTGAGTGGCTTCAGCCTTAGCAATCCAACAGCTCAGGGAGTGTTAGTGCAGGCTTCCCCAAAAGCACCAGAAGTGCTGGACCTCCATGCAGGAACCAAATTTAAGCACAAGTGTTCAGTTCAGCTTTCCCACTTCTAGTTTATTACCAAAATCTGAACATGTTCAATAAGAAACAAAAACCAACCAATCAAAAAAAAAACAATAAAAAAAAAAAACCAAAACCAAAACAAACCCCCATGTCCCCCAGTGTAACCTCAGCCTTACTACTACCATTAGGATAGGTCTTTTAACAATTGGTGCTGTTGATTAGCATAATAGATTTGGATACTACAGTAGATGAAAGACATATCATACAGACAAGATATCCTAATACAGAATTAAAATTTCTAAAAATAATTTAACAGAAAATACATAATACCACATAGATTCTAAACATTTAAAAATTATTTAACTTTCTCCACATCAAATCACATGATAGTAGAGAACTGTCAACCGACAAACTCCAGTTTCGAAAGCTGGACCTGAATCCCATTAGGACCATCAAACATGGTTAATAACTTTTAATAATATTTATTCAGATCAAGTTCTCTAAAGTCTGAACTCTAAAGTCTGAACTACCAGAAAAGATAACAATCTACAAGTCTGAGGGAGGACATACAGGATATTTAAGAACTAACCTCAAGTCTGAGAAGTAATGGGTAGCAGAATAGAATCAAGGAACTATATAAAGGCACTTGCTTCCTATAGATTTGTGTTTCTTTCACTATTAGAAGTGCTTTTGGAGTCCTTACAAAGTGTTGGCTGGTAGCCCAACTGTGAGGTATCTTCCTGAAAATCATGAACCTGAAAACCTGGGAGTTTGAAAAAGAAACTGCTCGAGGCACTTTAGAGGCTTAAGCAGAATGCGTCTGTTAGCTTCCAGCAGCAGGATCCACTTTTAGGAAAGAGTCTGTACACAGGGAACACCAGAGATCACAGAACCAAGCTTGTAACCTGCTCATACAACAGTAAAGCTGCACAGGCCCTACACCGTACAACAGGATCCAAGCAGAACAGCCTGAGGAGAATTATGTTCAGAGAAATTGAAGAGATTGCTTAGATTTCTATGTTAACTTGCTATTCAAGTATCTATTAAGTCTTGATGCAAAACAGAAGGGTAAAAGAAAATCCATACAATTGAAGTAACACTGTATCTGAGAATCTACATTGTTTATTTCACCAAGAAGTGCCCCCAAAACTAAAGTACAACATTTTTAAATCTACAACACAAAAATATAAAATATTCAAAATGCACAGAAACACAAGTCACCTTTAATGTGATTAAAACGTCACATGAGCTTTTTTTGCAGGTAAGTGGCAGTTAAGGATGTGCTTTACAACACTGTCTAGGTATCTGCAAGTTTCCTGTACAGGCAGGATCCTCATGCTTGTGCAAGTCGTTCTAGGACTCTTCGGTAATCTGAAACAAGCTGCTGGAAGCTCTCTTCTAACTGTTCACGTTGCATGCTTAGGTCTATTTGGTTCAACTGATTTGTCATCTCTTCTGGTCTTAGACACCTTCTCATCTTGGCAAGTTCTCTCTGTTTTTTCTAAGCAATCAAACAAATAGTAGTTTGAACACAACCAGTAATTATCAAGAATATGTTTTTTCATTAAAATTTATTAAATTTCAGTATCTAATTCTTTAAGATGTCCCTAATCCCAAGAGAAGCAGTAACAATGTTTGATTAGTACATTTGTTCTGTTAAAGGCTCATAATTTCTGTATTACCAATAAGCTAGTGAATTAAAGAATGGTTTCAAATTCTTTTCCTTAACTAAATAGATTAGGTACTACTAACAGTACACCTACTACTGAAGATGCATGGCAGGAAAAACTTGACTGTAGAAATCTGACCAGGATATTCAGTCCTACACTGACATTAATTACAGTGGTGTCCCAGTGTGATTTGGCTGTTCAGCTGACTAATTTCCCTATAACTGATTATCAAAAATTAATATTAAGCCTCTGGTACACAGAAAAAGTTTCACAAATTCTCAGAAATTATTCAAGTTGCCAGGGATAGCAGTAACAGCACTGAAATGCAATAAGATTATTTACAAGTACAAATGTATTTCTACAAACAGGTGAGAGTTCTTGCTCTGTCACATGATATTTTTTACCCATTTCTTAAAAACACCCCAAAATACTTTTGCATTTCTTTCCCCAGATACACTTTTGCTGATACCTATTTCTGAACTATGCATTTCTTCAGGTACTTTCCATTCCTCAGTCTCCCCTTGCTTTGTAAAAGTAAAATGTCATTCAACAATTCATTTTAAAAAAGGCATTATGTATGCCTGGTATCTTACCAATAAATCTGTGTAATGCCTATGGAATCAGAATGTATTAAAACAACAAAATTTCACCAAACTTTTCTAACAGTCTCAAAATCAAGGCCCTTCTGTGCTCTCATTTTAAACCTATCTCTCAAAGGAGTATTTGTTTTCTTTCTGTGATTGATGCTGAGGGTCAGGAGGGAGGAGTGGAGACCACAGTAAACCGTAAATTAGTAGGATCAGAAAAATCTTTATAATCTCCCAAAGACTCCACAGATAGGCAGAATTCAGTTCGGAAAAGGAGGTTCTGTACTTAAGTCCTGATGAGGCCTTCAGGCACATTTCTGGCCAATAACCAAGCTATCTTTCCTTGTAGAAAGTATGTGAAGGAAGAGCAGCATAGATGTTTAAATTTTACATTCACATTAGCTCTATGTAGTCAAAATGAGTAAGATAATCAAAACATGTGATGAGCTTCTCAAATGAAAATAGAGATGAGTACCTTCTGGCCAAACTTCTGTCAGTAGAACAACTAAAACTTTATTCCAGAATTAATTCAAAGTCTGTTTAATTAACAGGAATGTCTGTTTAGTTTATAAGTATTAGCTCTGAAAAAGGGGGTCAGCTTTTCCATGTCCATTACATCTGATACTGTAGCATTAGGCCATCTTTAAATTCCAGATTCAGGCTAAAAAGCAAAGTCCCTTTGCATGTTTCAGATAGCCAGTTGGTTCAATACCCATTTCCCTCCAAATATACTACAAGCATACCCAGGTACTCAAGATTCTGAAAACTGCCATCAGTAACATTTTACCTGGGCTGTTTGCAAGAGGATTTTTTTGGAGCAAGTTGTTAGGCTGGACAGAAAAGCATATTATCTTCAAGTAGAAAACAAAGTGTTACAATTAAGAAAAGCAGCACAGCAGTGGCATTTATTTCCAACAGGGATGACATGAAGAACAAGGACATGATCAAGCAGACATGTCTACCAGTGTAGTTCACTAACTGAAAGCAGAGTTCTTCAGAAATGGAGAAGCCTCAGTATAACTAAAATTTCACAAGCCGCTCATCTTTTAAACCACCTTAGAGTGATGTCCTGTACATTAATAAACCAAATATTTTATTTCCTGTATTAGCACTACATATTCAAAGAACAACACAGCCTGCTACATCAGTCATTCCAACCTAGTGATGCTCCTAGAGGTCTCAGTATCTTTAGCAACCACCTCCTTGCTAATGTAATGGCTTCAAGGGGAATAGATGTATTACATGTTTTTCTCCTGAAGTTTCTGCATACAGTTTTTTCACTGCTACTGTTAGCCAGGAAGTAATTCTAAAATGGAATACCATTTCTACTAAACTAAGGCAGTGTCAGCTTAGAATTATCCTACATCTGTACAGCACTGTTCAAATGAAGCTATTGTTTATGTAACAAAACAAAAGCAGTATCAGAGTATGCAGTAATATTCCTAATTGTTTATTAAAGTTTGTTTCCTCCCTAAAAATTACCCTCTATATACAAAAAATTAGTTTAATTACATTTCTGGAAAGGTTTGAGAACAGCACTGTGACTAAAATCTATTGGAAATTGTTTAAAATGAGTGTATGAGTAAGCTGTTTACTAGGTAGAACTATCATAAAGATGATGATTATTTCAGAATATGAAATTTAAAATCAGGGGAAAAAGGTGTTGGCTGCTTTAAGGATTCTTTTGAATCCACATTGAAATAACAAAAAAATTCAAAATGCAATGTTCTAAAGTAGCAATATTGCATATTTAGCAATACAAAATCCATTCACTATCCATGCACTTATTGCATGCAAAGACTGAAGTGGAAACACCTGCTAGAAGCACTAGAATTGAAGCTGCTTATGGAATTTTGGATTTTGCATACAGGACCTCAGTGTTGAGTGAATGAATTGAAACCATGTAACAGCAAAGAAAAATAGCTGCTGAAAAATCACCTTATTTGTAGTGGTCACTGAGTGAAATTTAGCAAGAGACAAGACACTCATGAAGGAGAGTGTGTTGATTAAGGTCATGCCACTCAGCATGCCATGAAGTTATCTCCAGATCAGACAGGTATTTAATGCAATGCTGGGCTCTCATTTCTGCTAACAGCCCCTGTAAGCCCAACATGACTACAGTCAAAGTTTTGCTGTTTTGGTGGAACAGGGTAAGTGCTGTTTTAGGAAGCCTTTCAAGCTGATTGAGGTAGTCCTTGTACTCTGTAACTTTTTAAGCAGGATTTTGGTTTGCTTAGCAAGTACTGAAGTGAAAACTGTAGTTAACATGCTAGTTACAGCCACAAACCTAGATTTATTTGTGGTCTTTTTGACTCTTGATACAAAGACTGATGCCATTAACAACTAGCATTTCATTTTTTAAATCTGTCTCAAAGAGATGTGCCCATTTATGCAACACAGACCAACCACACTGAAGATCCTAGGATGCATAATAGGAACTAAAAAAACTACTTGGTACTAAGTTTAGTACTTGCTTGAATTTTACTGCTGAAATTATTTTATATTCCATCTACATGGAGTTCTATGTTGACATTACTTGATTACTCCGAGCAAGATGTTTTCCCATGACCTAGCTAACAAGCAGAACAGGAATCTAAACCGTACCTAGTCCGCAGTGTAAATTTTACCTCTCTTCAAATTTTTGGCTTGTCTATTTAAGATATATTTTTAACCTCTTCAAGATGATTTTTTCCTCTTAAACCTATCTGGGCATAATGCCACTTGTAGCTCAATAGCATAAGCTTAATAGTAACCTCCTGCTGAAATTGGGCAGGAAACAGTCAGGAGCCAAAGACAGGATCTTCAGCGCTGCTATGTGTGAACATTCTCTGCATCTGTGTGTCAGCTGAACACTGCATAACTAATAGTAGTTGACTGGCAGCATAATTGGCATGAACTACGTTTATGGAAATGAAAGTAAAATCAAGTATAATTAGCCTCGAAATAAATATTAAATGATACTTAAGTCATATACACCTTATAGGGGCCAATCAGTCTTCTTTTAACGTCCAACCGATAGCTTCTGGACTGTTCTGCATCACCCATGTTTGTTGCACGCAATCGCAGGATTTCATAAACTCGTCTTGTGTGTTGCTAATGAACAGAAAGGAGAATAAAAACCACATCTGAATAAAGAGGTCACTCAACAGAACTCCAAGTGGAGAAATATTGAAATAGCAGAATAATTCTTCAACTTATCAGAAGACAGAGCCATGGACAAATCTGTCCTCCTATCTGGTGGGTTAAATGAATAAACATTCTTTTTACACCAAAACCATTTTCTTCCATACAGCCTGTGTCTGATCTCTCAAAGTGTTGCACCAGTGGTAGAGGTGCTTCAAAGACTTGCTGTAAATGAACAGCAAAAAGCCCAGAAGCCAGAGTCCAAAAATACTTCAAAGAACAAGGACTGGAACTAGAGTGACATTAAGCAATACCAAGCAGTATCCACTTGGCTAATTTTCATAATCCACATACACCTACTGCACTTCACAAGACCCCCTCAGAGTTCTAAATATGAAAACAACAATATCTGAAGTTTTTTTTACTAGGTAAGAAAATTAATGAATAAATGGAAAAACTGAAGTGCTTTTGGTACCAGGATCACATAGTATGACATCTGGGGAGAAAAAATACCATAATCATGTTGCTATTATATTACTATTAACTGTTGCATCTATATGAAAACATAATTTAAGACCAAGTATTCGTTTGCTGAACAACAGAACAAAAGGTGGTTTGTTTGCTACACTAGCACATGTTTCCATATTGTTAAAAAACCAAAAGAAACTTGCTTATCCTTTCAGGTTTAAAATATAGAAGGCTGCAGATGTAGTTTCCTTATACAAGCTATACCATTTTCATGAACACATTTGAATATGGCTTCACACTCCCCATCCCTCAAGGCGCAAAGTTTTCACTAAACCACATTCAAATACATTTCTAATTAAGCAACTCTGCCATTTCACTACCATACTCAAAAATGAATTTAAGAACTTCCTGAGATTACCAGCAAATTTAATTGTTCAATTTAACTCTTTAGTTCTCCAAGCGGTTAGAGTTGCATTACTAAGTTGTTTGCCACTTAAGCACTCTGCATTACCAAAGCAACACTTATTTGCACAAATGTACTTGAAAGAAATCAAAACCATGTCAAATTCTATTACAACAGAATTTGTAGGTAAAAAAGGCATTTATCTAAAACCATGAGCTACGTATCTACAGATGCATCCTAAAAAACTGCCAAAAGCCATAGGGTGCAAATTCCATGTCTCCATAAATTGTATTCTCCTAGTTTGGTAAGAATATGTCCAACTACAACTGTACTGATTTAATACCTTATTTATTTTCAATTTTTGTTGAGCTTCCGTCACCATTTCTTGACTGAAACCTTGCATTAACTTTACTGGGGAAAAGCAAAGCAAATCTTGACAGAGCTTTACAAGAACAAAGTCTCTTAGCTTCACATAGTTCTCAGATGGATCTTCAGCTAGAAAGAACAAAAAAAGCCTATCAGCATTATTTGTTTTCTCATCTCTGGTATGTAATTACAAACAACTGTGGAAAACAAAAGCAGGTGCAGTATTCATCAGTATATAAACAACTGTGCTTAACTGGGAAAAGAAGACTATTTTATAAACCCTTTTTCTTGTATCTTCCACCTATTCTATATTTGACAGACTGGTAGAGCACATAGAAAAGGGAAAATGTGGGAAAAGACTTGTGAAAATATCCTACTGTATACAAGTAAACTACATGAAGACATGTAATGACCAGGAGTAAGTCTTTGTTAGGAAGGAAGGCAGGAAAAGGTACAAGGACCCAAAGGACAAGATCATCCAAAACTAAAAGGCTGGAAGGACCTAAGCAAAAGCTGATCACAATTTCAAGTTACTTCAGTTTTGCTTAAAATGACATCATAGCTATCAAAACTGTTGCTTTAGGAAAGAAAAATGAAAATTGAGAACTAGCCTCTGTTAGTATCAACATGAGCCCCTATGCAACTTTGTTCCTATTTAATGCAGAAGGAAAATATGTACAACACCATGGACATATTTCTTTCTTCCTTGCCTTTCACAGGCTCACTACAAACAAGTAGCAGGGCCATGCTTCCCCTTCAATACTCATTTTTCTGTGAACTAGCACTGTTGAGATTAATGCTAGCCAGCTTATATCCCAGCTATGTTTCCCTTTAGTTTGGAGGAACACTAAGTAGTCAAAATTTGCACTTTTAGGATGATCAAAGGCAAAAAAAAGTTACCAAGAAAGACTGGGATAGAAGCTTTTGCCATGTATATGTGGTATTGCACCATTGATTTTTCTGGGTTGGGTTAAAATGTTTTGTGCATGAGGGGGCTGATCTTGTATGGCAAACCTTATGGCACCTAATCTGCAAAAGAGATTGGACAAGTGCATTGAAGTTAATTGATTCATTATTTTGCACTCAGATTAGTTAAAAGAAGGATGAGGCAGTTTCTGTACTGTAAACACTATCAGCATACATTTCGCTTGTGTCAGGATGACAAAGTGTAAGCAGAACAAAATATTTGTTGCAAATCTGAAACTCAGAAGTAATTTTTGTTAATGAATCATTAGCTCTTTTAAAGAGTATTTAACTAGATCTTCATTTCCTCTTTTCAGAAACATTAAAGGCTTTATTTCATAATTTTAGATGGTATGTAACTAAATATCCTGGCCACATTAAGATTGTCCAGCCCAATTTCCCCCTCAGAAAGGACAATTAATAATTCTGTAAGAGCCTTAACTTTCATAACTTGAGTGCAATGTAGAATATTGCAAGCATTCTCCTGCTTCATTCCGTAAAAAAAATAAACCCTGTTTTAGTGCACATTTACTGTTTGCTACAACCCTGCACTTAAGGCACTGAGCCACTAACATATGATTTATGGAGTACCATGGTAAGGCTTTTTTCCTTTTCATAGTACAAACTTTTACATAGCTTTTATAATTGAGGATGAGCAAGTAAATTCATGATGCACATGATTTCCTGTTGCATAAGCAAAGTTATACTTTCTTAGGTTCCCATGAACTGGATTAAAATTATGAGGTGGATTACTATATATTACAATTATCCTGCAACAATGCATTATGAAAGCAAGTGGTCTATTGTGTTTTAATTAGAATGGGGAGTTATTTCTAACCAAGATGAGACTGCACATAGAACTGAATGGTCAATGTGTTTGAACTGCATTTCTTCCTGTATTAGTCTTGAAACCACTTGTCATGCTTATGGCAATTTTTAATGTTATTTTTGTTATGCACATAGTCCCTTTATATGCCATTTCCACAATCTTTTATTTTTAGGTATTTGTGCACAGACATCTCATATCATGGATGCCTTCAGCCAGCAATGTATGCTCCCAGAGCACAAGTTCTCTACAGGCTTTTATTGTCTGTAAAATTTCAGCTTGCACACTAATATGAATATGCTATTTTAGCTAGGTGTGTTGTGTCCCCCCTCAAGTTTGAGTTTTGGCTAATAGGGGTAAGTTGAACAAGGAATTTGACAAAGCTTGATCTCTTGGCAAACTCAGCTGCGTACCTCACAATAAAATAGTTAATTGGCTGGTAATCCGTTCACACTAGGGACTGAATTTTCCTGGTGCGCTGTTCTCTAAGTAAAGTATTTAAGGAGCTACATTATATACACTTCTGTAAACCAGGGTACTATTAATCCTGAACTGAGCAGAAACTAAGTCTTCAGAAGGCTTTAAATTCAGACAAATGAACATAAAAGTTAGCTTGTGGGCTAACAACCCATGAATGCTACCAGTTACTTATTAAAAATCGAACACAAACCTGTTATATCAAGTACTGTAGGAGAAGACATATAGTATCTATGAACTGTTTCAAGCAGCTGAGCACCATGGCCTTCTCCTTGGAATGGTGGCAAGATCAGCATCTGGCTACAGACAAAGGAATGCCTTTTCAGTTCAAATGCATGCATTTGCAAATACAATGCAAAGTCTTAAAAACAAAATGGTATTTCATTTCAGATGAAGGTACTCGCAACCTTCATGTTAAAACGTAATTTTTAACGGAATCTTAAAATTGTTAAATATTCAAAACTTGTTTGAGATTCCCTCCGCTTCAAGAAGGGAACAATGAAATAAATCAGTGCATAGACAGCTAATAAAGGGGATTTTTTTAAACAAATCAACACTATTATAAACAAGTATTGGGAACTTCAGCAGTTCCCTCTTCTGAAATAAAAGGCAAGGCACGAGTTCCACCGCCAATTACCTTACACGTGGCCGGGTTTTGTCTGGGTACACATAGTAATTATAGACTGTCATGTAGCCTACGGTCGCAAAGAGCGTCGCTCCATCCTTATTATACTTCTCAAATCTGCAGATAAAACAGAAAGCCAAGCAGGTCAATTACAGTCGCGCTCCCATGCAGTGTCCATTTTCTTTTCCATTCTCCAACTGAATTTTCAGTGTCAGCAAGCTACTCTGTGAGGGCCCAATGGGTACACCTGCTATGTTCTGAATGTACAATTCACTTAATTGGTGTGCAGCAACTTGGATAAATCAGACCTCTTTACAGCACTTCAGTGCACTTGCCTATTATAAAGATGAATAGGTGGCAAGTAAAAGAAAACACAGGCAAAGCTCATTTTACTGTTTAAGCCTACATTCAGGGCTCTAACGGACAACAGCATTTAATTCAGCTCTATTCTCAAGCTTTCCCAAAGCATAATGGAGGAAAACTCAAGCCTCATAAACAATGGGTTTTCTTTCCTGGGAAAAATATCATTATACTGCTCCAATAATTGGCCAGCCACAATTAAAATGCAGGCTTTGTGGAGGTAATAAGGTCCACCGTTGCTTTAGAACTGTACTTACACTAGAAAGTAGTTCCATCTTTCATCATCTACATCAATAAAGCTAGCAGTTTCAATAAACCACATCAAGAACGTCTGAAGCCTTTCATGATATTCTCGAAAGCCTGGACATGTCATGTCAGCCTAGGGAAAAAGCCAGGAGAAGTCAGGTGAAACCTATCACAGATGCAAGAGGAAAAAAATATGCAAAACCTAATTAAATTCTGATATAAAAAAGCATGTTTACAATGATAAATGAACAGATAAAATTATAGTATTTATATACTGTAGCTGAATCACTACAGAAGGTGCATCACTACAAAACAAAATTGAATTTGGTTGCTCAAAAGCAGAAGTTTAACTTAATTTTTCATACCTTGTAGATCTGATACGTTATATCTTCACCAGCTTCCTCATTATGGATAGAATATGTGTGTAGCAGCATTCCAAAGGGCTTAAAGTTGACCTCCTTCTCCAGCAGAGACACAAAGTCATCTGTGTTTGTGCAAAAACCAGGCGGAATGATTTCTCTGATTTTACTTTCAACATCATCTGCCTGGAGATTACAAAAACAGGAAGGGTTGGTGGAAGATTAGAAAAAACGGCATTGATGTCACTATTGTGCATAAGAAATGAACATATGAGAGATGCTGCATCTACCAGGAAAAAAAAAAGTAAAAGCAAGCATTCCTGTTGTTCATTAGAGACCTTCCAGCAAGTAAAGGAGCTGCACTGAGGAAATCAGGAATATCACAATCCAGCCACTGTAAGCATCAAATCTTTCTTGGTTACAGCCTAAGTTCACGAACATTTTTTTGTTTCGAGATTGTTACATTTGTCAAAGTTCGACTAAGAGTGTTGGTAGCTATTCTGTAGTGCAGCACGTTCAGAAGCCAAGACTTTCCAGACAGCAATTCTCCGAGACTGTGCTATGCTACACAGTCTTGTAGAACTCAGGTTCCCAAACAAGCAGCTCACAAGAGGTATTAGGTGATGCAGAGATAAGTGGAGAAAAAGGGACAAAGATCAAAAATTGTAGCTCCCAAATGGCAAAGTGACGGCTAGCACACTCTTGCATTCTTATAGCCCCCTGCTTGAAATGCCTGTCTATAGAATCAGCTGCAAAACACAGTACAAACTCAGACAACCACATCCCACATTCTAATAAAAGAAAGTTTTGAAAACAAAGTTTGACATAAAATAGTACAACTTATGAATGCTGTCAGCAAATCTGACCTGTAGTGTAACATACTGTGGAAGACAAAATATTCTGACACCAAAATTTAATTCAGAGATTACTCTTTTCAGATAACCAAAGTGAGAGTTAGAAACTATCAGCTGAGCAGACTTCATAATCCTTTTCAGACCCCCAAAAGACCACTTGATTGAATACATTTACTACTTCTTTTTAACCATGAATATTTGATGAAGCTTCACAATAACGTATTACTGCTTCTCACCAGGCAATAAAACTTAATGAATTGGTCTCAACTTAACAAAACCGTACTCCTCAATACAAGTCCTAAAAGCCTGACATTACATTCAACAAAATGAGCTTACATTCAATTCAAACTTTCCTCTGGACAATGAATCCAGGTTTTTACTTAATGGAGTTTGCCGTGAGTTCAGCTGTAATGTTTGTATTGTATCTATTTCCACAAGGACGGACACAAGAACACTTTGTGTTAACTTACTAAGCAGCTCTTTCACACCGTTTACATGCATGATGGGTATTAGTTCAAAACCAAGACCCTTGCTACTTAGCATTCAAAACAGGGAAATTAAGATGCTTAGAACAAAATACACTACAAAAGGCTAATACAACATGCTACTAATTCCTGTCCTTTCAACCATAGGCCCTTAAGCAGAAGCAATGCACCTGCAAATGAATAGCACTTTATCATTCAGTTACATTTTTAGTGTAGAGAAAGATGGATTTAGTTCAGCACAAACAAGTTTTATTCTTAATGGTTTGGTACTACCAACATTTATATTTATATTTGGAGAGAGAGCTATTAAGCAGTTAAAATACAGCTCTACAATACTTGGTGTAAGAACTCAGTTAAAACATGTACAGTCTTTACATTAATTTCATTCTCAAAGATAATTTATTGGAGCATTTGCTATTCTTCATAGAACAATATTAGCAAGAACATTTTCTTTACAATTACTGATTTAAGTTCATTACCCAAACCAGCCACTTTTTCAGAATCAATGAATTATATTAAAAAAATGTATCTATATGGAATGCATTTTAGAAATGCCTTTTTTTTTAAACTGTGCAAATGGATTGTTTACACAGATCTTAAGTCTGCACTGCTGACAGAGCTGTAGGAAAACACAACTAAGAATCCATAGTGACTTGCATTTTATATAGCTAAATAAGCATGTAAAAATAATCTAGAATTAAAACAGTATTTCCAAGCAACAGTTCAATAACTCAAACTATGTGGACAGTATCTAAAAAGGGTGAATATACAGTGTGAAGTACTATATAAATAATGTTTCAGTAATTTTGTTTCCCCTCACACTTGTAAATTGCTTCATTAGTGGTAAGGAGGAAGCTGAACTGTGAACTGCTCAAAGCCTGCAAGGTAACCATCACTGGCTGTGATGATGGCCATCCTTCTATTTTCAATAAAATAGAAGGAATTAAAACATGACAAAGGCTTAGCAAATAAAGCACTAGATAATACTTCTTGGTTCTATATAACTACAATATATTTTCACCTATTGCCTCCTAAAACTTCTCCCCCCTTGAAATAGGGTCTGACACAAGAAAATACAGTCTTCAGTTACTTTTAGTGTTAACAGGATCTCTCTTTCTTACTTCTCCCCCCTTGAAATAGGGTCTGACACAAGAAAATACAGTCTTCAGTTACTTTTAGTGTTAACAGGATCTCTCTTTCTTACTTCTCCCCCCTTGAAATAGGGTCTGACACAAGAAAATACAGTCTTCAGTTACTTTTAGTGTTAACAGGATCTCTCTTTCTTACAGAGCAAATCCCAGAATCCTCAGTTTGAGCAGTGGCAGTTTAGGCCACGCAATTTTCAGTTAATAAGACCTGGAATACTGGAATCTTGATACATCAACCACATAAAAAATAATTTATTTCATTAATACCTGTACTTTTTAATGGAAATATTCATTACTTAGTAGGTCCTTTCCACACACTTCTCTCTGAGGTGCCCATAATCCAAGGAGCTACCAAAATGTGTTTACTGTCTTCCCTTGTGCATTTCTTTGATATTGGTGAAAGGTTAATTTCTTCAGTCAGAGCAAGGCACTCATATCTTACCAACTAGAATGGTGCACAAAATGACACACAAGTTTCCCTCCAGGAAAACAATCTTGTTGACCACTACAGCAACATTTAACATAGGCAAAGCCACTTACAGGAAACATGCAAAAACCTGAATTAAGGCAGCCAAGAGCAGCTGAGCTTATGGGTCATGGAAGTGGTGCCTGTACTGTATTACCTTCACAATCAGAATCATGTGAGGTGATGACAGGGAATTTGGTATAGGCTTGTAACTACACTTGATTTGTAGTAGGACTGCTTAAGTGGGTAATGTCTCTGTACATTGCATTTGACTCTGGGTAATTGTAATATAGAGATTATTCTTGTACAAATAGGCAGCTATGACATTTGTATACCATGCAGATGTTGTTTCAAAGTGACTTAATTTAAAACAACTATAGAAGCGTATTTGAAAGCTGAATTTCTCTAACAATTACATGCACATATTTCAGTGGGGAGCAATGGAGTGATCAGCAGTATTACATTAAAAAAGCACCAAATATTACAACAATACCTTTTAATTAACTTTTGTATAAAGCAAATGTATAGACTAGGTGCAAAGCAAGATGTAGACTTTAGTGAAATACTTTACCCCTAACCCATAAAATGCAGATGAAAAGGAAGAGACTGGAACAGCTGCAAATCTCAAAGCAGCAAGCAATTCAGAGGTCAATGCTATTAATATTTACACTAGAAGAAAGCGGTTTCTCTTCATTTATTTGAAAGAATCAACTCCATTCAAGGGCTATATTCTGTCTATTTTCACTAAATGAAGTGCCAACTTCCGTTCAAAATATGATCTTACTCTGCTGAGCCTTCCCCAGTAATATCATCTCCTTAAATGGAGATGGACCTAAAACATGTTAAGATGCATAAATATGACTGAAGTTCTGCCTTTAGACATTTCAGGACTATATATCCTCCTCATGTTCAAAAAGATCTTGAAGGAAGCGAAATAGTGGTATTGGGATGACTATTTCTGTCAGTCCCTAGCAGGGGTAGTAGCAGCTGGTTTAGCAACAACAAAATGAAACTTTGTATCACAGAATAAAACCACCTGCTGTTGAAGGGGCTTGTATGGGTATTTAGATAAAAAATGCTAAACTGTGAATAACTTTGTGGGCATTAATACCAACTTATTTGTAACCAGTTATGGTAAAGGTAGAAACTGCTGTCCTTTCCTAAACACCATTTATACACAACACAAGATTATCTGTCATGTATGGTGGATACTCTGCATCTTAGAATGATTATCCTTAAGGAGGAGAGATCAGCAGTTAACTTAGAAAAATAAATGTTAATATGCATACAAATCAACATCTTGCTGTAATATCAGCTTATGTTTTAATCTCTGCAAATGCATTCATATCTTAAGGTGGTTAAACTGATGGCAAATACAAATGCAGAACACAAATGATTACAGCCCTATCTTTTTTCCTACATATGTTTAGATATAGCAAAATGAGCAGCCTATGTGAATGTACAGTGCTAGTAACACCAAGGGAAGCACAGGGTAAGCAACCACATTCTTCCCCTTCAGTCAAGGCAAGTAAATGCTCTGGAAAGCATACAAATCCTTACTCAAAAAGACCTTTTTTGCCCCATCTCAATCCCTTAAGCAATTGGAGGAATAATTCAGTATAGGAAACAGGGCTTGAAAAAAGCAACCATTCTGAGCAATCAAGAAAGTTGCAGTGTGCATAGGGCAAGACAGACCTTGTTTACCCTGCTTACACCTCCAGGAAAGTAAAGTGGGTTTGCCATCGGTACAGAAAAGAGACTGATTAAAAAGGTGCTATGGTGTGGATTCCTGTTGTGACAATTTTGAAATTATACTGGTGAAAGGTTGAACCATTTGATTTTAATGGGTATACTACATTGCCAACAGCCTTTCCTCTTTTCCCTTATTTTCAAAAACCTTCTTAAGCTTGAAGAACATGACCTTTCACTCCTAAGATAGGTTGCTCTAGTCTCCAAAGTATTTCAGACATGTCCAGGCATTTAAGCCTGTTGAGCTGAGTATATTCTAATACACCTACAGAACAAGGAAGGACAGATCTTTAAAATTCAATTAACAAAATCATTCCAATGTATTTCTCCCTTTACAATAGGCCTTTCCTTGAAATTCTTTAAATAAGCTCCAATGAATTTGTAACTTAATTAGTAACTTAATTAGTAACTTAAACACAGCTTGAAGTTATATTCTGAGAGCATATAGACAGTAAGGGAAAAAAAGAAAGCTTTGGTACAAGTATTCTGTAAGTTTAGCAAACCTGCAGGCAAAAAGAAAAAAACCAACCAAACAAAAAACCCTGCAGGCAATTTTATCATCATATTCCTTTAAGTAAGATATAAAGCATACATTATACCCATATAGAAGTTTATAATCTCTTTTCTGCCTTACTTGTTCTCCACATGTAAAAAGACACAGTCAAGTATACTATCTCATGAAGTGTTTGCAGGAACCTCCTTTTCCTTCTTACTGAATTCTCTCCATCATAAACCCCACCAATGCTAGTCCTCCTCCTGGTCAGAGTTAATATGAAAATACAGACTTGCCAAGTTGAGGGCTTTTTTTGCGGAACTGGCTTTGATACCAGAATCTCACATCTGACTGTACTGTTTGACACAATTTTGATTGTACTTTAGTCAGAGAATGGGAAAATGTATGAAGTTCAAAGCTTTTTTTTTTGGCTGAGCAACAAAAATCGTTTGCTTTTAATGTAGATCTTGTTTAGGTGGACAATGACTAAACCTAGAACTCCTGTCCATACCTTCTCAATGTTACTTTAGAGACAGAAGCAAACGTGCACTTACCTCTACACAGTCAAACTTCTCATTTACTTTAGACGTGTATTCGATGCGGAAGAGCGTTGACAGGTTACCAGCAATGTAATACAAGAGGATCTTCAGTCCCTTGTAGCCAAAAGCAACTTCACTGAGGAGAGAGAAAACAACCAGGAACTCTATACACAGCGAAACATCCACATCACAGTGCTTTCATTTGACATTCACATCATCTTTCCCAGTCAGGTAAAGTAAGCTTCCTACTAGGAAAAGGGAGTGGAACTGGATGTCCGCTATCTAGAGACAGAGGGAATGCCTTACGCTGCTTCTACTCTCCACTCCTCTAGTGGAAAAATTCTGAGCTCACTAAGGCAGTGTCCGTGTCCTAACTGTGACAGCTCAGGAGGGAATACCTGAAATACCTAATACTGTGTTCATGCTTTTTCAAGAGCTTAAACTCATTAACAGTTATTTATATTTATTGATCACTAATATTTAACAAAAAATTACTTTGCAGAATAGTGAAATATTTTGGAATAAACTACTTCAATTTATACTGTATAAAGCACAAAATAACAAGGTGTAGAAATACGTGAATAGTTTTTAGTTAAGTTTCTATTTAGCTATCCAATCTAACCAGAAACGAGTAAATGCAAAAAGAAGTATAGAATACAAAAGCCTTTTCAACACTTTGAAAATATGCACTGCCTGAACACAAACCCTATACTCTTACGAAGTATAGAGAATTTCTCTTCTGATAAAAAAAATGCAGAAAATGGTAACGTTCACAAAGGAACAGGCCAATTTTTTAGTTATTTTAAAGCATAGTTAAATAATTTTTTACTGGAATTTTGCTTTTATGGTAGTACCTTTCTAATTTCGAATTTGAAATATAAGTGCCACAACAAGAATTTACCTTTTAGTTATGCTAACAGTTTAGAGAGTTCTCTGATTACTAAAATTATAATTATTGTCAATGATGGTTGCAGTAGATGTGTAATAGTGTAACTAATGTATTACAATTAATATAGTAGTTCATGCTAATTGGAGTACTTTAAATACTTTTGAAAGGAAATGGAAATTAAGAAATACAACTACTTAAAGAAGTCCACAGAAGTGTGCGGCTGGATTTTCCTTAGTAGATTTTTGCTGTTGTTGGTGGGGTTTTTACAACTATGGCAAGATTGTTGAGTATCACTCTACTGAAAATATAAATGACACTTCACCACCAACTTGAAATAAAACAAAGAATACTTTTCTACCTACACTTCAGGAAAGACTTTGCTACCAGCATTCTCCTGGAGAAACTGGGTGCTCATGGCTTGGACAGGTGTACTCTTCACTGTCTGGATGGCCATGCCCAAAGAGCAGTGGGGAAGGGAGCTAAATCCAGCTGGCAGCTGTTCACTTGTGGTGTTCTCCAGGGTTCAGTGTTGGGGAAAGTCCTGTTTATTATCTTTATCAATGATCTTAATGCTCCCTCAGTCAGTTTGCAGACAACGCCAAGTTGTGCAGGAGCGTTGATCTGCTGGACTTGGGTCACAACAACAAGCAACAGACTTAGGGAAGAGGAGCTGGAAAGTGTCCCAGTGGAAAAGGCCCTGGGGGTGCTGGTCAACAATTGGCTGAACACAAGCCAGCGAGTGCCCAGGTGGCCAAGAAGGCCACAGGTGTCCTGGCCTGGATCAGCACGTGCATCAGCAGGAGCAGGGCAGCACTTGTCCCCCAGTACTTGCATGGCAGCATCTCTTGTTTTTTAACCGTTTGGAAGCAGCTTTCCCCTGAAACTGAACTCATTTGAATCCAGAAACTTTAACTTACTCATCTCCAAACACTTGGTGGCTATACTCTGGATTAAATGTTGTATTGTCATCCTCCAAATCCTCAGGAAAGCGAACTGAGAAGAAAAAAAAATCAAAAAAGAAAAAAGAGCATGACCAAATAATCACTTTTCATTTGTTTATCCACAGATGCCCTGCTAGCCCTTCATGCATGTTTCCACTAGATTCAGAGAACTTCAGTTAAGGAACGACATTAGGCTGGCATGCAAATGAACTCAAGATATCCAGTATAACTTAGATGCATGTTATTTGAGCTGAGGATATCAAATCATTGATCAGAGCAGAACTGAAAAACTGTCATAGATGTATATGTGTATATATTTCATCTATACATCCCCTGAATATTTCTGCCTTTAGCTAAACTATGTATTTCTTTCTCGAGTTGCATACCTACATAAATAAGTAAGTATTAATACCTGGGTGGATTTAAATATAAGGGAGCTTCTTAGGAAGGTACTAAAGTATTTCAACATCAATTGTACAATATTTTAACAAGTGACATTACCTAGCTTTAGCTGAATTGCTTCATTTGTATTGCACTTGTATTCAGCCAGCTTCTTCTCCATAGCAGTAAGTCCTGAAAAAAGAAGGTTTTTATAAAAGTTAAGAGGTAGGTGTTTTATCTCTGTGTCACTATTACTTAAAAAACGTATTAGAAAAAGGCTTGTAAGTTCAGAAGAAGCACACAACACAAAACCACTGAACAAGGAAGATTAAAAAAAGCCACAATATGCCACAACATGTTAATACAGAAAATAGAGAGACCTATCTTAAACACTTTTTTAGAACTAGAAAACATACAAGTATGTCTTTTCAGTTTCTGAGAATGAAAGTCATTACCATAAAAATACTAAGTATTTTAAGTTATTACAGTTAAACCTGTATTTAAAAATACAAGTAAGAAATTAAGAATTCAGTCTAACATGTTATTTAAAAGAAACATGGTAAGCAACATGTGTCAGGACTTCCCCAGTGTTTTCATTAAGTCATTTTAATAAACAGGTGTTCATGAACTACCATGCACGTACACAACTAGCAATTATTTAGCCAGCACTGCTCTTCCAGAGCTGATGTGGAAGGAAAAAGCAAATAAACTGTACTCAGTCTGTTTTCCAAAGCACAATTCAGGACAGAAGACACGTTTCACTTGAGGTTTTTTCCCAGTGCTTTAGAAATACGGACCCCCTTCATGCCAAAACTATCACGAGAAAGTTCTTATGTATCTTACTTAAAACACTAAACTTGAAGTAAAAACAATTTCGTCTATATGATTCCCTGGTCATCCCCAGCAAACGCTTGGGCACGGACACGGAGATACACTCTGACTTAACACTCCCAGAGCGTGGGGGTTGAGAAACCGAGGGCACCCAGCAGCGGCACGACCGTGGGGACTGGGAGGCAGAGAAGCAACCGCGCTCCCCACCCTCACACCCCATTCCCCGTCCGTCCGCGCTCACCGCGGTCCGTCCTCACCCGCATCCGCCGGCCCCGAGCTCACGCTCCGCTGCCCTGCCCCGCGCCCCGGTCACGGCGCTCCCCCCGGGGTCCCACTTTCCCTCACGGCGAGGCGCCAGCAGCACCCGCTCCCCGAGCGGCCGGGCCCG
>VZRZ01007007.1:869738-974057 GCA_013398175.1 Climacteris rufus
GGGGCGCTGCGCCTGTCGCGGGCTGCCCGGCGCTGACAGCTGTCACCGGCGCGGAGCCCTGTGCCGTCCCGCGGCTGCAGCGCGCGGTCGTGTTTGAGGCTGGGCCTGTCGGTGCGATAAGGGACCCGGTGTTGCCGCCTTTGGCAGGCGCGGCGGCTTTTATCTGCGCTCTGACAGTAGCCCGGCTAGCGAAGCATTAATTTGCTTGTGTTTACAGGTGCATTCCACCAAAAGAGCGGATCCTGCTGATCTACGAAATATTTTTTTGCAGGTAAAAAGATCTAATGTTGTTTGAGTGACAGACTCGTGGTTTGCGCCCTTCCAGCAGTTTGCCTTGGCATCAAACGCGTGTAGTGCTGGTGGGACGCTTAAAGGTTCACTTTGCAGGCACTATGTGTTGAAGAGCTTGTCAGGTGTTGAGGAAAAACTGCTGCTGGCACAAATCGTGATAATCATTTCAAAAATTATAATACTAAATAATTTTCTGTACTGTTTTCTAGTTTTCTATAAAGGAAATAATTATAACAAAGTACTGTTTTTTTTTTTTTTAAATACACCTTTGCAAAATTTAAAAAATCCTTCTTCCATGGCTGTATGTTTTTTCCTGGGGGCTTATATGTGTTCTTAAAAATGGTTGGACCGCTGGCAGTGGTTTTAGAACTTAAAATTGATTTCTCAAGATTTATATATTTTGCAATATTAACATACATAAGTAATGGTATGAAGATTTCTCTATTTCCTTAGTTTCAGTAAAGCATGATCAGAAAGGAAAATCCAGTCAATACTAAAACTTTGATAATAAGGTTTGAATTGGTCATATGGAATAAGAAGAACAAGAATTATGTTTTAGGTCTGTAGTTGGGCCAGTTGATATTTCAAAATCACTAAAATATCTTATCCCCCCCTTACGCTGAGTTATGTTACACAGTATATTCAAGAAGCTTTTTTCTAGAAAAAAGTTGAGTATAAAATTAATGCTAGAGCTAATACTATAAATAATAAAATCTATTATTTAATTTTTTACATGTGTCTTCTGATTCTACTATACAATCTAACAATTTCCATATATGATAAGTAGTCAGAGAGACCTTTTTGCCTGAGAGAGAGGAGTTAGATCCCAGCCATAATTTTGGTGGCTTTTTGCTTTTGCATGCTGGATTACAGTATGCAAAATTCCGTTGCTGGAGTGCAAAAACTTAGAATGCTGCATGAAACCCTGGAAGCTTAACAATTGTTTTCTAGTAAAAAGTATTCCAATACAGGTTCATTTTTGATTGATACGGCATTCAGCTTTTGTAGGTAAAGAATAAAGTAATTTAATAAAATTAGCAACATGAAAATACTACTTTAAAAATATATGTTAATACAGTATAAAAACATGATTCTAGAACATATTTTTCCAACTTTTTGCAAGATACTTTAGCACATTTGAATGAAAAAAAGTGAAATGAGGTGTCAAAATACTCTATTCAGCTTGTAAATGTGGACTCTGATTCTTGACACCCAGGCAGTAGAAGTTCTTGCTTCTGGAAATAAGCAATTGAAGTCCTTGACAGTGGTCATACAAAGAGCAGTGGAGAGGAAGAATATTGTACAACTGGATGTTGAATTTTTTTTCCTGACAGTACATGTTTTATTGACCTAAAAAGCAGACAGGCTGTTTTTATAAAGCAGCTTTTTGGTCTTCCCCATCTCTATCTTGTTATGTTCAGAGAAACATATGAATTAAGTTGCGGATTGTTTTGTGCTCTGAGAAGTGAAAAATACAAAAGCTCTCCTCTCTTCCTTTGAGTATCTGAGATTTGCAGTGAAAAAAAACCATAGAGAAAGAGTTTTATATTTCTTTTGACTTCTATTTGATGAAAATTGAGTTTGAAATTGTGTTTTTGTTTGATGGGTAGATACTGAACTTAGTTGCAAGCTTTAAAACAAAAGAGAATCGTTCTTTACAAGACTATGTTGTAGAAAGTCTTGTTATGAAATATTGCAAGTGTTTAGGGGTCAGATGTGTTGTGCTCTTTGCTGGGAGTGCTGGCCTGTTCTTTGAGCTTCAGCTAAAGGTCGTGCATTCCTTCCTAAATTTGGCTTCCCTTGGAAATGGCTAGAAGGGAAGATGTGAACTGTAGGCCTCGTCACCATCCACCTTAATCACAGAGAGCGTGCTTAAATTTCCTTCTGTTCTTGCATGTCTTCTAGTGTCATAGGTGCCCTTTGGCCATGCACTTTACATTGTATCTTAAAAGATGTGTGATATATACCTTTCTCTTTAGAATTTCTGAAGTGTGCTATGTACTTCTTCTAACTATTTTAAACTTAAAAATATAAAGTTTGATTTGCATTAAAAAAATGTGCTGTTTCTCTTAATCCTGTGACTGAAATGCAGGCACTGAAATTTCATGTCTGTGTACCATCAGTTACCTCCTAGGTGTTGCTAACCACAGACTTCAGTGACAACCATAAAGGAACAAATTATTAAATTAAATTTCATAACAAGTTATCACTGAAGGATAAAAGAGTTAGTTGGAACAACAGTTAACAGGTTTCCTAGTGAACCTTCATTCTTTTTCTTAGACAAGACACAGTCAGCCTTTGGGAAATATAGTTGAGTTATTCCCTGCTTGCTAAATTCGGGTGTAACCTGTGGGAGCAAGGTGGAGAAAGAAACAAAAAATTTCCAAAGCATTGTTTCTGAAAATGTGGTGATACCTAGCACCAGATTGTAAACTAGAGTAGGGGATTTGTATGTTTGTCTTACATGAGGATGTGTTATGTTTTATATTCAAATTAAGTTATAATTTACAGTTGCCTATTGTGGGCTAAAAGATTCTTTGCTTAAGTTGTATGGTGAGAACATAGGACTAATGTATTGACATGCATAGCTACTTTTTTAGGCCTTAATTTACTGGCTTGCTGCCAAACTCTTCCAGAATGCCATGACCTTCTCATATGGAGCTCAGTGTATCTGTCAGTTAATTATTTTTGTCTCAAAATTTTTTAAACCAAACTTCCCCAACACAGTTTTTTTGTGAAAGTTGCTATTATAAGTTACTACGGATTATAAACTCAGATGTGTGGTGTCTGGAGAAAAAAAAGATGGTGGTGTTTAGATTTTGACTGTCTTTGATATGAGCTCTGCTGTCATACAGATGAATTCAGTTATTCTTGAAGATATGCTCCATACTCTGTGTGTTTGATGGTCCTTCATGCATAACATTTTCTTTGGGTTTCATGTCTTGCAACAGAATTGTGCCTCCTAAGGCATTTTTCAGTCACTTGTGTACCCAGCTGAGAAGAGAACCTTTCAGAGTTCATTCAAGGAAGCCACAGTTTGGTTGTACTGTCATATTGGCAGCAGTAATAAATTAAGGGATTCCTGTCCACAACGTTGTGTTCCTGTTTTAGTGGAAATACTCTATCTTCATTCTCCATAAATTCAGTAGTCTGGTTTACAGTGCAGTCTTGCAAACAGCTGTCATCACAGCTATAGGGTGGAAGAGGGAGAGGTGATGAGGTGATGTGAGGGGCTGATATTGTGGAAGAGATACATGAGATGCTGAAGCAAGCACTGTCTGTGTGTATGAATTTTTACTTAAAAACATTAGTTTCAGGATAAAAGTTAATCTGGACATTTATTTATCAGAAAAAAGAAATAATACATGTTTTCCAGAATAATTACAGTAATGATCAGGAACAATTATTCAGAAGGTATCGGCTACTAGAAATTGTAAGAAAATTTATGTGCTGTGTTTTCAGTGTAACTGCAAATGGAATGCTACAGCATGGTGCTAATTTTTATAAATTTTTGCAATTACCTAACAATTTCTGAAATATGTAATTGTCTTTTAATTAGAAGATACTGGTCGTTATGTGAACACATCTATTCTACAGGGAAATCTGATTTTTGGTGGTATAAAACTAGTACAGTAACACTGTTAATTTAATCCAGCCCTGTAATTTCAGAGCAAGTTACAGAGCAAGTTATGTGCAGACAGTTGTGTACCATTTTAAGTTATATTCAGTAAAGATACTAGTATGTTAATCACTGATAATTAGCATCTGAATGGATTAATTTTTGTTTGTGTGGATTTGTTTTATTATTTTCACTCTAGTATGCAAGTGTTGAGAAAGATGGTGAGCATTACATGACCCCAGAAGATTTTGTGCAGAAATATCTAGGACTTCATACAGATCCACATCACAATCCTAAAACAGTGCAGCTGTTGGCTGGAGTGGCAGATCAAACTAAGGATGGGTGAGAGTTTTGCTTTCCATTTGAAACTTGTAGTGCATTGGTAAATACATAAGTGTATGAGTCTGATAACGTCTTCTTCTAAAATACATTATTTATTTTATTACACTTTAGGCTTATTTAGATGACAAGTTCTTTCACAAGTGCAATAGACTGAATTTGTGAAAACTGAGAAAAAGTTATGGTGTTTAACATGGATTTTTTAAAGTTAAGATTTATTTTTATGGTATTTTAATAAATTCTACAAAAACTAAGGAAGTTGAACTGCAGGTAAGTTTAATGAAGTATGGTTGCCTTGGAAAAGTTCTTTTCTGTACTTTTACATAGATACTGTGTAGAGTCTTCAGTACTTGTAATTAAACATGGAAATATGGAAGAGCTTTCTTAATTCTGTAGTGTTCAACTGAAATCAAACCATTGTGGTCTTTTTTTGCTGACTGTTAGAAAAGAGAGGCACTAGTGACTCTATGAAGGAAGGAGGTGAACCTAATGAAGATCAGGTCACACCTCATAAAGCTTTTCCAGCTCTGCTTACAGATGCTCCTACTTGCTTTTAGACTGTTCCCTGACTACAAAACGTCTGCTTTGCTGAGGTAGTGCCCTCTTAACTCATTTGTTTTCCAAGGAGCCTTTTCTTTTGCTCTGTGTAGGCTTCTAGTTTTGGCCTTGGATTGTAGTAGGAGGCATGGGCGTTGTTAAAGCAAAGTGAGAAGGTTGATGGATCAGAGAAGAGGTCAAGAATGCAGAAGTGAGCGAGTATTTTATGGAGAGAAAATGCTGTTACAATAGTATACATTTGTAAAAACATAAATGTAACTTAATTTAAATTGAAAGATCCTTAACTTCCTTGCTCACTTAAAGGTTTTTTTTTTTGTGCATTCTGCTATAGAACATTTTATTAGTTTGCTTAGTGTCCGAGCAGTGTGCATAGAAATGAAATTATATATGCTGTATACTTTTTACACTAAATTACAAATGTAGGATCTCCTGTTTGATGTAATGCTATATGATTTTTCTTTTATTAGGCTGCAGCACTTTGATAGTACATTTGATTATACATACAGTTGATAAATCTAAGTAACCTGTCTCTGTTTCCAATACATGGCTGCAGTTTGTTGCTTTATTATGGATTGAAAAGGTAATTTTGTATGTATCTGTTCAAATAATACTATAATTAATGACAAGTAAACCAACATGGTCAGCATCTTGTTTCTCTGAAAGCTGTTGCTTTTATGGTGTGCATTTCTTCAGAAAATGTCTTATAAAAGGGTCTTTCTTACAGTAGGAAATCAGTTTGTTTTACTGCTACAACAGAACTTGGAGACATCGCTGTGAATGCAAGATTTTGTTGCTTTTGTTTGTTCTATTGCTTTTCTTTTTCTTAATCTGGGTAATACTGAAAGTGAGATAATCAAGTATGGGTAAGTGTGCTTTATGACCTTCTGTATGGGAAGAGTGGGATTTTTATTTTGCACTGCTATATGGTTTGAAATGCAAAATGTTTATCTGTCTGAATACTTGCTTGAAACTTTTTTCCAAATGTTTTAATCTATATTTATATTTAATCTATATTTCCTGTGAAGAATTTGTTATATCCCCATTATCATAATCAGTTTATTTTTACATTCACATTCTTTCATTTGCAGTGAGCTGTAAAATATTAAAATACAGACTGTAATAGCAGCATGAATAATTATTGTAGTCTTCAACTGAATTCCAGAATGCGTTGCATCTTCCCAAGGACTTAAAGTTACTTTATGAAGTCCAAGGAAGTATCAGTAGTCCTATTCCATACATATATTTGTAAATTAAATGGCAGCCCAATGTCATGCAGCGAGTCATTGAGAAGCTTTGGATTCTGTTACGAAATTTCATTCCTGTATCTGCTATCATATTCTCTTAGCCTTGCTTGCCCTTGAAATAAGTACTCTCAGTGTTGGTGGTTGCTTCCATTGTTAATATTTTTTTATTTCTTTTAGGTTTAAGTTTGGCACTTTACAGAAAAAGCACATTTTGGAACTGTCTCTCTGTAGACACGTGTTAAAAAAAAATGGTTTTTTTACTTTTTTTCTTATGGTAACCTGATCCTTACTTAACTGTTCCAGAGTGCTGTTGCCTTCTCCCATTACTGCTGTACAACACTGGTTTGCTTTAGTGGAACTCAGTGAGGTAGTTCTTAAAACGATGACTGTTTACTTCCAGAATGCTTATTCCTCATTCTTGCAAGTGTGTGATCTGAGAAATTCATGTGATGACCTCGAAATTAGAATTTGGCCTAAATTTATCTGTTATCTATTTAATACAATAGGATTTAATTGATGCTGGAAGCATTCCTATGTCTTCAGACTGCAGGCACTGGTTTTGAAATTAGGATAAATATCCTCTTTGAAGAATATACTTACACACACATATATGTGCCAAAACCAGCTAAAAGATTTTCTTCTCCCTTCAATATTTCACAGTAGTAATTCAAAATCCTTAATTTTAACTCTGTGTTTCTGGGTACTCTTTTTATCAGCATATCATTCTTAAATCTAGAAATGTGTTCTTAAGCGAAGTCCCCCAAGAAAGAGTTGGTATTTCACATGATGTAGAGTCACAACACAGCTCTACATGATGTCTAAAAATGTGTGGGGAAAAATGAGCAGACTTGTAGTAGGAAAAAAGGAAAGGTAGAGAAGAATTGCAAACACATGGGTTACTTTGTGTGCTTTTGAAGGGCAACAGTACAGAAGAAATCAGAAGAAAAGGGTTTTTTTAAAATGTTACAGATAAAACAAAAGGTGAGTGATTGGATATTGTTATGGACTCTCTGATGCAGCAGGGTCACTGGATGATACTTGGGTAGTGATTGGGTGGGAAGCTCCATGATTCTGTTTAATCCAGCTCCTGTTATCTCTGCCCTAATGGCTGATGGAGGATCCCAGAGGATGTCCCTGCTCTTAGGCATGGCAAGTTGAATCTATGGAAAGGAAATGGAATGTGTCTGTCTCCTTTTGCTGTAGGCACTGATAAAGTGAGACCTCTGAAGACGTCTCCTTTCAGGTTCAGGCTTCTACAAATGCATTCTACAGTGATCATCACTTGATTTTGTCAGTTATAAAGCTTTCTAGTTAGGAATTAATTTGTATGTCAGCTTTACATTTCGCTGTGAGGTATATTTTGAAATGATAGTATTTACAATTGTTTTAAAGGAACATCTGTTTCTTTGATACTGACCCTTTATCAAGAACATTCTGGATGAAATTGACTGCATCTGAAGAACCATTCTCATGTCTGATTTTTGTGGCTAAAATGTGACAAATTAATATAATCATTTTGTATTTGCCATATCTTAATTATTTTCAAAGTCACTAGTTTTTTTTCTGTATTTCCTGTGTATGCAAGCATATTAACATATTTAACCTTTTTTAAAGTATCTCAATTTTGCTTCATGTGTACTTAGATAAAGACTAGATAAGGTAATGAATAGTGTGATTTTTTGTGTCTTTTTTTTCCCTATGGGGAACAGAATTTATACTTGGCTCTTTAGCAGTAAGCAGTAATGTCTGAAGCAATCACTAAGAGCTAATGATCTTGTATGATGAGTAAGATCAGATCTAAGTTCAGATCAATTACATGCATTTTCTATGAAAATGCATCATCTACAGTGACATTCTGTATTTTAACAACATTTATTTTTTGTTTAATATAAAACATTTAATTGAAATTCTTATTCCCATTGATTATTTAATGCTAAAATACATATCCCACCATTTATCCCATTATTGTCTTTTGTCAACGTTATCCTTTATCTACTCTTAGCTTCAGGTTTATCTTTCCGCAGCTGTTCTTACATACAGCATTAGGATCTCTTCTAAATGTTATTTTTCTGTTACTCAGAATAAGCAGAGTTTCTCCAGAAAAGTTACTTATCATTATCCTAATAAATTATTTGTGCATACATTCAAATCTGAGTTTATATGTGGTGACCACAAGGACTTGCATTTCCTAGTGCATCCTGAGTTGTATTTTTCTGTGTAATGACTGTCTTGCAAACACAGCTCAGAATCTTGTGATCTGCTGTTATGCTCAAATCCTTCCCTGCCTTATGTCTGTCCTTGTGTCCCAGTGTTTTTATGTTCTTTCTTTATTGTCCCCAGGTACACGACTTGGCTGTTCATGTTATATTTGAAGTGTAGTATTTTTTCCATATGCATAGTAATTTTTCTGAACCTGTTTCTTTGTTACAAATGTTATACATTGTTTTAAGAGAATTTGTGTTTTATGGTGTATTCCTATACTTGCACTACAGTATCTTTTTTTATCGGTAAAAATACATATGTAGTAATACAATTACAGACACGTAAATGTCATGGTGATAGAATTTCTGCGGGCTTTTTATGTCTTAACTTTTAAGTACTGATTTGTATTTACAGTTGCAATTAAATAATAAATTGTAGGTGTTCAATAAGAGTTGATTATGTTTTGGTTTTGATGGATAGGAAGGATTCAGTAGCTTCATAGAGGAAGAAAATTGCATAAAGGTTAAGTAACTACTTAAATGTGACAAATACTTTTCAGTTTCTAGATTTTTAATTATTTTAAGTTAGAATTTTATTTAATATTGGATCATACTGTTTTCTAGGGTATCAAATGTGAATTATCATTGGTATTATAATAATTTTTAAAAATCTTTATAACTTCTGTGTTTTCCTTTCTAGGTTAATTTCCTTCCAAGAATTTTTGGCATTTGAATCTGTTTTGTGTACTCCAGATGCAATATTCATTGTTGCTTTTCAGTTATTTGACAAGAATGGCAATGGAGAAGTAACATTTGGTAAGAATACCTAAAGAACAACAGTTTAAGAAAGTGATCATAATAGTATCAGTCATAATCATGGTTCATGACCACGGGTACACAGAAATGCATTTTGTGCAGTACTGTACTGTTTTTCTAAGAGTTTGCATGAGTAGAACTTGCTTTTTCTCTCTCAAGTGATACAAGCTTAAGTACACAGAGACAAAATAGGTTTTTGCTCTGTCTTCTTTCATTTTCTTGGAGTAGTAAATACAGTGATGTTTTGTTCAGTGTCATCCTAAGTAAAATTCTGTCATGAACTTTAAAATTCTCCAAATATTCTGGATCTCCACATACCTTTGAAGAATTGTCATTAGATACAATAAAAGCTCAATACAGAAATTAAGGCAGTCTAATAATTTGATTCCCTATGTTAGTGTTCCTTTTCTTGAGGAACAAATCTTACTTTAATGTTACGAGCATAACTTAAAACTAGATCATTTATTTGAAAAATTAGAAAGAAAATACAACCTTTGGTTTTGTTGTTTTTTCCCCAATCACATAATAGTAATCAGACAAAATTCTTTAGGCTAGCTATATTGCTTTATGATATTGCTAAATAACTGTTACTAACATTGCAGTTTAAGGATGACTAGGCTTTATTTTTGAAACATCATGTTTATGAAAATCAGATAAATCAATGGTAAGAATTTTAATGAAATGGAATGAGAATTAAATGTTATTTCTATCCAAAAGAATAAAGCTCTCAATAAAGAAAATACAAACTATGCTTGGATTTGTAACCACTTGCTGTTTGTACTATTTCATTTTTATGAAAATTGTTGCAACTTGGTGGAAAAAAAATACAAGGATCTTTTTATGGAAACAAACTGTTTGACTTAGGATGCCTGTTAAATTACATCATTAACTGAGAAGTCACATACTAAGCAATTTAGATACACAACATCTTGAAAATAAAATCTTTTCGAATTTAAATAATGGTGAAGTCAGTAAATGCAGTCATTAGGAATTGGACAAACTACTACAATCAGTGTGACTGTGTTAACAATGGTTTATTTAATAATCTTACAAAATGGGGATTTGAACTTGGTAGCTCTCATGAACACACTTGAAATAGCTTGCTCCGTAATTGAACAAAAAGCTATTTCAGATTGTATACAGATTCCTCAGTCAGACTGAGGATTGTTATTTTTATGAGCATGTAATTAAAGTCTGAAAGAAAACACAAGAGAAATTGTAAAATAGCAAATTGGGGATTTTTCTCTGTATCTTTCTTGCTGAGTTTTTTATAAGGCTGATAAATCTTGAATAGGAAATTCTTCAGGGAATTTAAAATTTAATATTGGCTTCATGTTTTTTTACAAAATTAATTATATTGCAATTATGACTGTATTTAACATCATTAACACAACATGGTACATATTTTTAGTGCTGCAGTGCCCACATTTATTGCTGCTTTTTTGTCTTTATGTTTGTTTTTTTGTAACATGAGCTACTTCTTTTTACTTCATACGTGTATCATATAAATTAATACATCTGTGAAAAATGTGAATGATGAGAAGTGACATCTTCAGAATTTGATAACACTGCAGTGTCCAAGTCAGCTGTATGGCCTTTGGAGGCTATTTTATAAATGAGACTTGCACTCTTTTCCTACCTCATAAACAGAAAGGCACAGAGTTTAGTTTCATGTGAAAACAGGACAACATAGAAAAATAAGTCTTAAAGTTAAAAGTTTTAGTAAATTATTAGACATATACTGAAATGGAGTAAGTTTAGCCAGTTGGTGTGAGAATCCCTGTCAGACCAGTCAGGTCTTTTATGGACTGTGTAATGTATCCAGTCTGCAGGTGAACCATGTTAGTTATGGGAGCAAACACGAGTCAGGATTTTGTAGCTCAGATGGTATGCTTTGTGGATGTGATTGCATTGATGCCAAAGCTAACTCAAACCAGTAAGTCTTGCCAGAAGCAACATGGATTTACTGAGGTTTTTCTGCACTGTGCATCTGAAGCAAGGGACAGAACCTTGCTGTTACTGGTTCTGTTAGACCAGTAACTTGAACCAACACTGGTCTTGTGTGAGATAACATGTTCTCAAAAAATATTGTCATCTACTCAAATTTGCAGTTATCTGGAGGAAGTTAAGTATGGTTGTTGAATTTTAGAACTGTCTCTGTATTTGAAAGCAAGTTACTGTAGTTGGGTTCACATCTGTTTAGGATTTATTTACTGACATGATTTTGGACCATTCTCAAGCACTTTAGCATTTTACAGTTCTCTTGAGCCTCAGTCTGCTACTTGTCTCTTAAAATGTTTAGCTTTCAACTCTCCAGTGATGAAATTTAATAAGTTGTGTCACAGAACTGTCTTAGAAGAAGACTTTAAAAGCTGTTTTGTGGAAATACTTGTCAGCTATGCTATGCTAAACTTATCAATGTCTTTGTCTGCAATATCATAACATGAAGCCTTCTGTAATTTTAATGTCATCTACTACTTTCTTACTGCTTTGGAACACTTTCCCAGGAATTTTGGACATCCAGAAATCCTGTATGAATGACTACTGTAAATATGTAGTTGGTATTCTGCAACATTCCATTGCAAGAATATGAAATTGAACCTACTTTGTTTGAGCAAACTGCACAGCATGCTCAGTAATCTCTACATGTTTCAGCTGCACTGGACTTGCTGTCAGCTTGGTGAATAAAAAGCAGTAAAATGACTATTTTAATAATCCATTGATACAAGTGACAGTGAGTTTAAATGACTTCTTAATCATGGAGAAATAGAGAAAAAGCATATAATCCTGAACAAGTGCTTCTACATCTTCATAAATGCTTCCTAGGTGAATATTTTATGTGAAATGTGTTGCTGCTGAGCCCTTACAATATTGCATTATCCATGAAATATTTAAATGCTTACAGCTAAAGCTGATGAAGACAAGTGATTTTTTTTCATGTTGTTGTCTGTAGCCAGAGAAGACTGACAAGCGCTTTGCTCTTTTGATCATGGGATGTAACTGAGTAAGCTACTAACATGAGTGAAATACTTAAAAAAACCCACATAAAATGAATACTACTGGACCAAGGAATATTATTTTTATTTCTATTCTGTGCAGGTCTTTTGACCTGAATTCAGGCTAAAGCAAACCTGAATACTAAATCTGCTCAGGCTATTTGGTTTTTTTCCGATGTTGAAGTGGATAATCCTTACTGTGTTTAAAAGGTGAAGTCTGTGATTATCTATGAAACTTCTCTGAAACCTCAGGTTGTTTGACTGGAAGTAAAAGGATTCTTTGTCATTTATCTTTTTTGGCACACCATACCATAATCTGGACTGCATCACTTTTAATTGGAATATACTATTTCAAGGTGTTTTCCAGCATTCTTCCTTGCAGAGTTAACACAAAGAAAGTCATTCTCTGTCTGATACAGTGGAGAATTTCAGAGATGCTTTTTCAGTTAAATACACATGCTAGTATGAATAGAAAGATAGAGCTAAAATATGTTTGTGATTCTTCTGTATTCAGAATTATTTTGGAGGGAATTGGAAAATATTTATGGAACTGAACATAAAGTTTTTAAAAACATCCTGCACTCAAAATCTAATTAAAAATATTATGCAGAGTGTAGCAGCATCTTCTTCAAATCATTGAGGGAAGGAAGGCAATCAGGTGCCTCATAATGTAACCATGTGACAATTGTACAATATTGGTGACCTGAAATAATAAACATCAATTTAATAGTTTCAGAAGTTGGGTATACAGTAATACTGAAGTTTTGCTCGTCTGTTTTCTTAGACAAGTTTTGATCTGGGAGAGAAAGTTCAGGTTTCCCTTAATCAGCCCACAGAATTTGAGTACACCAGAAGAAAATAAGCCAGAAAAAGAGAAAGGAGTTGAATACGTGTTGCTATTAGTGCTTTGCTTTTTAGTATTATTTTTCAGAAAAAAGGGATCTCTCCATTTCTAAAAGAGCAATTAGATTGAAAATGCAAGGATCTGGATATAATCTTAAAAGTTCTGCTTTCTCAAATATGATTTGCAACCATAAAAACTGGAAACCTTTTAAAATGTAAACAGGAAAATAATCACATGACTACAGACCTAGGGATATGAGGAAATAACCCGTGTTTTCATCAAGTATTCTGTAAACCAGAACTGGTTTTTTTGGCCTCCTGCTAGCCCTGCATTTGTTGCCTGTTTTCAAGGTGTCTTTTGCTTAACACATGCAGATAATGTAGAAAACATAACTATTACGACTTTGTTTTGCCCTTTTTTTTTGATTGTTTTGTGTTTTATGATTTTTTTCAGGCTTAAACTACAGTTTTAAATACTTGTGAGCAATGCAGGATGGGAAGCCCTCTTTTTTGTAATAATAATACTAAGTTCAAAACCATAGTTCAACAGGAAGGAACAGAACACGAGAACTTCCTGTTAAAATTACATATATTGATGATTTTTTTATTATGGCTGACAATCCGTAAATAGATTCAATAGTCCTTTTAAAATAAGGGTTGAAGTACAATGTAACTATTTCTAGTTTAGCTTTATCACTTTCTTATGTAAAAGTAATTACTGCATTACATTTGGATTACTCTTAATATACTTCTGTGGCATCAGGTGGTACAAAACAGTCTGCCTCTAATTGTGGTTCTTTATGCTTCAAAGTGAAAATATGCTGTTAGCAGAAATAGTGAAAAATAGCAACATGTAAATGTTAAAATGTGTTATGTACATGAGGCATAAAATATGTACAAATTGGACAGCAGATCACTGAGTAGACATTTTAGAAGAACCCAAACAACCTTGTTAAACAACAGAGCTTTACTGTACTTACGCTGCTACTTAAAACTTACCACTTTTTTATTTTTGTGTCCCTAACAAGCGTGATTGCTGTTTTATCACTGGTGTGAGGGGATGGCAAACTCTTAACAGGTTGATGGCACTAGAATTGTGTGAGATTTCCACTCTGCTTCTTGGGGAGCTGAGAAGTCAAAATAATGTTAGGTACTACATCAAGGTTTCCTTGGAGTATTGAGCTCATCCCCACAACGGGCCACCAACAAGACATCATAGTGTTTATAATTTAAACTATTCTTCCTCCTTATATGAAATTGATTATTGCCTAGAATCTGGGTTTTTGTATTGTTTCTCTGAGCCTGATAGGTAACAGTGTTTAATGGAGGTTGAGCCAGTCATGTGTGTGCTGCCTGCAGATAGCTGCTCCAGGCATCTATAATTTGTTTAAAATGATTGGGTGGGGAAATTCTGAAGCAATCTTGAGAGAATGTGTGTCGCCTTGGAGTTAATGTACTAGTGCACTAGAGTAGTAGGTTTATTGTTCCTGGGGCTGATGGTAAGCTGAGTATGTCATCAGGCTTCTGACTTGTATGGCTATCTGAGAAGAAAATGCATTACTATAAGCCTGGAAAGAAAGTTATCAGCTCAGTAGGAAAGAATTCCACTGCAGAAAGGTGAGCAAAGAGTAGAAGACATTAGTAAATGAGCAACATGTATTGACAGGGACAATAAATGCATTTTGTAAAATGTCATACTAAAATGAAGGGCTTGAAAAATAATTTGCGGTTTGCCCCCTGCAGAATAGCTCTGTTGGAAAATTGAAACACTTGTAGTTTATCTTAATTTAGAACCATTACTAGGTTTTGACTGAGGGAGATGAAAAAAAAAGCAAACCCAGCATCTGTACCTTAATGTTGCTTGTTTTCTTTGTTGTCAGTGCTTTGCTTCTACTGTGAAAAAAAAATTAAAAATTAAACATTTGATCATAATTCAGAGTGATGAAAGTGTAGGTGATGATCACATTGTATATAATTTCTGAAATGTGATTGGCTGTTTACTTCTTCTTGTCACACAAGTTTTTAGGTGTGGTGATGGCTATTTCCTTTAATATAAGAGAATAGCCAACAAAATTGTACTGTAAAGGTATTCTTGTGAAGAAAGCATCCCTGCTCTTGGGTAGATGTAGTAAGTTGTAGCATCTGTTGAGAGGTGTTTGAGAATCCTGGGTGGCTTTGGAAAATTGTATTTAGTGTTTCCATGGGATTAGCTGTGTCAGCTATTTCAGTGTGAGGGGGGTGAGGCACTGGAACAGGTTGCCCATCAACGTTGTGAATGCCCCATCCCTGGAAGTGTTCAAGGCCAGGTTGGGTGGAGCTCTGAGCAACCTGTTCTACTGGAAGTTATCACTGCCCATGGCAGGGTACTTGGAACTAACTAACTAACTAAGTAACTAACTTTAAGGTTCCTTCCAACCCAAACCATCCTATGGTTCAGTGATTTTTCAGAACAAGTACACAGTGTTGCCTCTGTACCCCAAGCCGACATGGTATTAATTAAGCGTTATATACAAGAGCTTATCTTCAAACCCAGACTGTTGTAATACATGCAGAGTACACTGTTGCGTGTGAGAGATTGCCTGGGAAAGAGAAATACATAAGACACATCAATTTTCAGAGAAGCAACAGGCTAGTCTGGATACCATTTATTAAAGCTAGTTAGCCAGTAGTTAGCCACTTCTGGAATTCATCAAGTACCAATACACTCAACTGTTGAATATAAATATATTAATTAATTTAACTATTATTTTTATGTGCTGAAGAATCTTGATGTGATAGGTTGATAAGTAGTTGTAAATTTCTTTATGAAGAAAAAATGTGTGTAGGAAAAGAATTAAGTGTAGGACATCGATTCTTGGTTGTAGTATACAATTAAATGCTTGAGCATTATGAAAATACCAGGGGCTTAAGTCTCATTAAAAACAGGTGAAAAATCTGTCCCGATGAACATGGATGGATAAGAAAAGAAAATTTTTAAAGAAAAAAGTAGGACTTTTTTTTTTACCCTTATCTAAAGTTAAAAGAAGCAATTACTGGAAACAAGTGAAAATATGATTTAAATTTTCTGGCTGCTTCTTTTCTAAGTTTTCATTAGGGGAACTCAGTGTGTATTGGCAGTCAGTTTTCCATGCACGTAAGTAGGAGCCAGTTGGCAGTGTGTTTGTACATGAGTAGCCAAGTGAGTAGCTCCGGTGAAGCAGGCCTGTCTTCTGCTCTGTTCACAGTTCATTGCTGTTTTGCAGGCTCCATAGTGAGCTGCCCTGGCCTCTTTGTGTTTGTAGTACATAAAGGCTCTTGGTAGCTTGGTCAGAAGCTGCAGTGAATTAGTGGTAAGTGGGGAATTTAAATGTACATGTCTTGATTCCTTGATCTTTGAAAAGGATGAATAAATCTACTGCAGACAGAACTTAAAAAAGAAGTATTGCAAAATAAAATAGTTTAGCACTATGTATTTGGTGCTTTATCACTATTTTTCTTAGCCCTCACGTATTGTTACTGGTGAGTAGGTATAAGTGGACAGTTAAAAAATAGTCAGAATAGTGTTTTAGGTTTCTTGCTGACCCAAACAACTCCTTTAGCCTGCCTTGCAGTGGAAACTGGTTTAAATTGTAGGGTTTTGACTATTCTCTGTGTTTGACCTTTATGTAAGAATTAAATTACTGTTAAATCACTAGCCATAATCTGCCCTTTGAATATGTAATCTCAGTCTAACTGTGAAGGAGGTGATCTAGCCAAGGAATCCTACTTTGTATATCTCTGTTCTGAGACATATATTCTGGACATTTCCCTTCCTTTCCTCACTGAAAAGATAAAACAGTGTAGTGGTTTGCCTACATTTGATCTGGAACTAGTAGAAAGACTGTAGATTTGAAACTGTACAATCAAGTAGTCCTTTAGCGTAGAGAAAGCAATGCATTTATTTGAAATAAATAGCTCTTGACAGAGTTATGATAATTAAGGTTCTCCTCAATTTGTCCTTTAGCAACACGATTTAGACATATAAAATAATTGTGTTTTCAACTAAAATATTTTTTGTTTTAAATTTATGCCACGTTTTATTTTGGTTTTTAGCAGGTTCTAGTTTGATAAACCATTTCAGGTACTGTGAGATAAAACAAAGTGTTTGTGTGGTATGGGTAGATGTCCAGTTACATAGTTTATGTGTTGGATAATCTGCACAAAAAGCAGGCTTGTTTGCAGCATGGCAATGCAGTGTATGAATAATGCATGCTTTTTTTCAGATGAGGTTTTTGACTGAATTCAGATAATATGTTTAGTATTGAGATTTCAGTTGTACAGTATACATGTGGAGAATTCCATAATCTGAAATGGCAGGTTTTTTCTTTACTTCCTTTAAAAGAGGACATCTCTGTCTTCACTTATCTTAAAACATTTTAATAACTGAGACTATCAATTATTTTTATAGGATTTGATTTTTGTGCTAAGGCCTTATCAAAAGCATCTAATAACGCGCTTTCTGCTGAGTTAATGATATGTTTTAGATGTCATTTCTTATACCTATCTTCAATAGCCATATTCAGACAGTGTGATTGTAATAATCAAGTTTCAATCAAACCATACTTAGTCTGACAAATATTGCCTGAGATTGTAGTGCAGGTATTCGTGCTCATGATAAAGGGCTTAATTTGACTCCTGGCAGAGACAGAACCACTATTGATTTTTATATCAGAATGCAAAATAGCTCTTATTTGTCATGTATGAGGGAAATTGCTTCTTAATTAAAACTAAATAAAACACTCACTCCAAGGTTTTATGCAGTAATACAAAAAGTATCATGTTGTGTCTCAAATGTGTTCTTACACAGGTCTGTCAAGGTTCGGTTAGCAATTATTCTTAACAAGCTAAAACACTTGTTAAATAGCTGCTGAAATCATCATTTGTTTGTATCCTTCCTGGAATGTTTGTCGATTTACTGTACCCCAAGGCTCACCTGTTATTTTTCCCTTTCCAAAGCAAATGTCAAAGAAATATTTGAACAAACTGTTACTCATCTTCAAATCCCGTTCAACTGGGACTGTGAGTTTATTCGACTGCATTTTGGACATAACAGGAAGAAGCATCTTAACTATGCAGAGTTCACTCAGTTTCTTCAGGTTTGTTAACCATTTTCCCATGTAGAACTGAAATTCATTTCACTTCTAATAACACACTAATACCATTATAAATTTTGAGCTTATTCTGATGGTGATAATCCTTATCTGATACTAATCCTGACCTACGATGAACTGTTACTTCTCCATACCAGTTTTGTAAGCACTGTGTACTCATTGTGCTTTAACTTGAATACCATTCTTCAAAACAGTGGGACAAAACATACTGTTCATGAAATTAACTGTTTTACTGATTGTTGTTAAACTGGGTTGAGGGTCTACTTTTGTTGTCATAGGAATTTAGTAGCAGAACTAAACTCTGCCAGAGAAAGATAGCATCCTTACTATATCCAGTTATTGACCATGTAACCTCCATAAAACATAGAGGTTTTAGTGTCTGTAACATTGCTTTTAGTTTTATACACATTATGCTAATACTTAACACTTTTTTCTGTCACTGGCATGCATGCTACCACACATACACTGGGAGTTTTGTCTTAAATGCAGCCAACTTGCAGGAGGTAAATCAGATTTCCTGAGATGTTGCTGAACTTAAGGATCGGGCTTTAAAGAGTTTAGTTTGTTGAACTGCACTTTGTGCTAAGCCAAAAAGTTGCATTTTAAACATATGAATTGAACATTATACTGCAAGGAAGGAAAGGAAAATGTTGTCTATAAAGGATGGAAAAAGAGCAAAGTAGGAGAAATTTACGTTGTCATTTATGAAAAAGACGTTCACGGAATTGTTGGTAATTGCACGGAATTTCATAAATTAACATACAATGATCACCTCATTATATAACTGCCTGTCTAGTAGATGTGAAGAAAAATAGATTATTCACTTTGAGAGCTGCCTGTGATACTAGAAAAGTTTAATATGTTCTGTCTTAAAAGTAAGGTGTGATAGACATGCTTTGACATAATCTGTAATTATTGTCCAGGATAAAAATACCTCATAGTATCACAGAATATTTTGGGCTGTAATGGACCTTTAGAGGTCATCTAGTCCAACCCCCCTGCAATCCACAGGGATGTCTTCAACTAGATCAGGTTGCTCAGAGCACTGTTTAACCTGACCTTGAGTGTTTCTAGGGATGAAGCGTCTACCACCTCTCTGGGCAACCTGTTCCAGTGCTTTATCACCCTCTTTTAGTTTAAAATCATTACCCATTGTCCTATTGCAGTGGGCCCTACTAAAAAGTGTGTCACCATCTTTCTTATAAGACCCCTGTAAATATTGACAGACCACAGTGAGGTCTCCCAGGAGCCTTCTGTTTTCTTTTCCTCTCCAGCCTGAGCAGCTCCAACTCTCAGCCTTTTCTCATAGTGGAGGTGCTCCAGTCCTCTGTCATGTTTATGGCCCTCTTCTGGACCTGCTCCCAAAACGGTTTGTTGGGAACTCAGAGTAAATTGCTAAATACCTCTTCTGGTTTTATGTTTATTTTTCCAAGATTCATGTAAGATACTGTAAGCTCTTACTGTCATCATATAATAAATACCCTTAATAGGGAAGGCTGGTATGGATTGGAGTAATTTCAGTATGTACACAAATTGGATATTGGTATCCTTCCTTTTAGATTGTATTGTTTTTCTCATTTGGTCTAGCACTATCTTTTGGGGTTTGGGACTTGGATCAGAGCAGATTTGTTGTACCCTGATTTAGAAAAACTCGATCATGAGGTTGTGAGAGTTGAGAAATTACTGTAAAGGTGATATAAGCTAGATGGCCTGCCCTCTTCTTACTGTCTGTCAGAACATGGTTATTACTTCAGTGGCTTCTAGACATCTGAATGACAGCTGAATTTGCTTTATTGTTTGCCTGAATAGAAGGAAACAACTTTTTCTGGACATAGAATTTACAACCATCATTATTATCTTGAGGTTAGGTTACGACAGTGATCTCTGTATGAAGGTTTTTACAGTTTGTATAGGAGTTTTAAATTGTCTGAAATGAGTGACCATTTCTGACATTATGAGCAATAGCTGTTTGGGGCAATCTAAATCTGTATTATATAATTTTCAGTGTCCTCCTGTTTATTTTCAAGTACTTTTCGATGAGTTAATTTATAATCACCCAGTCTTATTTCATCTTGGATGTGTAAGAGATCAGCTCACTTTGAGTCTATAAGATCAATATCAGAAGTTTCTCTACCATTTAAGTATTTAGAAAGGAATAGCTAGCAGGTAGGACAGGGGTATGTGAAATTCATCTCTCAAATTATTTAGTGCAAGTGCATTTTTCCTAACAGCTGAATTGAGGCTTTTCTTTGACAGAGGAATGAATCTGTATGTGGATAGAATCAGTATGCAGATTTCTTGTTTTAGTTGAGCTGACCTTGAAGTTTAAACTGTAGTTATACTATTGTCTACATGCACAGACCTATTGGAGCATAAGAATATGAAATTAGGTAGAGTTTAGTGAACAGTGAGTTACAGAATTTGCTTCTAATCTGTATCTCTAAATACTCATTCTAGGAGCTGCAGTCAGAACATGCAAGACAAGCCTTTGCATTGAAGGACAAAAGTAAAAGTGGTCTGATAACTGGGCTGGACTTCAATGAGATCATGGTTACCATTCGCTCGCATATGCTAACTCCATTTGTGGAAGAAAATTTAGTTTCAGTAAGTGTTAAACAAAAGCGCCTTGAATTCAGTGTTTAAAAGCTGTAATGTTTTAAGATGGCACTGCTTCTCTTCCACTTTTCTTCTACCTGTTTATCACTCACTGCCTTGATGCTAGAGACTATCAGCTTCATAATAGAGTGGGCAGGGTGAAACATGGCAGCATTCCTTGGCTGCAGTAGTGAAAAGATTGGCAGTCTGGTTTACACATTTAAAGTGCCATTGGAAGCAGTTTGAGTTAGTGTACTATACTTTCCATTAGAGCAGGGCAAACTGTACTTGGCACAGAAGGAATCACAGAGTTGTAGAACCATTTAGGTTGGAAAAGACCCTTAAAATCAAATCCAATGGAAGCCATTTAGAACAAAAGCATCCAGTTTTTATATTTATGACCGCTCTCAAGAGTTGGAGACTACTTACAGTTTTGTCCTTTTGTATACTCTTCTTTTCTTTTTCAGATCAGAATTTGGAAAATCAGTATGTAGATTCTAGAGGTAGAATGGTTACAGCTGTGATAGTTTGGCAAGATCTATGGGTGACGACATACACGTTACAATTCGAAAGTGTGTTGTATGAAAACTACATAAGAATGAAATTTATATAAAAGATAAAGTAATAGCTTTTGTCTTACTATCTTACCTATAAATCTTGCCTTGCCTTACTAATAAGGCATACTGTCTTCCATAAAATTTATAGTATCTACTAACTTTAGACTTTGAAGTAAATGGTAATTGATGTATGTGATGCAAGAAGTCAGTTAGTGCCTTTCTCTGAAGTAGCATTTGCATGCATTTCTCTTTTAGAAAATTACTCAGTGACTCTTTTAGTGTGTCTATCAGATAAATTGAATAATAGTCTACTTATATGATTATTTCCTAATCGTTTCCTAGTGTTCAATTTTTATCAGAAAAGTAGTATCCTATCTAATAATTCTCCCCTTGTGTTTCTATTAAAAATAGCTTTAAATTGTAGGAATAGAAAGATATCTGTAATTCTTTTATAATTTGCTCAAATGGATGTTTCTGTAATTTGTAATAAGATGATGTAAAAGTGCTTAAGGCACTTAACTGTATTAATTTAATTTTCAAAGGTAGCTGGTGGAACTGTTTCACATCAGGTCAGCTTCTCCTTTTTCAATGCATTCAATGCCCTTTTGAATAACATGGATCTTGTTAGGAAGATATACAGTAATATAGCAGGTACAAGAAGAGATGTTGAAGTCACAAAAGGTAAGGTATATTTCCTACATTTAATTTTTTTTTTTTTTAATTCTGTCCATTTTGTAATTGGTGATGCATATGGGTTAAGGTGAGTTAGAAGCTAGTTAGAAGCTAGTTAGAGATAGGAAATTTGTAGGGAATGTGGTAGAATGGGTGAAGTTTGAAATCTGAGTGGTTTTATATATAGATTATGTCAGAATATAACAAATCCCTGTGCATGTGAAAGGTTGCTGTATTTCCGTCTTGCCACAGGCATAAGCAGATTGCTTTTGTAGCCATTTTATAACAGATTTTATCACCAATTTTGTTACCTGTATGTGTGGGACCAGCCAAACCATCGTATGATAAAAAGCATCCCAAGTTCTTTTTGGTTTTTTTGTCTTCTTTGTTTGCCTTATATTAATGTGTTCTGCATATCTGTCCATAAAGGAAAGCATAAAATGCCTATTCTCATCTTCCAAATTGTGCTAACAAATTGCCTAGCAATGTTTTTTGGTACAGATGCATAAATACATCTTGCTTGGGTTTGTGTTGAGAAAAAAGGCTGCTGTGTTTTTACTGTTCAGACTTGTTAACTGCAACTTGCCAATTATGTCATGAACGTATCGTGTAATTTGGCCAGATGAATACATAAGCTTGGGGTCATTCAGAGGAAGAAGTCTAGACATGGTGGGAATAGATGAGTGAATTGCTCTTAAAGCTGTGAATAATGGACCATTATTCTATTCTGTTCTGTTTTGCAGAACTTCAGAAGCAAGAATCACAAATTGTGGGTGTTGTTTTATTAAGCTTGCTAATTTGAGGATTTTTGTTGTGTTTGGCAAATTCTTACCATAGATCAGAGTTGTGGAGTCAGACTTGTTCTGTGTTGCAAAGGCCTGTCTCAGGACAGATGTTCTCCTAAAGATATCTTTTTCCTTTGCTTTATGGATTTTACTTCTTGGTGATGGACTTCATTTTTATTGTACTGAAGTTATTTGTAAGCATTCAAAGAGGAAATTTGACAAATGACACAACTTCTCTTTCCCTTTTAAATCCAGAGGAATTTGCACACTCTGCGATCCACTTTGGACAAGTTACACCACTGGAAATAGATATTCTCTACCAACTTACAGACTTATACAGTGTTACTGGGTAACATAATAATGAACTTTATAATTTTGCAATCATAATTTTTGTGTTTCCTGTGTGAAAACTACTTATTTTCATCTTAATTTAAAAAAAACTAGTGTTCCATTATATTTTGTTACAGTAATTTATTCAGTGTAAACTGATTTTGGTGTGTGTATGGGTTTTGTAAGTGAATTGTGTATACAGTACTCCCAAAAGGTTACAATGCACTGGTTGAAGTTTTGCATGGATCTTTAATTCATGCAAAATCTTAGGTAGAAATCGCTAGAAACAGTTTAATTTGTGTATTATGTTCCTTACTGCTAGTAATGAAGAACTTGCTTCTGAATAATCCATGCTCCCTTCATCTCCAAGCATTCTTTATTGCAGTGTAGCAGACTTCTGAGGTGTGCATTCAGATATGACAGGTGTCTTGTTTTCAACTCAGATGTACTGAGTGTGGCCAGGAATACTGTACTGAATATGTTTGATGCTTTATCTGACTGTAACTTGCTTTTCTCTGCCTCGTGTAAAGGCGCTTGACTTTGGCAGATATTGAGAGAATAGCACCACTGGCTGAGGGTGCATTACCTTACAACCTGGCAGAACTCCAGAGGCAGGTGGGTAGAAGAAAAAAAGTCATTGAAATTAAGCAAATATTTGCATGTACTTGCAAATGAAAAATAAGAATGATGCACTTCAAACAGATTCCTGACAAATGAAATATGCTGTGTGTATTGCCGTAATAGAAATGGGGCAGACTACTAGACACTGTATGTGTCTAAATAAGATATTAGATGTCATATTGAGGAATGGCCTGTTTAGATATGCCAGTTGCACATTAGTGTTTATTATGCAAAACAAAAAATAGGATCCGATCTTAAAGGTTTCTGATCTTAAAGGTTTCTATTTATTTTTGACTGTTAGAACTTCATGAGACATTGCAATTCCATGCAAGCTGTACATTCTCAAGCAAGCTTTATGGGAAAAGACAGGAATGTTCATCTGAACTGGTGCATTTTGCTCCAAGGATGTTTCCACATCCCCTTTCACTTAGTAATATACAAAGGGAATGAGGCTATCTAGTTCTTCACATCTAGTGTGAACACATGGCATAGTTCTGACTAAGTTCATCTTTGTGCACTCAGTAGATAAATACAATTTTTCACCCTGAAGGTTCCTGTTTTCTGCCAATGTCTAAACAACTCCAGCTTTCTTTCAATCTGTGTTGAGTTTATAGAGTGCCTATGAAGACATCCAAGGGCTCTGATTCCCAAGTAGGCGTTGACTGGTTTGGGCTGGGTTCTGTTTCCCTGCCTGTACCTCACTTGCACACAGACAGCTGAGCTTCTTAGAAATGAGCTGCTGTAGAATCACATCTTGCAGCTCAGCATTTGTGGCAGTGTGACACTGGTGGTGGTGCTCCTGAGTGGCAGAGATTCAGCAATCAGTTCCCAAGCAGCTCAGGTGCCTGGGCTGCTGGGGCCGGAGGACGTGCAGTGGCAGCAATACGTTTGTCAGCCATTCCAAGCTATGCTGTCTCCCATAAAGTGCAATCAGATTCCCTACCCCTGGGGAGGGCATTGGCAGTACCACTGCAGGGGGTCTGAGATGGAGTGGCAGCACCGTGACCACCACTGGGGTTCTTTATTGCCACATCAATGTCCTGTATTTGCCAGCAGATGAGGGGTCCCAGGAGTCCATCTGAAAATGGAAGCTTGCATTTATAAAGTCTTTCTCAGCTGTTGCAGAGAGGTTCCTTTAGGCAGTTACATCCACCGCAAAGTCAGTGACAGGAAAATCTTGAATTAGTTCAAATGATGCAGCTGAAAAATAGTCCTCTACAGAATATAGCAAGTCTTTCGTATATAGGACTTTGAATGTGTTTTAGTTACTGTTATTAGAGCTGAATTTGGTAATTTGGTTCTCTTTCAAATGAATTAGTCTGAAACACAGTGTCTGCTCTTCATGTTACTGCTGTGTTGTCCTTGGTTGTCCTTAGGAGATGAGACTTATCTGTCCCAATAAGTGTCCAAAACCTGCTTAGTGGTAATAGTCATGAGGAATAGGAATATGGATTCCTCATGGCAAGAATGATGGAATGGATTGACCCAGAAATGTGAATAAAATGTTTATCCAGGCTAATAAATATTTTTGATGAAGTTTGTAATGACATTCCTAACCGCCAACTTTGGTTTTAATCAGTGTCTTTATACTCACTTTTCTGAGTAGAAAATATACTGACTTGATTTATTTTACACTTCAGAACTGCTATTGTAGTTTCACACTCTTGTAAAATGAATTCACTTATAACAGTTTCACTCATCCCTAGAACAGAATATACTCTTTTCACATGCTTGAAGAAATAGATTATATTTTCATTTTATTCTATGTTCTGTGTTAAGACCAGACAGCAGAAAGAAAAATAATTTAATTCTATTTGTTTTCTAAGGAACAGTCTTTTATTAGACCTTATCTTAAGTTAACCCAATATTAACAGTAAGTTAAATGTATTGACAAAATGAAAGAGATTCCTTCATGAAAAGCAAATATCATCCCAGTGAGGTCCAGCTGTCCCTGGAAAATGAAACCAATTCTATAATCACTTTTATATGATTTTAAAATTCCTTTGTAAAGAAAGATCTAAATTTTTACATAAAAGCACTCTATATAGCTTTGGTAGAAATGAAAATTAGCCTGCTTTCAACCATGTTTACTTTATTGTCAATTTTTTTTCATTGTGTAAGATTTTTTTTGAAGCTGAGCAGCTGAATATCCTATGGGCATGACAGCTACAGTAATTTTCTCTTTATACATATTCATGATTTGAAAGCTATAGCATTAATTACATTCATTTACATATCCATCTGAACACACAAGTAAACTGAAAACTTTGTGAACACTTATTTAATAATATAAAAGTGACATTTTCTTCAGAAAGAATTTGATTTTTAACATTCAGTGATGCATTCACTAAGATTAATGTCTGAATGCAATGATTGGATTTTGATGAGAACCGTGTGAAGCTTAGGAAAAAAAGAATAATCTTAAAACAGCTGAAAGGCAGCAGGTGTGCTAAACTAGGAGAAATTTCTGTGGAATGAAGAACTAGGTCTGCTACTAAGGCTTTTTGGGGTACATTATTGCATGTGTCTTTTATTTACATGAATCTAAAGAATTATATGTGGATTTTATAATTTATTTTTGTGGTTATTTTGCTTTTATTATCCTTTGGGTTTTTATTTTTGTTTTCTTCTGGTTTTTTTTAATAGGAAGTTATAGTAATTTTACAATAATTAGGATATTCTTTGGATTTATTGCTTGTATTTGCTTGTAAAGGTGGTACTTTTGATTTATACTTTTTTATGCTGGTCCACTTGTGCAGTGTGTAATTTTGGTGCTACCTAGAATTTCTCTATTCTTCTCTGTTAAGCTATGTTGTGGGGGAGGAGAATGTCTTGTGAAGGCAAGTGATTTTACCTGAATCTTTTTATTCTGTGGGAAAGTGGTATAAAATGTAATCTGTGGTTTTTTACAGGTAATGATCTCATCTTGCCCTCATAGGCTTTTGCCCTCCCTTGTGTATATGCAGTGTAACCTTATGTGATAAAGGCAGGGTTTTGCACACCCGGTGTAACCCCAGTCCAAGCAGAACAGCTTGTGCTGGGGTGGGCACTGCCTTTCTGTGGGTGTTCCACTGTCAGAGCTTCAGTGAGCTGAATGTGCCTTGGCTGGGTAGCCTTGGAGAGTGAGCTGTGAAGTGTGTGTGTGGTAACCTTTGTGAAAATTCCTAATATGCATCAGAGCAAAGCCTCCTGTGGCAGTCTGGGATCTGTAGACATTCCAGCTGTGCTGCCAGGAGCACATCTGCTATGCTAACAATACAGGGTACTTTTAAGAATAACAGGTTTGTGTTTGGAAAAAGGACTTTGGTATCTGCTTTACTATGGAATTTAACAGTTAATATCTTGGCCCCTTAGATAGCCCAGACAAGTTATACTGCATTATATCAATTCTTCTCTAATTGTCTTATTTATGTTTGGAAGATAATTTGGCCCATCTTGCATACTTTATAGTGCAAGTTTGCAAACACATCTGGTTTATCTGTTACCTTGTTTCTAATAGCTGTCTGATGGTATCATTATGAGTCTGCAGATATTTTCTGTGCAGACTTTATTATTTAGAACACTAACACATTTATAATAGTGCATGTCACTGAAATGAATGAGGTCAGCATTGTGCTGTAAATTAACAACTGCCTGAAAAAGTCTTGTGGAGAATACTTCTGGCAATAATTGACTTGTTTTGAAGAGATGAAATGTAATGTTTATACTATGCATTAATGGATATTTAGTCTTAAAATATGTCCTGTGCTGATAGAGGCTTTCTGTGAGATATTGAATTCCTTTTGAGATACCGAATTTTATTTAAGTCAAAAGGGAGTTCTATGCTTTACACATTCAAAGGCCACAGAATGGAAAATAGCAATGTTGTTTAGACTTTGTCTTCTTTTTCTTGACCATTGTTGTTTCAGTTATACTTGTGTGCTGGTTTTGGCACAGCTAGGAGTATGTAAGGAAAAATATTTTCTAAAAGGAGTATTTGAAAAATGTGCTTCATTCATTAGGCATAAGAGATATTATCTAGTAATTATTTTTTCTTCTTCCCCCTTAACATACAGCTACCAATTTTTATCAGATTATTTCTGTAACATTATAAAAGCAATTCACAGATGCCTTTGTTTTCCTCTGCAGATTTTCAAGCTTTTTTTTCACGTTTTTTTTTTCCCTCACACAGCAATCTTTTGGAGAAGTAGGCAGACCTATTTGGCTCCAGATAGCTGAGTCAGCTTACAGGTTCACTTTGGGCTCAGTTGCTGGAGGTGGGTAATATTTCTGCTTTCTGTTTTCAAGCTTGGGTTAATTTAACACTGTTTTGCCAGACTCCTTGATCTCATCTAAGGTGCATTTTTTGGTTATACATGTGAAGAATTGGATGCTGGAACCATTTTGGTTGTGCTATTCCCCTTCTTTCCTTATCACTTGGGTTCTAGAATCCCTCCACAGTCCTTTGAAACTGTACACCAGTAAAAAATTTCCTTAGTGCTGATTCAGATTGGTGTTCTTCATTCTGCACACCTTGTTTAGTGTAACAGTTGTAATCCATTCACCCCGAGACTTGTTTCCTAGACTTTCAGTGTTGTTATTTCTTACTTCCAACATACCACAGGTCTTACCAGCTTACATGTTCTTTGTGCTTAAATAAATGCCATAGAAAATGATGACAGTAATTATATACTGCACCAACAATGATGTGGCAGAACTAATACTCCAAATGCTTTCTTACAGCTGTCGGTGCTACTGCAGTGTATCCCATAGACCTGGTGAAAACTCGCATGCAGAATCAGCGCTCCACAGGTTCAGTCGTAGGAGAGTTGATGTATAAAAACAGCTTTGACTGCTTTAAAAAGGTTTTGCGTTTTGAAGGCTTTTTTGGTCTTTACAGAGGTAAGTGAATTAAAAAATATATATATTTATCAAGCCAGTCATTTTCTGCCCCCCTTTTTTATTTTAATACCTCAACAGCTAGTTTCCTATGGGAAAACCAGGATACTTGATAACATGTACAATTTTGCTTTAATTTTTGAGCTCAGTATTTCTCTTCCACTGAGCACCCTTCATCATAAACAACTGCTGGGAAAAACTGTGCTTTTTTTATTGTTGTTGTTACTGATTTGCTCCTTGCTGCTGAAGTTGTTTAAAGACCTAATTTTTGGGGTCTAAGTGTTGTGGACATAATTGTTACCTCACAGACTGAGGATTGCAACTTTTGGCTGAGGTCAAACATCAGAAGCAGATTAGCATCTGAGGAATAAATTTTTGTTTTGCTGCAAATATTCGTTGTTAAGAGAAAAAAGACAGTAATTTTGCACTGTATCTGTACACTGGATGCCAGATCTTATGCCTCGTACTTTTGCAGGCAGTGGGACTTGGTTTATAATTTTATCTGGTGAACAAAAGTTGCATTCTGCTGTTGAATTGTGTTGCTCTATTTTACTTTAAAATATCAACAGTGGAACTCAGAAACGTGTAATTTGAAAAAAGAGTAAAACTCTAAAATGCAGGTTAAGAATTCAACTTTTTATCAGTTAGGCTGAAAGCTATCTTATATCTTGTTGTAGCTTAGAAGATTCTGAAAGAGCTTTTATCACCATGGTGGCTTACATACAGGGTACATGCTTGCCAGCCCTCTGAAGTAGATTTTTAGTTGAATCCTCTATTTTGAATGAAATAATTTAACATAATGCAGTTCACAATAACTTAATGAAGTTCACAATCTTCATAAGGATCAGCAAGGTATTTGACACACCTGTTTCTTTAGTTGCAGCAGTCACTGACTTCTGTGGTGATTACAGCATTTTGTTCAGCTTTGTGATGTGTTTTGTCAGTGAAGACACTGGATAGTGTCCTTTATGGACAGTATCTAAGTTTTTGCATGTGAAACTCTGTGGGTTCTGGCTAACGAGTGTTTTGTAGTCTTAAAGGATTTTGCTATGCAAATAAATAAGGAGAGGAATATGTTGGTGAAAAGTTAATTAAATAGCTGTAGACTCTGTAAATTACATCTTACTGGTAAATTGTTTCTCTTTTTTGATGCTAGATCTTTCACAAAAGCAAATACTCCTTGAGTTACATCTATGAAACTGTTTCTTCAGTGCTGTTCTACAGTACTGTTTTCTTTCTCTTGCCTCCCTGCCCCATTTTTGCACAGCATCATCTAAAATAATTTGTTATTTTTATTTTTGTTTTCTAACCTTTCTAAAACACTTTGAAATCAAGGCTGATTCCATTGATGAGTTAAAAGCAGTGCTTTACACTTGAAAAAAAATATGCTTATTTGAAAGACTCAGTTTGCTAAACTTTTTGATAGCCTGTTTAATAATTGTCTTTAAGATTGTTTAGGATAAAAGGTTCATGTAGTTGTTTTGAAAATGTTATATTAATGGTCAGAATGATACTAAGATCTTAGACGCAGAGATTTAGATGGTCTTTTGGAAGGATATTGAACTGAACAGCAGAAACATTTATGGAGTTGACTCTGGGGCCCTTACTGGTTTCTTATATTCCTGAACTGGATTATCCTAATTGTATTATAAGATAACAATACATCTATACTGTAATGTAATGGTATAATGTAGTTGTTTACTGCAGTTTAAATAACAGAATGGAACACAAACTGGAAATAAAATTCTAAATAAAAACTTACAATTTTTGATCAAGAAAATAAAGACACTTGTGAGTCTTGGCATCCAAGTTCAGAACTAATGAAGTTCCTTCTGAAGTCCCTCACTAGACCATGCAGTTTCCCAGGTTCTCTGGCACACCAAATGTGTGTGCCAAATGAGTTCAGCTGCATAAAAGGGAGTGGGGGGACAGCCTTAGGGTGTTTTGTCTGGTAGTTTTGGGGTTTTTAAGGGTAGGAACTGCAGAACTGTGTTGTCTTTTCATGGTAGATCAGAAAGTCAGGCTGTGAGGGCACCATTTCTTTCTGTTACTGTCAGCCTTTCTTTGTATTTAATAACTACCCTTCCTCAGCATAGTAAGTCTGTAAATCACACAGAAAGTACTATGTTGGAAGAAAACACTACACTGCATACATTAACTTCTGCATATATGCACTTTCCATTGTGGTACCTTTGTTCTGAGCTTCCTTTTAAGGAAGTAGTGTAAAAATTCTGCCGACTGAGTACTTTTGGGAATTCTGAACAATTAAAATGTTTAGCTATGATTCTTTATACTTAACAAATAGATGAAAGCTGCATCGATGCAGTTTTGTTGCTGTGGATTTTTGTGTTAGTTAAGTGGCAAACATTTTTGACAAAATTGTATTCCATAACCATGGAATAGCATTAGGAAGTGACCGTATCTAGTAAAACAACTCTTTAAAGTTTTATGATCTATACATATGCCAAAATGACTGTGGAAAAAATGGTTTTAAAAATAACAGATGCTGTTATAGTGTGGTATGTTAGGAAGTTAAGACTGCCATCTACTGATTTATTCCTTCAACCTATTAGTTCCTAGAAAAGTGTATGTACGTTTCTCAAATGACAGTTCATTTTGATAGTAGCTATTTTCCAGGAGCAAGGGCCTTGTCAAAATCAGCTTCTGTCCACTAATACCTCCTCTTAGTGAGATAAAAAATGGTTAATAGTAATAGGGTTTAAAAAAGTTCATGCTACCATGTTGAACTGAATAAGTGAAAATCCTTTATAACTTTAGCTGACTTGATTCTTCAGAAAACTCAGGTTAGTGAGTCCAGTAGAACTGAGTTGATAATTTATTGTAGTCGTGTATATCTCACAAATTATTCTCCTATTTTAAAAAGTGATTGCAAGCTTTATGGGAAAATGATGCTGAGGGGCTAAAACTCTTACGTAGTAGACACATGCAAGGTATTTGTTTGGTCCTTAAACCTTTTCCTTCTGTACAGCAACAGCATCAGGCTTGACTTGGTCAAGGAAGGCAGATCTGGCCACCCGTTTCGTTATCATTTTCAACAGAAATCGTAATATAAAATTGTACTGGTAGGAATATGCAGTGCTCTAGCAGCATCCCATACTTAAATGCCATCCAACTCGAAGGATATCCCCTGTGCAGAAAGGCATTTCTGTACAGCACTTATGAAATACTAGTTTCTCTATTAGGAAGATAATGTTGCCTTATGATGTCTTTGTTTCTATAGGCTTGTTACCACAGCTGATAGGTGTTGCTCCAGAAAAGGCTATTAAGCTAACTGTACGTATCTTTTTTTTTTTTTTCTCCCTGGCATCCTTTTGTTTGTTAACATGCACAGGATTTATTTCCTAAAATGTGTGAAAGATGACCACTTACAAGCATTCTAATATATATGGCAACAGATGTACTTGATATATATTAATAAGGAGGTAAAATAATGTAAAACAGTGTGTAATATATTGTATCTTTATTAGGTTAATGACTTTGTCAGAGACAAATTTACTAAGAAAGATGGTTCCATTCCATTCCCTGCAGAGGTCCTTGCTGGAGGCTGTGTAAGTATCCGTGCTGTATTCCTAAGAAAAATTGGTTCTGAGCCATGTGCAGAATAGTTGGAATGACAAATAATGGGTGTGCTTTGTCAATTTGAACAGGAGTGTTCTTTTTTCTCCCAGTCACAAGAACTGGAAAAAGTACTTTTTCTGTTTGGAAAGCTTTGCATACTTCTGAGTTAAGTTCCCTTGGAATTATGTGCTTAACTTCTTTTGGCTCAGTTTGTAGCTTTTGGTTTCAGCAGTGCTTTTATTCACAAAGGCTGAAGAAGAGGGTGCCTATTCTCCTTTTCCATATGTTCCACTGGGTTGCCCTTCGTCATTAGTTTGGGAAGGTACAGGTACTCCTTGAGAAGGGATTATAGGCATGATTGAGTTTCCTTGGTGGGGGTGGAGATATCTAGAATGGTTTGAGAAAATCTATTTCTTGCTGAAGATTTTAAAAAGTAAAGGAAATACACTTCACTTTGCTGTATGTGAGTTTTTTTCTATTTGTGAAAATATGGAAAAAATGAACAATATGGCCTTGCCTTTCAGGTAACAGATATGAGTGAATTGTCTGTTTAAATGACTTTGTATAAAATGTAGCTATGTTAGTCCAGATGTTAATTACATCGCTCATCTAAATACAGTTAAAAAATAAATTGTATTTTTGTTGAGATTGAGGGCTGTAATTCAGTGGATGTTACAGCAGTCTGTAAGTGGATTGAATTTATATTGATGATAGATTTCTTTTGGTTTTGCATGTTGGCTAATTTCCTTTGTGGGATTCCCTGACAGTTGTTAACCCTGTAATATGTTTAAGGCTTGAGTTAGGTTTCTTTTGTAGCAGGGAACACTAATAACTTCCAGTTGAGTAGGCTGACAGGCTGGTATAAAACCTCCTCAGCTTACAACAAAACCTGGGGCAGAAAGGTTGTTGACCTCTGCAAACTTTTAATTCAAAGGAACAGCCCTGAAGGGAGGCTGCTTATAGTTCTGCCTGATTGAATTTGGCAGCTTGGTACATGCTTGAGTCTTCACCTGTCAGTGTACAAAGTTTATTTTCTGAGAAATGTGAGAAAGCAGCTAGAATGTGTAGCCAGCAGAAGACTAACCTTTTTCTAGAAAGCTCAGTAACACAGAAAGCAAATACAGATAATTTATAATGGAAGTGAATATAATTCATTAGTGTTTGAGTTGTGCTTAAATTCATAATTAAAACAAACATCTGATAATGAGTTTTATTATTTTACATTATTTTGTACTCAAATATATAATATTAAATTCAATCTACATTAAAGGCTTTTTCACTTCCTGCTAGGTACTCCTTTTTCAAAATAACCTCATTGTCTTACTGCAATAAACATGCAAAAACTGGGGAGAAGGTGAATTTCAGATAACCTTTCAGAAATTTGGATGTTTCTGTGAAGTTGAGAAGATTTGTAATCTGTCCAAATACAACACTTTCTGCTAGCCGACTGTCTTAGCTGATATTTTCATCTCCTTTTTCAAGATAATATTAATCTCACTCAATTTAGGAGATTTTAAAAAAAAATTATAGAAGAGGTGTTGGCCACAGTTTAGCAACCTCAGGGGTGTTTCTTTGTAGCTTCCTCTGGATAATCTGATATCCTGCCAGTTGAAGATTCTTCTTTCTGTGCTGCTGCTTAGATCCATTTTAGCAATTCCACTTCTTCCTAAATAGCAGGCCTATGAAGTCAAGAGTCTGAAAGTATCAGTTGGCTAAAGCAGGAGCAAGGTGACGTTAGTCTTTCTATTTTTCATCCTCAGACCTTCTTGTCCTCACTGTGACAGGTCTTTTCTATGTTGACTTGCTTGGAAATCATGTTGGTCTTCACATTTTTGGTGTTACTGTGTACTGTTTTTCTACAAAATGCTGTGGGACACAACCAACAGTTACATCCAAGGAAGTGCCACAAGTAAGCTTAGTCCATTTACGTGCTGGGGCATACAGGGCTTTGTGTTTGGGTGATGCTACCTTTCATTTCCCTTTATTCTCTTCTTTCTCTCTCTGTTAGTACAAAATGATGGGTTACTGTGGGAATGTTTGGGTTTTATATATGCCAAAGTTATTTTCAGCATCTGGATTTGGGTAACTTATTTTTTGTGTCTTTTCTTTACCGTTCAACAGTTAGATATTTTGCTAATAGTACACTATAAATATGGGCTAAATTAAAACACTTTGGCACCTTGTCATAACATCAGAAGAAATAGCATTATGCGTGTGTGTAGTTCTCAGAGATGTACTGGTTACTGTCTTTGACCCTCACTTACCTGTGTTTAGTGTGGAACCATGTCATTATTAAAAGAAATAATGCAGGTTTTGAGCATTTCTGGTATGGAACTGCTAGTGGATGAACAAGATGAGCAAGGCGTATTTTCAGCTATTTTACAGGATTTACAGCAGAGGCCTTCCAGGCTTTTGAAAGCCTTCCCTCTTGCAAGGTATGCAAAAGCACACTGTGCATGCCACAGTCCTCACACATCAATCAAAAGAGTTCTTGTGAGGAAGTGGAGGTAGCTTGGGAAGGTTCCAGCAGTCACAGCAAATTCTCCTCCCTGGATGACAGTGCTGTATCAAAGCTTATGTATGGTGTTACAGTCTTCTAAGACCCACACATGAGGGCAGGTGAAGCCTTTAACATTAAGACAGTAGTGATTCAGGAGACCTTGTGTAGGCTGTTCAGTATCCTCCGCTCTGGAGTGTCTGCAAGGCAGTGCTGTACTGTCCAACAAGGGGGCCACTCATGGGCATGGGCCTCCTCTAGAAATGCTAATGCCAAGAGACTGCATCTCTGTGGCCAAAATCCTACTTCTCAGGCTCCAATTATTTCCAAACTTACGGAATAAACTCATATTCCCAGTAAGAGGGCACATCTTCACTCTCACAGCAGTTAGACTTCCTCCCAGGCGATGGCCTGTTTACGTGGTCAGCTGCCTGCTGTTGTCTTTCCTTCTGCACTGCAGGGCAGGGACCTCCCGCAGGCAGCCCGTGCCCTGTGCTCCTTTAAACCTGCCTGCTAGCTGCTGGGCAGTGTGAATGGCACTGGGAAGTGTAGGGTCTGCTCTGTCAGAGCCCAGATATTCCCAGCTGCTCTCAAGCTGTAGCTCTACTGAAAACCGCAGAGCAGCTACGCGGGGCGGCGCGGTTACAGCAGTCAGGTCATACCTGTCAAAGAAAGGGAGCTTGTCCCTGATGGATGAAACTGATATCCCATCTTCCCACCTGCCTGAAGTATGCTGGTTTGTTAATCATTAACAGCACTGTCCACATTTACACATGTTCGGAGCGAACAATTTCTTTCCCTACTGTTACTGTAATTAATTGAATTACATTTCATTGTAATTCAGTGATTAACCTGCATTCCTGCCTTTGAAGTTTTCAGCTACCGTTAGCTTTGAGTTGCAGGGAGACTGAGTGAGGCTTTGGCAATGCTTTCCTCTATCCCCACAGAGGCCTGGGAAGCAGAGAGCGCATGCCTGATATGGACAGCGCTTCCCAGAGGAGCTTGCACGCATGGCACATGTGAGTACATTGTGAAGGGCAAGGTGCTGCAGGGCAACTGCTCATCCTCAGCTGGGAAGCAGTGTTGGAGCAGACATCTAATGCTATGTAAATGATTCATGATTACTGTTGCAGTAGACAAAGATGCTGTGATTTTAGGCTGTAATTCCCATGAGTTATACAGGAAGAAATGGATTCTTCCTGTCGTGTGCATGGTGCTTAGCATTTTGAATGGATTAATTGTTTCATCAGAAAGGTGTTTTTGCTTCATGTTGCAGGGAGAAAGAGGATGTGGGGTGCCAGGAAGGAGGGGTCTGAAAACACTTTAAGGTGTAGGCAATGCATCTGTTGATAATTAGGGGTTGGGATGTATGTGTGCCTATACATACACAGAGAAGTCAAAATTCACCACAGATTTTAAAGCTTTCATAAATATTAAACCTAACATTTAGTCTAAATATTTCAGTATACTTGTAAAAAATAATTTTCGTACATACACACAAATATGTATATAGGTTTATCGGGCAAATAGGAATATATAAAATATTTATTTTTGAAAAAAATAATGTAAAATGTTAATGGTTTTGTTTAACAAACACAAAAATGCAGAATTATAGCTGTCAGACTGCTTTTCCTTCAAAACCCTGAAGATACTCTACTCCTTTTATTACACTTAAAAAAAATAAAGTTAGAAGCAAAATTAAACTTTACCACTTTATCTTGATCTCTATTGTGGACATTTAAAATCAGGGAGAAAATGATTGTTAAGTAAAAGAGACAGTAAGCTTTGCCTTGAGAAAGAAGTGCAAGTTCTTTTGATGTTTTTAAACAAGGCTGTTTTAAGTAACATCTTATTTTAGCTTTTTGTATGGGACATAACTGTGGTCCAGGATGTGGTGGTTTCAAAAAGGAAGGAAGGAAGGGCTTGAAATAGGCCTCTCCCCTTTGCAGCATATGCCTCTCGGGTGGAATTGGAAAGGGCAAGAGGTCTCATGTTGCAGGGTCATTTGTGTATTTCCTTCAGCCTTTGGCATGTCATGGGGCGTTTGCTGTGGGATCTCAAACTACATCTTTTCTCTCATAACCTTTGCTGTCAGATTTAGTTCCTTTATTTGCTCCTTGTAGAGTTATTTTACATGACATTAAGGTTAAGTAGAAGCTTTTATTACTGGTATTTTTGATGTGTATGAATAACCTCCATTCAGAAACAAATTTGTCAACCTTTTTTAAAGTGTCTGTTGCAATTTATGTGTGAAGAGAGGTTTTTATGGGAGAGAAATCTAGATTTACTGCACCATCTCCAAAAGCAATTCAGAGACTGCAATGTATACCTCCGTGTGCATTTATGTGTGCACGTGTATTTAACATACATAGCTGACAGCTGCAGTAAGAGACTTTGAAAAAGAGTGATGCTGATTGCTAATGATTTGCACAGGAGCATGGAGAATTTGTACTGCAACCCTACATGCTTCCAATTCATTTTTATTTGGAGATTCTTTGTGTCATTCTCCTCTGCATCCTTTTCTGCAGTGCTCTTCTGCTCCCCAAGGCAGCGCTCTCTTCTGCCTCACACGTTCTTCATCAGATAGATAGGCCACCTTCTACTTAATAGAAAACACAAACAAAGAAACAACCTTTGCATTCATTCTTTTAAAAATACACCGTGAAAAAGTGAATTTCCTTGTGTTACATGTCCTGTGTTAAAGTCAATGCTTGTCTTGTCTGTACGTGTGATACGTTGAGGACCTAACTCATTTGTGCCACTCCAGTGAATGCAGCGTTCCTCTGCGTGTGAATCAAATCACTGCTGGGCAGAAAAGTTTGACAAGCTCCAAGTAAACAAGACTTGGACAGAAGGACATACTGCTAACAGGGAGTATTTAGGGTATCCAGGTAGTTACAGCTCTTTTGGAGAAAGCTGCCTGTTGAGAAGTTTGTCAACATTGTAAATACTCAGAGTTCAAAGTGTTGATGTAATTAAAGAGCTTTTCAATGGGTTTTCTACTGATAATGTAAGTGTAGGGTTTTCCGTATATTTTATTTCGCTCAGTAACCTGATCATCAAATTATATTTTAATATTGTTGGAATAATTCAGTATCAACTCTATAGCATTTGTAACATTGTATATATAATTAGTGTTGCCACTGAATTATTAAAATTGGTTGTGTTCAGTGTCTTTTACTTTCTGTATCAGAAGAGGTCTGTAGCTGATTTTAACAGAAAGGTAGGCAGCTGTGCATCTAGGAGAGGAAAACATTAATTGCAGGAAGATTGAATTCAGGGTAGAAAATAGAAATGTTTACAAATTGGCCTATTTGTGTTTTTGTGGTGGGTGTTAGGCAAATAGGAAGATTTCTTTTGGCTGCTCTGCAGGATGTGCTAATTTTTAACATTAAAAATAAAAAATGGAATTTCATATACATGTAAAGAAATAATACATATTTAATAGGCAGGTAGCTGGTAATTGCCTAGGAGTGAATTTCTAGCTTAGTGTTGCAATTTAAAGTTAACTTGAATTTTTTTGTGTGGTTCATTGTATTATCTAGCCAGAACATGCTGCTTAACATTTTATCTACCAAAATTATTTTTTAAAATTATATAGGGAAATGCTAAACATTTGAAATTGGTTTTCTGCTTAATGCAATTTGAACAACAAAAAAAAATCAGTAGTTTAACAGAACTTGCCAGATGCAAATTTTGTAAATTTTATTTAGATTGGAACTTTGCCCAGCAAGACAGCCATTTAATCTTGCATGCATAGGTGCCTGTGAACTGGAAAGGAAGAAGTGAGATGAGAAATAAAGAGAGTCTGAAGGATGCCTTTGGACATGAGTGGTGTCAGATAACTGAGTGAAGGCAGTGCAGTAGGTCCAAGGAACAGAGAAGATGGGAATCACTGTGGCAGGTCTGGGAGTTCTAGTGATCTTCCTGATGGTTGCAAGAAATGTCCACAAAAACGTAGGCTTTGATTTTCTTCTGGAGAGGTGAAGAACTGAGGGAATAAAACTGAGAATAAAATAGAACTGAGGGATTAACAGTATAGACTGATTATTTGAGTGGGAAGTGTTAAAGACAGTGATTACTACAGTGGAGATAATTAATCAAAAGCGGGGCTTGATCTCCCACTGTTTGGGTCAAGGTGCCTCAGTAAAGCTGTTGCAGTGATGATTTTAAATGTCAATATTGAGTGAATTGATAAATGGGCCTTGCAATAAAAGGCTGTCAGTGCTCAGTGAAGGTGCAGTGAAGTATGGGATGCTTGGTCAGTGAAGGTGTTGATGCTTCATGCCCCCAGCCCAGAGATACTGCCCAAGGGCTTGGTCGTTCTCAGTAAGAGCTGATGAGGTTTGCAATGCTCTGTTGTCTCTAGTCTAGAATAATTCAGATTGCCAACTTCTAAACCACGCTCCAGGGCTAATCTCAAGTTTATTCTGACTGCTGCTGGAGAGAGGAAGATTGTGCTCTAAGCAGGAAGGGTTGGTGTTCTTTAGCTGTGAATGAATTAGAGAACACCATGCAGGCTGTCCAGGAGCTGCTGTATCAGAATATTGATTTTACTTTACCACACCCCGGCATGCACACAACCCCATCCCCCAGCATCACAAAAAGAGTTTTATTTCCTGGGCAATTTAGAACTGGTAAAAAGTTTTAAATACAGATGTTCTGCATTGGTTTGCTTCACTAAAATTTGATGGGTTGGAGGAATAGATCAGAATTAAGAGGAGCTCCTGTATTGTGGAAGAATGTTTTTTAAAGTTGGCTGTATTCAAGTGGTTATATGCCAGAAATTTTAAGGAAGTGGGTTTAATTTTTAAATGAAAAAAGGTGGCTTAGGAAGATGGGGGAATAACGAGCTTAGTAAAATTTAGCTCTTTTGTGATGAACCACACACTTCTTCAGAAGTGAATGGTAGTACCTACAGCAAACTGGGGGAGAAATCTAAACATGTCATTTCAAACAGGTTTAAAAAAGTCTGGAACTGAACTGTCAGATTGAATCTCTCTCAAGCTTGAAACATAGTTCTTTGAAAGTCTTTGGTTAAAGTACAGAATCAGAAGCAGCTTTACAACACTATGGCTAGGAAGTTTGCAAGGTAGTCCTTCAACACTAACAGAGTATTTCCTGCAAGTAAAATCTGTCATGCTCAGCTCAAAGATACGACTCCTGTTTCTATCTAGTATCATATTTTGAAATGTTACTCTTCCTATTTAAATTTTATATTTTGTTTCCACTTAGGACTATTAAAGACTGCTAAACAAAACTCCAAACAGCTTTTCTAATAATTTAAAATTACTGTTAAATGCAAATTTACCTTTTAAACAGCATCACTTCTAAATGCAAATAGCATGTCTACACATTGGTGATGGATTATTATTGAATAAACATAAGGTCTTCTTTACTGTATTTGATGCTCTAGTACCACAAGTCTAATGATTATTTTAGTTTAGTATTTCCTGTAATATCTAATAGACTTTTAAACACAGCCATGACTTCTAGAAAATTATGTCAAGGAGAAAAGCAGAGACAAACTGAATTAATTCACTTCAGTGGACTATAAATATCTAAGTGTAAAAATTTATTTTTACAAACCCATGATTTCTGATCTGGGACTTTTAACTTCCAGAACAGGTACTTTATTAAATATCTCTCATATATTTGTACATGAGAATATCAGCCAATGCACTGAGAAGTGAAGGCACTCAGCAACTTGCAAAAGTCAATATGTTGCCACATGCTCTAGTAACCAATTCACTTTCTTTTTCTTTGGTTTGCAGGCAGGAGCTTCCCAGGTCATCTTCACTAATCCTCTGGAGATTGTAAAGATTCGGTTGCAGGTAGCAGGAGAAATTACTACTGGACCCAGAGTCAGTGCCCTCTCTGTTATAAAAGATTTAGGCTTTCTTGGTCTTTATAAGGTATGTACTTCTGCTTTGACTGGCTTCATCATTTTATGATAAACTTTTATATTGTTGAAACAAAAACTGTTAAAAACAAAGACTTTGAATTTAAAACCAATCTCTTCCTGCAGGGCAGCCCCACAGTGGAAAACTGAAGAAAACTCACTTCTATATTAATGGCAGTGGGATACAAAAAAACACTCCCCCATTCTATCCTTTGGGCTTTTATGCCAAGCTACAGGGAGTCCTGTATTGCAGACCTGCTGGCTTCTGGCACTGCTCATTTCATTTGGTGGGGTTTTGTGAAAAGTTTCTTTAGCTTTCCCTGTGCCTTTTTTTCCATATTTATTTTGAATCTGTTATCTCTATTGTTATCTTTGCAGCAGGATATTCTCTTTGTCTTAATAATTTTATGACAGTGAAACAGTAGTGGAGTTTAGTAGGACTCACATTTTTAAGAAGTTAAGTGGTGGGATTTGTCAATAAATTCCACTGAAAAAAGCCTGTACTGTATGGTACTTCAGCAAAATGCCAGTCAACAGATTCCTTCCCTGCAGGTATACTTACTGCCATCATTACAGATCAGGTGTAATGGAGCAGAAGCTATTAGTTTTCTTAAACAAGGAAGAGTGTTTCTTCCTGTATCTTCTGCCAGTGCAAGGGGTAATACGTAAATTCAGCAGTTATATTAGCTGTGCACTTACAAAACATTGCTTTATGTGATTTGTCCACAGACCTGCAATAATGCTATAAAAATGTGCACATTTACTTTTAGAGCTGAAGCTTTTGTTTTGAATTCGGTAGATGAGATTCATGACCGTTGTATTTCCTTACTAAACTGCACCCATTTTGCAGCATTTTTTCTCTTTTTGCAAGCTCCAGTGCAGCTTCTTTGACCAACCAGATGATGATCAGTGTGAGGTCCTACAATCCTCACTGGTATTTTAGTAGTGCCTTTGTGTTTGGTGGAAAAAATGGCCTGCAGGGACTTGTCTTGCTGTTTCCCTGGTTGTCAGAATGACATAAGGACCGATCTTTGTCGCTTCCTCCATTGCCTTTGGACACAAAGTGTGTAAAAAGTATTTATCCTGAGTACCAGTGTCAGGATTGATGTTGTGTACAGCTTACCAAAATTAGATGGGAACATTGAATCTTCCTCATTCCAGACACTTACTTTAGATGTGCTTTATTCTTATTTTCAAGTTCCTTGTATTGTCTGTTTCCTGAGACGTATTTTCTGTGTTATTTACGTGGTAGATCAAAAGAGTTCATACTTTCTGGGCTCAGGCTGCTTGCCTTATTTACAGAATTTATTTGCATTATTTCTCTTTCTCTGTGTCAGGGTGCCAAAGCGTGTTTCCTCAGAGACATTCCCTTTTCTGCAATCTACTTTCCGGTTTATGCTCATAGTAAACTGATGTTTGCTGATGAGAGTGGCCATGTGGGAGGGCTGAATCTCCTTGCAGCTGGAGCCATTGCAGGTAATTTTGCAGAATGTTTTCTAGAAGTACTTTATTCTTTTAGTGAGTAATATTTAATATTCATTCAGTAGCACCATATAAAGGAAGGGTACTGTACCATTGTATCTGATTTAATCTAAATTTGATCACTGTTAGCCGTAGTGGGAGGCGATGTAATTTTGATGAGAGCTAATTACATTTGCATAATGTGGATAAACAGCGTAATGCAGCTCAGCAACTTGTAGTCAAATTTGATCTGTCTGTCTCAATGGGGTCTTACTTGGTACTGAGCTCTCAGAGTTGAAGGCTCATTTGAATCTCTGATGAACACAAAATGAGAGATCATAAGAGCTAAGAAAAAAATTACTTACCCAGATTTGGATTCCAAACTAACTGAAAAGAAACTTTCTTCAAATGTAATTGCTGAAAATAGGGCATTACTTTGTAAAGAAGCTGAAGTATCATACTCTGAAATTTAAAATATTAAAATATTTTAAGGCTTCTCAAACAAGTTTAGTATAAATACAATATGCAGCTGTGATTAAAAAGGCTTTTTACTGAATGGTAAGGGGTATAAAAATAGAGGTAGGAACTCTAGTGGATGTTTAAACATGCAGGTAGAGATCACCAGATTCCGCACTGCCAAGGACCACCTTGAAAACCAGGTATCTGCACACAGCCTCTCAGCCTTGAATGATTCAGTGTGAGAATCTGCAGTTCAGAAACACCACTGGGCCGAGCAAGACCCTTTGCTACTTGTTACAGTCATAAAGAATCAGTGTATATTTACTTCAGCCAGGAATGCCTGTGTGTGAATAGCAGTTTCCCATATTGGACTTGATAGAGATCTTGGCTGCACCTGCTCAGTGGCAGTTGGTGTGTTCCTTGTGCCAGAGGGCAGGGAGACCACCTAGGAAATGTCTGACAGATTTGTAGCCCCGTTTATTCTTTAGTGTTGCAGAGCTGCCAGAAGTGGAAGATTATTCAACTTACTGTACTCACACAATACTCATATATAATTTTTACTACATTATTAACTTGTATCTTGTATAAGACTTTTTAAATTGCAAACTTCACAGCTTCTCTTTGTTTGATTAGTGTTTCTATGTTGCTCATACTAAGTGATGAACCCTATTAAAACTGTGTGTAAATCTCACAGGCCTGGTTTTATAGCATGTACAGGAATCTGCCTCTCTGAATTGCAAATTCCACATTCCCGATTGCTCACTCAATTCCTGTTCCGCGTGCGCAGCGGCAGGGAATACGCTCTGAAGGGATCTGCCTGTAAAGGAAAATCTGCATATGACTGCTGTTACTGTACGCTTGCAGGCTTAACCACAGTGCTTCTGTTCTGCTTTAAAACCTCCTGAATTGGTCAGTGACACTTCAGAAGTATCATCACCTATGCAAGTCAGTGACTCGTTAAAATTTTTAATTCAATATTAGCCAACTGTAGAAGTTCAACAGAAGTCAAAATTAATTTCAGAATTTTAAATCAGAAGATGGATCCTCTTTTTAAGGGGATGAAGTTTTTACAGTCTTCAGAAGTATTCAGAAACATCTCGGATAACACAGTCATATACCGTGGAGTACATTTCTGAAAACTTTTGGACTAGAAAGCCAAGAGTGGTGCCTTGGAAGTGCAGATTTGTTCTTCCACCACTTTTGGCTAATATCATGCTTGGTACTAAGCAGATCTGTAAAACAACTTCCTTGGCCTCAGTGTTTTTATGGCTTGCCTACTGAAGTAAGCAGCATCTGTTCTCCTACAGAACCATCCAAACAGCAATATAGACATGTTGCTGCAGAATAGATGTTTTAAGGAGTAGCTTTTCTCGTCAACACCTTTAACAAATGAATGTAGAGGATTCGATTCCCAAATCAGTCATCTCTGTAATTTGCAAAATACGTTGAGTATTAACAAATACAGTAAGTTTGCACAACTGATTTTTATATATTACATATATAGCCAGTTGTACCTGCTTTGAAACTACTGCTAATGCCAGACCATTAGAAGATGCTGAGAATTGCTGTTGATAATAAAGGAAATAAACTATCAGTTATGGCCTTTAAATTTACAAGAAAGTTAAAATGATTATATCAGGCACAATAGTTTATAGGAGCATGAAGGGCAAGAACCTGCATTTGTTGTAATGTCTAGCCCTTGTAAAAAATACAAAAGTTTGCAGTTGTATTTTTCAGTTGTGTTTCTTCTTTTACAAGATCCTTTGTCCAAATTAAATGTGGTTTTCTTCTAAAAGGTGTGCCTGCTGCTTCTTTGGTAACCCCTGCTGATGTCATCAAGACAAGACTGCAAGTGGCAGCGCGCGCTGGTCAGACAACATACAGCGGAGTTATCGACTGCTTCAGAAAGATTCTAAGGGAAGAAGGCCCTTCAGCTTTGTGGAAGGGAGCTGGAGGTGAGAAATGTACACTCACTATTAAGGCTGACCCCAAACCTGCAAATTAGCACTTGCTATGTTAAGGACTCAAATTAGAGCAGTATTTACAAGGTGTGATTGTGAAAAATATAGCACCTTGTTAAAAATGTTCAGCTTCTCTCCTGAGAAATTGTTTATTTGTTTAACACTGTGATTTGTAATATTTAACAGCTCGTGTGTTCAGATCTTCACCCCAGTTTGGTGTTACTTTGGTCACTTACGAACTTCTGCAGAGATGGTTTTATGTTGATTTTGGAGGCCTGTAAGTCAAGTGTTTGCTATTTAGCTTGCACAAAATAACTGCCAAGTTTAATGAAAAAAAGCCAAACTCTTTTTCATGCATGGGACCCATTAAAACTTGTTGACTTTGAGCACCTGTACTTAAAATTACAGCATATAAAAAATCCCCCATCCTTACATAACTGAGGGAAACTTGCATGCCACTTCCAAACAGATAAGGAGATAAAGAGCCATTTAATATATCTTTCAATACACTAATTTGTATTTCCATTGTAGCAAGATAGTTTTGTCCATTTTCCTACTGTCACTAAAACTTGAAAGAATGTACAAAACTAGCAGCAAAAACATAACTTCAGTTTTGGGTTTGGTTTAAAATTAAATAGCGGTCTGATCTCATTCACTTCACCATAGGAGTCAATTAATTAAGGTCAGCTTTAACATTCTTCCATATTCAGACAAAAGCCTTAAGTATTTAAGCCTGAATAAGTCTATTTAAATAGTCCTTTCTTAGGAAATCTAGACTAACAAAAAGACTTTTTTTCTTTTTCCTTGTTCAAACAGGAAACCTGCTGGATCAGATTCCACCCCAAAAACTCGAATTTCAGATCTTCCTCCTGTTAACCCTGCACATATAGGAGGATACAGACTTGCTACAGCTACGTTTGCTGGTATAGAAAACAAATTTGGTTTGTATCTTCCAAAGTTTCGAGCTCCTGTCATCACCTCAGCTCAAGCAAAAGCTAGCAGCTGAATCCTGGAAAGATGTTTCAACCGAACAAAATGATGCAGTGGAAAGAGTTCAGAAGAGTACTGCTGTATTTTTTCCAGTCAGCTGCATGTGTTCTAGCTGAACTGAGCTTGCAAATCTAATTGCTCCTTTCAAATATTCATACATACCTGCATTTATTTATTTATACATGAGGAACTGATTGAAGCTGTGGTTCTCTGCCTTGTTTTAACCAGTGGCATGAAGCTGTAGCCTAGACTGCCTTGCACAGCTTGCATTTAATGTTACTGTACATATTGTACATCTTTGTACAGAGACATCAGGGCATCTATACACGTACATTTATATAATGGGTATTGCAGTTCAAAATAGTTTGAAATGTACAGATGTTTTGAAGGTGTTTTGTTAACAATCGTGACAATAAAATGTTTAAAAACACTTCTGTCAGTTCACTTCTTTCAGTTTACAGGAAGTTGCCCAGTATGATTTTTTTTTTCCCTCCACAGATTACATGTAGAGATCAGATGCAGCCATTTAGTGAATGGACAGGACAGGAGACAGCTGCTGCAGGAATGCCCCTCACTGCTAGGTACAGCAAAGGAGTTAAAATGCAATGTGCTGGCTCGTAAGTGTTAGAGTACACAGTAATTAGATGAGCACATGCAATATTTTGTTTTGCAGCACTACTTTGTGACAAGGAATTCTCTGAAAATACATGGCAATACTAAATGTGTAGTAGATATTACTTCTATGGTAGCATATTTAAAACACAAGATTTACCAGTTTACTAACAGATTGAAGAATGTCTACAGTGTTTATTACTCAGAGTGGTTTTTTTTTTCCAGAATAGAAAACTTGTTATAGAAAAGCTGATAGAATTTTCTATTTCTAGATTGTTTTACCATTGAAAAGATTAGGTTATTCTGTGGGGGAAAAACCTACTTTTGTATTATTTTTATATGCAAAACTGATTGTTTACATTTACAGGTGAGTGGAAGTAAAAGGAGAAGAAAAAGAAAAAGCTTGAACTATTTCTGGCTTAGTGCCTGTCAAAATTTTCCCTGGTATAATATTTAAATGCAAAAATGTCAGAGGAAATAGGGGAGTCTGGATTTCTGCTGTCCTGGAGGAAGAGTAGTTACACTGTCCGTGCAGCCAGAGATGAGATGGGTGGATTTCCAGCTTTGCTTAGTGAAGTACAGCAACCTCCAATCTTTAGTTTCACGTGTCTCTTCTAGGGCTAAAGATTTTGGAGTACAGTGTATCCGAGCAGTATAAACTGGTTCCAGGTTCTGTTTTCATACTCAGGTGACAGCAGGCCCATCAGGGATTAAGTCAGTTTATGAAGAAATGGCTTCTTAAGAACTGAACACTACACAGACAAGCCCTCCTTCAGCTGTAGCCTCTAAGGAAGATAAAAGTTATTTCGGTGCTGAATAATATTTAGTGAGCCAGAGGTTACAAGAGATGGACATTGGGAGTTTGATCACTGTTCTGCAATATGCATATAGATAACCCCACTAGAAGGCTTCCTTCTTTTTTGTTTTATTCTGATTAAGGAATTTCTTGTTCTGTAGTGTTTTCTGGATAGAGACAGGCTTCACAGGAACTCTGGAATCCATATATTTTGTCCTGTGCTTTTCTAAATAGATACAAAAATCGTGGGTACCCACTGGCATTTAATCTTAGTCACAGCTTGTTGACTGACTTGATCAAGGCCTTTGGAGACTCTACAATGCACAACAGCACTTGTATTTCTTACAGCTCCAACACTGGACAGTTTGGCTCCCAGACTGATCATTTACAGCATCTAGCATCACTTTTGGTCTCAACCTTGCAGGTATGGGTTTTACAACATTTTTAATCTGTACTCAGCTATTCTGTGAGGGAGGAAAACAAGCAGGAATAAAGAGACAGTAGTACTGAATTTAATAATTGAAAATTTTTAGACGGTTGAAACTATACAAAACTAATGCCATATGACCTGCATGTATGCAACAGTCATCGAAAGAAAGCCTTACCTACTGGATTTCTGAAAATAAAAGTGTGAGGAAAATTTATTACTCAATGAGAAGTAATGTCAGCAAAAAACCTCAGAACAATCAACCAAGCACTCCCCCCCCAAACCCATCACAACAACAGACATTCTGCTGGTTAAGAATTCTTGTGCCTAAAGGTACAAACCATCTCATGATGCGCCTGCTCTTGATGCAGTTCACATGCTTCTCAGCTGAACAGAGCTGCTGTTGTAGGGCTGAGGAAAACACACAGGGTAAATGTCTGCAAACTGAGCAGCATGACTGCGATGAAAAGGGAGGGACACACACGCTCAACATGCCAACACCAACAGAAGACTAAACACATTTCACTTCCAGACCCACTGGAAAAGAAAAGCTCCTGAACACAGAACTGCTGTTACTGCTGTGAATCTATAAGCTGCTCATAAAACTGAGACAAGGAGAAACAGAAAAAAATCAGAACAGAAAAGTTAAAACACAAACAATGAAGAAACAATGACAACACTTCTGGACATAAAACTGATTCAGGAATATAAACCTATTCCCTATTTTTAAGCATCTAAAACCAGCTCTTCTGGCAAAACAATAAGCTTGTAACAGATTGAGAACAAACACAGAGTCCTAAGTTAAAGGCTTCAAAACTGATGTAGTGCCTAATTAGTACAATTCACAGTGTTTATTAAAAGAAACAACCCAAAACCAAACAGCACCCCCCTGCAACCAGTCTTGATAAAAAACTTTATAATGTGCTGAGAAGAGAGCAACCTTTAACACAAATTCCAACCATTCTGCTTCAAGCCATTAGGAAGTTTTGTTTCAATAAAAATGTTAAAAATCAATACTACTACTACTAAAAAAAAATCTTTCTTTAACTTAGTATAGAAAATTAGTAGCAAGTCTGTAGTTAACGGAATGCAAATCATACTATAGAAATTAACTCAAAATCTAGTTCCTGATCCTTTGGAAGAGAAAAATTTGATAACAATAGCCTTTTTGCTATTGGCCAATTGCCATGGTAGTAAGTGGTGGTTGGGGGTAGCAAACAACTCTGTAATGGGTGTAGTAAAACAAAAGGAGCAGCTCCCAGAAACTTTCAACTACTGCAGGGACACAGATTAGAGGTCAGGGCAGCTGACAAGTGCTCATATAGTATTTATTTATGAATCAGTCTCACCTTTTAATGCACCAATTCAAACAAAAAGAAATTGGTATTAAATAATGTATTTAATTAATTCAGGTCTAATTATCAAGTAAGTTTGTAACTACAGACAAATTTTTATTCACATATATTACCCACTACCAGAGTCTGAGGCTTATCTATAGAGAAACAATGAAACTTGGAACATAGGCATGCATATCCATGGGTAATTTGAAGAGTTCAAATTTCAGAATACTTCAGAGATTTACTACCTAATGAAGGTTAGTCCGTAATATAGAAAGTTTCAGGAGCAGAACTTTTACTTTTCAGAAAGATACTGTTTCAGATTGGAATTTTCAGAAGCCAAGTAGCAAATTTATACCAGGTTAGTGTTTCAGCAAAAGAAGATCCTTGCAAAGTCAAAGTTATCTGTATTAAAAGTTACAGAAATCCGAGAATGTGCCTGCAATTTATATATAAAACATAACAATGCAAGGTCTGGTTTTCAGTGATCTTAATACATTTCAAAGTCCACCGTTGAATCCATATATTCCTCCCTTAAGCTATGATTAGAACTGAGACATGAACTGCCACTTTTAGGATCTGCATCGAATCATCGCCAAGTGCAGCACTGCTGGCCGTTCAGCAGGAGCTAGGCCGGGATGCGGGTGGCAGCCTCCTCTTCCGCGTCAGCCCTGTTGGCGTTGATTTCCGCCAGCGTTCGGCCGAAGCGCGGCCACTCGTCACCGCGAGGAACGGCGATTTGCTGCGGACAGAGAGAGCGCCACTGTAACCTACTGCCAAGCACATCTGAGCTCACCTGCAACAGCACAGCATTTCAGTAACGTGCAGAAGAGGTGCCGCCAGAAAGGCTTGCCTTTAGTTTAGTGTAAGCATTAAAAGCTCTAACTAATAAAAGAAGCAGAATTTGAGATTCCTGCATTGAAGTATATAACAAAATTATTACAAGCTTGTGCTATATATTTCCATCTGAGAGATTGCCTCCAAAGGGGAATACTAATGCTATATCCTCACCCCATCTATTAGTCATGTACTAGTGCAGTACACATACTTGTAATAGCAACAGCTTCCCTGTAAGAATAAAATTGAGACTGCTTCACTGCAAAATTTTTTGTTTGGTAAATCTCAAGGTAGGGCCAGAATTCACATATGCCACAGTTACATCTCAATGTAGGGCCAGAATTCACATATGCCACAGTTACAAAGAACATAAAATTTCTATGAACAAAACCATTGATTCTTCCAACTTATTTCACCAGCCTTACAATGAAGTTTTTCCTTTTGGACTGGGTGACAGCATGCTAAAAAGTTGTGCTAGAATACCCTAAATAAAACGCCACTAGGAAACATTCATTTGAAAATAAAAATTAAACCTAAATATTATTTCTCTAATGGCAGGAGGAAAAAGTGAAAGGCAAGCTGCTAAATAAAGACACTCAAAGTGTTTTGCAATATACTTTGCACAATAGCTGGTATACATACCTCTCCCACATCATATATAACTATTTGTCCCTCTGAATCCCCTACAGCAATCTCTCTCCCAGAATGTGTCCATCTCACACGGTTCAGAGCAGGATTGCCCTCCACAGCGATGCTTGCAGTGGGCACCTGTACCAATTTGAAACACATTGCTAAAAATGCATCAGGTTCACATAAACCAGAGATTACAGAACACACCTGCTCCCTCTGTGCTGCATCAAAAGAAGTGCCCAACACTTTGACTGGTGCACAGTACACAGATCAGAGACTCTGTTCACGGTACAGAGACCCTCAGTGGCCTTAAGCTGTAACCAGTGACATGACCAAAACAACACATCTTCTGTCCCTTGGCCAAAGTTCAAACTACCAATAGTCTGCTATCAAAACACATCTGCACTCTTCCCATGAGACAGGAGGCACAGATGCTTTCAAGCAGTGATAAGGTACCCTGGGATCTCAAAAAAGATTATGACAGAGGGCAGGGATGAAATCAGCTTTTTGGCAAGTTAGTCCTGTCCAAAAGGCTAGAACTAGGTAATTCCAATTTAAAGCCATAGGTTGGCATATGGTGCTACAACTTTCTTCTACATGTAGTTTTAAAATGGTGAAATTTAAGTACCAAGTATCTGTCAGGTTTCTCCTCTGATCTACTTCCAACAAGTCTTTTCCAGTCTTGGAAAAGATTTATACTGTAATGAAGTTTTATAGCCCACACCAGAAATCCAAGCATTCAACTCTCTAAGTTTAGAAACAAATGCCACTTTCACTGCAGTATTACTGTGGCAATAGGAACAACAGTGGTGTGTGGTAACAGGTGCGTTCACACTGTCAGGCTGTAGGCTGACAAGGCCTCAGGGTGGGAGCTCTATATCACTTTCACAACATGGATCAGTGTTATGTCAACAGATGTTTTGCTCTCTTGTTATAGGTAAAACAATTTAATTACTGCTGTTCTTCATTGTGAGGAGCCATTTGTAACCCTATAATCAAAGAATGCTATCTATTACATGGAAACTACTGGATTACAGAATATTTAAGAACAACAAAAAAACCAAACCAAAACACTATGGTAAACTCCTGACTTTTTTTTTTTAAGAGTACAGTTTTCCAGCAGAGTTTGACTGTTAACCTGACTTCCTCACCTCAGTATCATTGTTGAGATTCCACAGGTCAAGTCTGCCCATCCCATCCACACAAGCAAACAAGGCAGGGTGAGTTGGAGACCACATCACATCATAAACATAATCTGAATTGTCTTCAAAGGAGTAGAGAGGTTTGTTATTCTGAAAAAAAGCAAAGATAACAATGCAGTACCCAAAGCCTACACTTCAAAATTATAAAACAAGTAAAGCAAAATATAGAACTTAACAGCATTACCAGCAATAAGTAAAAAGTGATTTGCATTTTGATTTGCTTTAAAAAAATGCCTCTGCAAAAATCAGCCAAAACCTAATGCTCTTTATTGTTAAAGGTAAGCTTTCAAAACCATGCAGCCATTTGGCTGGTTGCTACTATAAAACAATCAATAGCAAGCCAATATTTTAATTTGTAAATTTAATGCATTAAGAATCTTGTAAATCAAGCCAATGATAATGCAGTGACAACACTTCAGACTATTGGGAGATTTTAACTCTGCTTGCTCTGCTTTGCGTTCCTCAGGGCATCAAACTAACAGAGAAACAAGTACTTCTGGCAATGGGAATGGCAGATACTTCAATTATGAGCCTCATCAAGTGTAACTGACATTAGTTTTGGTGCTGTCCCTTAGTCCTCCACAAAATTGTAGCAAAACATTTGCCTTATGAATATATGAAACAGCTGACTTTATAACATTATTTATATTTGAGATTACATTGTAATTCTTGTTGATAACACTGCAAAAGGTGAAAAGAATGGATAAGAAATATACAAATGATGTATATTTGTATATAAAAAAAAGCTGTATAAAAGCTGAAAGCAAAGCCTGATGTTGTTAATTGTCATTTTGCTCATCAGCTGTCTCCTCTTTGCAGGACTGCAGCTAGGAACCTCACCACTTCACATGATTTGACTTCAGGTTAGTGAACTTCCTTAAGTAGCTTATATTATAGCACCACCTTGTGTCAAGGGCTACGAAGAAAACCACTCAACTATCTAAGTTACCTTCGTTGTCCAAAGCTTTACTGTCCAGTCAAAAGAAGAGGTGACAAAAAGATGTGAGAAGTCTACAGGTCCAACTGCTGCATGGCAGTTGATACCTGTGATTGGTCCCTGGTGTCCTTCAAACATCTCACTGATTCCAGCTTTGCTGTTTCAGAATATACAACCAAGGTTAATTGATATGAAAACTGAACATCTGCAGACAGAGATAGCACTGAAATGCAATTTAAATATAGCCTCAAAAAGATTTTGCTGCTTTATATGGATGTTACCCCACTGCAAAAGGCTTCACCACAGCAGGATCACACAAGACCAGGCTTGAAAAGAGACCTAAAGTTCAACATCTATTTTCTATTAACCTTAAGTGCCAAAATAAATCCTAGGGAGAAGAGACTCATTCAGCAGGTACCAGTCCACACATTTAACTACACTGTCCTCTAAGCAACAGCTAAAACTTCAATTCATACAAAGAACAAAATCCAGTCCTCAGGAATAAGCATAAAACTCCCACTAACTTAAGAGAAGTTGCATATACTTCATGGGCATGGGGTTCAGCCATAAACCAGTGACAATATATCTCTAATAGCCTCCTATCAGGGTGATGAAAAAGAAGGGGGGAAACAGATGGGAAAGGTGTTACACAAAAGTGATACAATTTGGGGTATTTTGAAACCAAAAAGCTGTGCAGCAAGGTGATGTGTATTTGAGATGAAACTTGGACACTCAATTGTATTTAAGAAAGCAATTGATAAGATACAGTCAGACAATTTCAAAATAGATTGAACAGCAGGAGAACAGCTAGCCAATTTAAGATTTGTGCGTGATGTTACTGTACCATTATCTACAAAACTGATGCCAAGTTTGGAATGTTCTGCTACAATTCAAATGAATAAAACCACAGTGACCTATGCTGTCCTCATCAACACAAACAACTCATAATACCAATACAATATTCCAACGACTTCTGTTTTTAATGAAGCTCTTATTCAGGAAAAAGTGCACTGAAATTCAGATAGAGCTACTTTAAACTCCTTCAATGCAAAGGAGAAAATATGAACTTTAAATAATTTAGAGTGTGAAGCATGCAGGGACTCATCCTTTCACTACTTTTATTTCCTTTGAATAATTAAAGTTTGTATTCACCTGCCATGACGGCATGCAGTGTATACTGAGCCTTCTTCACTGCCAACAACAAAGTTGTTGACATCTCCAATAGGGAAAGACATGCAGGTAACAGCCACAGCCTTGGACTGTTTGTGAACCAGCTCCATGCTATCCTGTAGTGAAAATATATTACTTTTCAAAAAGAAATATTAACACTTACAAAATCCTTTAGAGTTCACAAAAGGAGGGTTTTCTTTTTATTTTACTTGCATAGATTGGGCAGGAGTAAGGAAGTTTTCTCACTACATTTGTGGTCACCACTAAAACAAGTACACCAAAAATATACAAAAGAATCAACAGAAAATATTTGATTTCACAGGTGGGGAAATGTTTTATCAAATATCAAGCAACCTTAATTCACTGTGTTGGGAAAATATTGATTAATGTTTCTTAGATTAATCGATTTTTAAAAATAAAATATTAATCTAGAATAGATACTATATATATCCAGAGTTATCTTACCTGTGGTTGGGAAAGCATATCCAGACTCCATGAGCATATTTTCCCATCAGTTGAGATACTAATCAAATTATGAGCATTCTGGGTTCCAACAACATTTACACAGTACACTGGGTGCTAAAAAACGTAAAATACTATCAGAAAGCAATTTACAGGTAACAACGAGTTCTGATATAATTAATGTACAGTAAAATATACAACTTCACCATTCAACAAAGCACAAAAGATTGATCACAATCAAAAGTACAAATACTACTCCCCTATAAAACTGATACTTTTTTTTTTCTGACACTTTGTTTCTTATGAATAGCCTGGTTCGTAAGTGTGAAAATACAGACATAAACATTTAAGCATTACAAATCAAGTGCACCAGAGAGAATTTCCAAGATGTTAAACACATCTCAACAGGGCACAGTCCTTGAAGATATTTCACCTCCTACCGTGTGAGCAGCAGCTGAAAGTGGAGTTCTCTGCACTGGGGTTCTCTTATTGCTGCGATTATCCCATAGCACTATCTGGCCTGAGTACGTGCCACCAACCACCAGATTGGGGTGAAATTTTGCAAAGGTAGCTGACATCACTGCTGACTGAAAGGAAGAAAAACAAACAACAAAATACACAAACTACCATTTAACAGCACTGTGTCTTGAAACTAAAGAAAATGAGGCCAAATATCAAATGCCTGGATTTATTCTGTACACTGTTTCACTGTCTGATTACTTAAGGATTGACTCACCCCTCGTGACCACTCTACAGCCTTTTTGTTTCAATTTATAATTATAAAATGAAGTTTTCCTCCTCTTTACTTTCACATAAATACATTCTATGCACGTATTCCTCCTAGCACAGTTTATTAGCAGATGAAGGTTCAGTAACACAGCATTTTAATAATGGTTTGCCACATTCTGTGGTCATTACTTAGTGAATGTAGCAAAGGATTTTGATACAACAAAGTTACTGTTGCAACCTGGGCTTTCACTGTAATGTGACAACATGAGGTTAAATTTTGATTCAACTGTAATTTTCCAAAATGATGGGAAAAAAAACTACCTATCTTGGGCTTGACATAATGGAAGAGATTTGTATGTTTCAGAAAACTACTAGAAAACCTCCATCTGCCTTTTTCTTGATGCATATGTTTCTAGTTTTCATCCTTGTTCCATTTCCTCAGGCTGTCTTCATTTTATTTCAGGAAACTAAGCCATAGTAGAATACAATCCCACTCAACCCCTTCCATACAAAACTTTGTGGTTCAACCATTACAGAAGAAGGTTCTCTTGGTTTTTAAATAAAATAAGAAAATGAGTTCTCAAACAAGACAGAATTCTGAATTATGTCAGAAATTCTGAAACAGAATAATATTTCTCAGCTCATTCTCTAGCCATCAACATCTGTTGGCCAATAAATGTGGTTAAAGCGAATTCCAGCCCAATGAAATTATTATATTGACACAAATAAGGAAGGTATTTGTCCAAATTAATCAACATAAAATCTTGAGCCTACCAAGAAGGAGTCATACCTGGCAGTGAAAGACATACTCTGGGGTGGTTTTCTTGTACTTCATGTTCCATACAAGGGCCACCCCATCAGGCTCGTGAGGCGCATCCTCATTGTTGTTGTAAGAGGCTACAAGTAATTCTGGGTACTGCACAGTAAGTGAAAAAGATTCCAAGTAAGCAAGATGACTGGCTACTGGTGCAGGTAATACTAGAATCTTTGTTTTCTTTTGCCAAAATAGGGTTACAAAACCACCTTGCATTATAAAGGCATGAAAAATTGTCAGTTAAACTGCAATTGTTACTAATTTAGTTCATAAAACAGCATTAATGTACACATTAGAGTCTTGTTCTTTCATCGTAACTTGCTTTTAACTGTAAAACCCAGTACTTTTAAGGAAGCTTTCTTTTTAGTGAAGCTGAGTAACCTCTGCAAAGTAGTCCATAAACCAAAACCAACTTTCTTCATAATATGAACCTTTCAGTACTTTTCACAGAAGATTAACAGCTCTGTCTACTTTTTGCAAACCATGGAGCAGGTAAGTAACACATTTAGAAATACAGCCTGTATCAACTGTGCTTTTATGAGATTCAAATACACAGAACTACAACAATTTACAAAGGTAATTGTTTAATTTAAGCATTATTTTTTACCTGAGATGACCAGTCCAGACAACTGACAACACGATGCTTTGACCAACGTTCATCAAAAAACTGCCTGTTTAAGGACAGTTTTGCTCCTGCTTGAATCTCTCTATAAAGACAATTAGGAGATATTAATCTTAGATTACTTTTTCACGTATTGGACATTTATAGAAAAGTATTCAACATTTGTATTACCCTTCCTTGTCCTCTAAGTCTCTTCCACTGTAGTCAAAGAAAATGTTGATTTGTTCAGAAAGGGCTCTTTCAACAATCCTTGTGGAGTGGTCAAAAAAACTTAAAAATTCTTCAGAATGCAAAATTTGTTGCTTTTCCTCTTCTGTAAGTTCATGAGGGGCAGCTGAAAAAAAATTAATACAGACATTTTCTGGACTCTGCTTTCACCAATTCAAGAAATAAAAACAGTATTTATAATGATTTTTAATAATTTCTGCATTTTATATTTTGCAGGCTAATTTGTATTTAACAGTCAGATTAATATTAAATAATTGGAACAAAAAGTTAAAAATGTATTGATGGCTTTTTTATAGCACACTCAGAATGTCTTGAGGTGAACTGTACCTTCTTCCTCCTCCTCTTTTTTTAATGTTTTTTCTTCCTCAGGTTCAACTAATGGTTTTGGTGCAACCACATCATCTTCCTCTTCCTCATCTAAGGAGAAACATTATGGTGAGACCGTCAGTGTTTCTAAAGAGGAACAGTGACATTCTACATAAATCTCAAATAAGCTGATGTACAATGGTATAATGTAGCTTAAAATGGTTGTATTTGTAAAATGTAGTCCCCAGGATAACATTATGGCAAACCAAAATATCATTGGAATAGTGTCTACACCCGGGAATGAGTTGCACTGAGTTACGTAGTTGCATAAACTGAAATAAGACACGCAGGAAACCGTACAGAATCCAGAGTGGAAATCTGTCTTACAGGCACTTACGATTCCACACAAAAACATGCAGTGGGTGCACGTTCTGTGTAACACACTGACACATTAATGCTGCAGAATAAAGAAAAATCAAATGTCTAAAATAGTCTACAGAGCAGCTGCTTACTGAAACCGTCAGTCTAATGGGTCTGCACATGGCATGAAGATGGCTTACATTAGCTTTCAGGTTGCTATTCTGAGAGGCAAATTTTGCTAAAGATAATAGCGGAGAGATTACATTTTTTCTGTCATTCTAGATGCAAGTCTCATTATCTGTATCATGTTTGGCAATGAGAACTTTACGGGAAAATGTGTTTTCCCTAATTGCAATGAATAACATAAAATGTTAATGTTCAGGAATACTGACAAGGCTTACAGCACTTTCTGCATTTCTACACTTTATTCTTTGAATACTGTAAACCAGAAAATACCTTTAAATTACTTAGTATTGTGGGATATGCATTTCCTGGCTTTTCTTCATTCAGTTTCTAGAATAAGCTTCTGACAAGACTTGCTTTTATTGGCTAAACAGCTACGTCACCTGGTTATAAGGGAATGGCAGCAGGAGACTGCTGCACGCCTCATCACAAGTAATGAGACAGTATTCAACAGGGACTAGGCCTGTTTGTTGCAGCCATCTTCCTGACCCATGTTCAAAGTTATCTAACACAAAAAGTAAAAAAACCAACAAAATCCACATGCATGCACACAAAAAGGATTTTAAAAAAAAGGGGGTGGTCAAGGGATGGGAACCAGCTGCCAAGCCATGGTCCCAGCAGCCAGGCCAGCTGACTAGATAGCAACAACCAGATGGTACTGCTAGGATTGTCTCTCTGCTGCGAGGTGGCAATGGGATGGCACAACATTTTTCTGCCTGACTGCTTCCAATCATGTCTTTCCCCAATGGCAAGCCTGTGCAATTACCAGCACTCCAGGAGGTCTACAGACAAGCCTTTACCCTGCAAACAAAATACAGCTTGTAGGCCATACCAGCTGCCAAACCACACACATAGTGATAGGTTTAAAGAGGTCTGAAAATCTTTCTAACTCCATAGTATAGGCAATAAAAATATAACTGTACCTGCAGGAAAGAAAGCTTTAAATGACACTGTATAATGCACACAATAATACAAACTCCAACTTAATCAAAATGATAATGACGTATGCCAATCCTACATTACTTGAAATTGAGCGATTTTTATGTTCTGACAAGTTTACAGAACTAGGATAAATGGCATGAATGATTTCAATATATGCTCATACTTTTGAACCAAATGGTGAAGGTTAAAATCTTTCCTTTCAAGGGCCTCAATCAGCCACAAAGGAAAACAGTAATCACTGTCTTTTCAGCCAGCCCAACCGCATTTGTCAGCCCTTTCTCCGTCAATGCAGCCAGAGCAATCAACCTGCCAAACATTCAGAATGGAAAAACAATCTGAAAATACAGGGTATAATGCACCTGCCAGTGAAAATGGCCATTTCAAGAAAAGCTAGTGATCTCAGTGACCCTGCTGAGGAGGCGGTGGTGCAAAGGGGAAAGAACCCGTAAAAGAATTCTTAGTGATCTCCACTCTCTTGCACATTGACACTTCCTTACAAAGCATGCCAATTACAGCTTTTGTGCTACTTAAAAAAAATGAAAGCTTTTTTGGGCAAAATAATCACGCAAAGAAACAGAAAGACACTGCTCCTTTTTTGATGGATTCGCATGTACAGCGGACCAGTAACCTGAAAACTGTATAACTTGTAGCCATTTTAAAGAATGGAATCCTGCATGTCAAATCACTACAGGTGTGAACAATGATTAATTAAAAAATGTAATACGAGTTAACACACGTGATTTTGAGAACAAATACAGGATTGCATATTCACATTACAGCCACTTGGATAAAAATCCCCCTCCTGTTCACCCTGCCAATCAATCTTGCAGAATTAAACGATGCCTTCAAATTTAGAAATTTGATTTTGGGTCACTCTGGATACATTATTCTAGCTTTGAAAGTCCCAAATTAGAAATTTCAGCCCAACCCCCCATTAGTCATACTACACTGGTTCTAAGTACCATTTTCAGTGACAGGAGTCAAATTCTTGTCAAATGTAGATGGTCAACCCCTTAGTGCTATATGACCTTTTAATCTACATATTTTATTCAAAAGATCATATATTTGATTGCTCCTGCCTTTTAATGTTTGAAACATAAATGGCATATATTATACAGAGCTCTAAATTCCTTCAGAGTACTTCCACTGCACACAGCCAGCTGATACTACTGCATTTAAATGCAGGATACAGCACTTATTTTAATATTCTCAAAGTATCAGACTTGAAATTGAACATGTCATCTCACTGATTTATCTGTAACTGCATAAATCTAAAACCTTCTCTCTAGAGTCACATGCACATTTCTCATTAAGGGATCTGAAGAAAAAAAACCCAAAATAAAAAAAAATCTTCACATATACAAGTTCTTGACCTCATTATCGAAAAAGAGAATGCTTTCTTATCCAAACCCAGGATGTTTTCTCACAGTTCACAAAAAGGAATCCATTAAGCTGTTGGACTACAAAAGAGGTAAGAAATGTTTGTTTGTTTTACATACTCTTCCCATCTCTCCTTCATATTGAATTTATTTAGTAACAGGCCAGATGCCAGAATTTGCAAGGAATTGGCATAACAATAATACAGCACCCAGCAAACACTGAAACACTGGACATACTATTTCTGAAAAAGTTCCAATCTAGTAAGTGAAGAACACAGGATACAGTGGTGCACTGCATTTATTTCAAGTCAGCTACCTAAATCTGAAACCTTCAGGGCACTCCCTAACTGCCTCCTCCTTATGCATTATTGACTTTATCTACTGGCAGTTTGAGCCACTTCAATTGTCAGTGTACTGAGTATGACTTCAGATTAAAAAATGGCTGCTAAGACTTGGAAAAGTCACAGGGCCACAAAGACAGCAAATGGGACTCTATGTCACATCAACATATTGATGAATATTCATTATAATATGCTAGGGATTAACTCCATGTTGTTTCTGACAGGCAATAAGGGGATCTAAGCTTACAAACTGAGCAGTAAAGTAGCTGCTATTTTTATGCAATCTTTAATAGCAACAAATGTCTTGTCAATGAATGCTAAAAACAGATTTAATGAACCACTGAATTTTTACTTTGAGTTAACATCAAAATTGTGATGTATTTTGGCAAGACAGAGGGAAAAGCAATGCTGTAAATTAGGCTACACTTAGCAATAACACTGTAGAGTGTAGTTCTAGTTGTCTGAGTAATCTGTCGCTGCAGAGTAGGTTAATCAAAGTTAAATCATCTGTGAAATGGCTGGCTTTTGTTAAGCTGAACGTCTTCATATCAAGTTTCCCCGTCTATATTTCGGTACATTTAAAGCATGTACTAGACAATAGAGAATCACAAAATATTCTGACTTGGAAGGGACCCACAAGATCATACAGGAATATACAAAGGTCTGTAAATTCTTTTTAAAATATTAAAATGCATAAATCCTACATTCACCATAACAGCATCCAAGAAGCAAATCCTATACATCATACTTTTATTACTCTGCTTAATATTTTAATTCTGTGCCTTGGAGATGTTAGCAGACAATCATTCCTCAAAGAGTGGAGCTAATGCAATAATACTGTCTGCAGTCAGCTGTGGTTGCACATGCAGTGTTGTACAGCAGCACTAAGCAGCAGGCATCCAGTTAGCCCTGGAAAAGCCTTAATTGTGACAGCTGAGCAGCATCATATTCCCCTATACACCCATCTTTCTTTGAATGAGCTGATTTCTAGGAGAGATCCTGATTTTGTTGTTTTACAATAAAGAAGAATCAATCTTCCCAAGACGGCCAGTTTCTCAAATACTTTGAAGTCATAATAAATCAACATATTAGTGCTACAGTAAAATAATGGAAGTTGTGAGAACTATCAGCACACTAAATGCCTTGATCTCCTAAGGAAGCTATCACATTTCAAAATTAATTTAACTGTTACATGAATCCAAAATAGGCATTTCCAAATGCCAACTTTTATTTGAGGACATGAAGTCTCTATTTAACTCACTTGGTGTGTGTTGCCACAAATATTTCCATAACAACTAGAAACTGTTTTCATTGAAAACTAGTTTACTTCTACTTCCTATCTATCTGTCCCACCAGACAGACTGGTTGTAGTTTGAATGTTTGCTAATTCACCTTACAATATGACTACATAACCACTGTAGCACACAGAACTGAAACAAAGAGAACTATTTACGTTGGTGATTTGTTGTGGGTTTCCTGTTTTTATTTCATATGCTCTCCCCCCACCAAATTGAGGGTTAGCACAAGTGGACCTAAACATGCAGAATGACTGCAGAGCATATCTAATAAAACTGCTTCTATTTTCTTTTATTCAAAAGCACAGCTCCAACAGCATTTTAAAATCTTGTGATAAATTAAGAAGGGTCCGTTCACTTCACTTTATAACCAACTGTGAACATTGGACCTAATCTACATCAGATGCAACTTGGTGCTGCACAAGGGAGCTACTGCAGGTGTAAGTTCAGTTGCAAACTCCACTTTCAAGTGTACTTCACAAGGTTATTTTTGTTTACAGTATATGCATTCAGATAAGTAAACACCACAACGACTCACAGTGTGAGAAGAAATAAGATATATTTTACAGAATTTAAATTTATCTGATTGCACCCTGTAAATTCAGCATATTGCCTTTGACAGTTGTTTTAAAGAGTTTAAAGCTTTCCTCCACCAATAAAAATCTCTCACCTAGTGACTCTTGTTTTGGATACAGCATGATTTATCTTTTTTTTAAAGCTACATCCTATTTCAGATATCATTGTAAAATGGGACCGTAGAGCTTTATTATTAATGTTTTCAGGTAGTCTTAAGATAGACCTTAAAAAGATCTTCAACACTGAAATGATGAAAAGGCACCTGTGAGTTTTGTGAAGCACAAAAAATACATTGAAAAAATTTATGATGGCACTCGAGATCAGTATTTCTAAGGTGGAATGGATCAGGAGACAACACACGTACTGAGACAGCTTTCTGGTAAATGCAGAAATAGAGAGACCACTGTTCCAACTCCACTGCAGTAAACCTCAACTACAGCCTATCTACTGTGAAACTCAGATCATACAGTCCCAAGCAATTTCCACTGTCAGCAGGCAGCAGAAGTAAAACTTTTCAAGTACATAAATGATGAACTAAGTCTTCGGATTCCATGAACCTGAGAGGTGTAGGAAAAGAGACCTGAGAGATTAGAGAAAGGAAACATTGAGGGCATGGGAGAAATGAAAGCAGGAAAACCCCAAACACCTACCTGTGCAGGGAGACAGATAAAATGAAGAACAGAAAAGAAACACAGTTAGAGAAAAATCACATCCTCTGTCTCACTGAAGTTTGGCTTACTGAAGTTTGAAAGATATATCCTTGCATAAACAACAGTTCACATACCAAAGAGCAGGAAAACGCAAAATTATTAATGTAAAAGTAGGTCCTAAAATTGCTAACGAAGACACATACTCGAAGTCAGTCATATAAAACAACCAAGAGATTTTGTTGTAGAACTAGATGCAAGCTAGGTCAAGACTAGTATTTTCATCTGCAGCTAAATTCAAGTGTTTCAGCATTGAAAAGCAAATTTGATAGCCATCCATATTTTCTTCATAAAAATTTAGTTTTTGAAAAATGAACAAGTCATGACTGAAAGAAATCCTATGTTCAATTGCTGAAAACAGAAACTGCATAAGTTAAAAAATAAATTAGTTCCTTCTTTTAAAACTCACAGTATAAGCCTCAGGTATAAAAATTAAAATTTTGAAGAAGTAGGAGAGTTAATTGCTAAGTTTGTTGTATGGATACATAGCCTTCAAGTAAGTTCATAAAATGTTAAGGGTTGGAAGGGACCTTAAAGATAACCAGTTCCAACTACCCTGACATGGGCAGGGACACTTTCTACTGGACCAGGATGCTCAGAGTCCCATCCAACCTGGCCTTGAACACTTTCAGGGATGAGGCAACCACAGCTTCTCTGGGCAACCTGTTCTAGTGCCTCACCACCTGCAAAGTAAAGAATTTCTTCCTGATATCTAATCTGAAATTCTCCCTTCCAGTTTAAAGCCATTGCCCTTTGTCCTGTCACCACGTGCCTTTGTGAAAGATCCCTCTCCAGAGCTGGATGCAGCATTCCAGGTAGGGTCTCAAGAGCACAGTAGAAGGGCAGAATCACCTCCCTTGGCCTGCTGACCACGCTGTTTCTGATGCAGCCCAGGATATGTTTGGCTTTCTGGGCTGCCAGCACACACGGCTGGGTCACGTCCGGCCTCTCATCCACCAGCACCCACAAGTCCCTCTTGGCAGGGCTGCTCTCCATCTGTTCATCCATCCCCCAGCCTGTGTTGATACTGGGGCTGCCCTGACCTTGGTGCAGCACTTTGCACTTGGTCATGTCAAACCTCACGAGATTCCCATGGGCCACTTCTCGAGCCTGTGTGGGTCCCTCTGGGTGACATCCCATCCTTCAGGCATGTCAAGTGCCCCATTCAGCTTGGTGTCACCTGCAAATGTGCTGAGGGTGCACTCAATCCCTCTGTATGTCAGTGATGAAGATAACAACACTGGTCCCAGTATGGACCCCTGAGGGACACCTCTTGGCACTGATCTACATCAGGACTCTGAGCCATTGATCACGACCCTCTGGATGCAACCATTCAACCAACTCCTTATCCACCTAACAGTGCACCCATCGAATCCATCTGTCCCGCTTACAGAGAAGATGTTGCGGGGGATCGTGTCAGAGGCCTTAGAGAAGTCCAAACACACACAAGGTGTAACACTTCCCTTGTCCACTGATGCAGTCACTCTGCTGTAGAAAGCCACTAGGTTGGTCAGACAGGAGTTGCCCTTGTTGAAGCCATGCCAGTTGCCTCAAATCACCTCCCTGTCTGCCGTGTGCCAAGTTGTGTGTGGATTCTTTAATGTCATAAATGCAAAATATATCCCATTTATTTATCAGCTGTCAGCTAATTACGCAACTCAGTGTCTCATCTGAACATTTACTAGGAGTGCAAAAATACCACATATTAGTAGTAAGAGTGATGTTAAAAAAGATGCAGAAGGACAGTAACAGTTAAGCAAGACCCATATAAATTTAACAATAGAATTCATATAAATCATCTCACATATCAACCTTCATTTACCTTATTAAGTTTCAAGATCACAAGTGCTGGTTCTAATTCAGCCATTATTATATTAGAAGAAACCAAAAATAACTTAGGTAGCAATAAGTTAAGCATTCACCTTCCTTGGGCTGAGTCATAACAGGCGTCTGGGTCTCCTTTGTGTATGTAACAATTTCTCGAGGAGGAAAGTCAACTTGTGTAATTTTGGCCATTCCAAGTTTAACAGGTCCACGTCTAGATAAAATTAATCAAAAAATCAGAAAAAAACATTTAATTTTATTATTCTACATTTTGCCTAGAATAATACCCAAGTCTTTATGTCACAGCACTACTTAGTCAAACTTAAATCCTGTGGAAACCTAACTCTGAATAAGTCACATGATTATGACTAATATTTTATCATTATTATTTAAAATCAGCGACTATTTATACATCTGTGACAAAAGGAAAGATGTGCACTTATAAATATCTGGCCATTATGATATAATTTTAAATTTTTGCTCTTTGTGTTTGACCAGAGCACTGCTACATGTATGACATATATCTGTTCTATCACTGAAACAGATCTGCTCCCAAGTCATGCTTGTATAGCAACACTTGTAGGATTTTAAAGCTTGAAAACCAATTTAGTTATTCTGAAGGAAAAAGCATTTCCTAGTCCTTTAACTTTGTTGCCCTTTTTTGTCCACCTCTAAGATACTATTTAGAATGCAGAATTGCAAGTCTAACCTGAAACTCACACTGACAACTGATTTATCCATAATACATTGTTCCAGAGCACAATACTGAAAACCTCTAAGCTTTCTGACTTTAATTTATGGAAATTATGGAAGATCCTACAAAGGTAGATATAGCTAGTATCATACAACATATAATACACTTCCAAAACCCACACAACATTAATTCAGTCATTGTAGTCTCCTATAAAACCTAATTGCAGTATGTACTGTAATAATACTGCAATGATCCAACAATTTACCTACATCAAATTTAGTTTCTTATTATCCACTACTCTCCCAAGATAAAAGTGGAAGAGTAACTCCTTTCAAAAGGTTTTGGTGGGCAAACTCATAATTATTAGAACACAATACGGGGTTTAGCAAGTGCTTACAATGAGCTACAGCTTTCAGAAACATATTTGTAAGAAAATATGGGAGTTTCTCTGTTTTTAAATAAAATCATGTTAACCTCTTTATTTTTAATAAATTATTTTTTAAAGTTTACACTTTGTCAAAGAAAGACTCAGAGAAAAACACAAGTAAGTTTTGTTACTAAAAAAAGCATCTAATATATATTAAACAATATGACGATTTCCCATTGCAAGCAAACTGTGCTAAGTCTAGGGACAGTCAATTTCTATCACTTACATAATAATTTCTTAACAACAACAATAACTAGATGTCTTAAAGAAAAAAAAAACCTCATTATCCATAAGCACATGAAAGAGGGAATATAAGAAATCTATGCAATACCCCAGATCGGAATCAGAGTGGAGCTGAAGAACTGATGGATCAGTATCCCAATGCAGCGTCCTGGTACCCCAGGTTGAACAATCATGCAGCATTAGCAAAAAAGGCCAGAGATTAGTGAAGCAAATACACTCTATGAAATTCTAGAGTTACAGCAAGCTTATAGTTGTTTCATTGTTCACAAGAAACAAGGCAACATCAGTTAAGGGAAATTCAGCAAACATTCAGTGCAATAACACATGCAGTAAATACAAAAGTTAAGAAGCAAACAGAATTCAGAGCTATTAGCAAAGAATTAAATTATTTTAAAGATGAAAAATTAAAGATCTGCAAACAAATGTTACCTGTATGAAAGGCAAACAAGTGTTTTAAATACTGACAAGAACCACTAAAAATTGAAATTCCTTTTCAAATATGTTCAGATTTGTTCAAGTTATATGAAGACATTTGTTAACATAATGCAAACTTGCCCAGAGCAGTAAATATGTGGAGGAAACTGTCATATTGGCAAAGGAAATGAGTCAACACACAAGCCTTTTGGTAGCGGGGCAAAAAAGCATTTCCACTGGGATAGAGAGCTGCTAGAGTTTCCAAGATGTGACACTGCAGCAATTATGGGTTAAGCACTGCCTTGGGCTTGTAAGTGTCATCTGAGCTAGAGCCAACTCCATCTAAGATACTTAACATCTTTTAGAAATAGTGGGCTTTATATTAATAACATGTTTCAAAGTCATGTGAAATAACAAACAGAATGGATCCATTTCAAGTTGTACCAGAAGAAATAGTAAGGGGGAATCAATATTCCCTCTCCCTTAATTTTTAGCCTTCATCCCACCTTCACAAATTTTCATGGTCTATTGGCTGCTATCAGGCTTAGGGAGAATTTCAGAAACACACTTGTAAGAGATTAGCAGATTAACATGCATGTTTTTTCTGACATTCTCACACATTATCTATATTTTTTAAATAATGTTTTTGAATAAACAAAAAATCAAGAATATGCAATATTGTACTATGATAAGTCAATAAAAGATAATTTTACATTTTCTTCCCATACATGGTAACTTTCCTACAAACCAGGTGTAGAATTCCTAAAGTTAAAGTTGATCTGAAAAATACACACGCAATGCCATAAAACCTTATAAATATGGGTGTGATGCACTACCTTGTTCTAGTGGAAAGTATGCATTTGGAGTATTAATAGTAATTTAAGAATTACAAATCCAGTCTTCATTAGATCTCTGCTATCTTTCTTGATCAAAGAGATTTAAGCTTAATTTGGTGCCTGAGACTTCAAGCTGGATGTTGCTTGTATGTCGTTCAATCATAAGCAAAACCAAACCAGCACCCCAACCCTCATGCTGCAAAGGATAACAGCTTCAGAAACAGATGCTGCATCACCACAATACCTGTGAAATATTTTCTCAACTTTTGCTATCCCATTTCAGAGGAACTGGGGGAAAGGGCTATAAACATAAAAGGCTCCAACTTTTGCACCTGTTTCAGATCTAGCCCATAATGAGGTAGCATTCCTGCTTTCCAAGCATTCTTTTCACTTTCAAAAGTTGCTGCAGTGGTAGCAGGGACAGTCTGTCTTTTAAAATAGTTGAAGCCAACAAGCAGTACAGGATACACAGTTCAATGTTTCTCAGAGATATTATTTTAATATAAAGGTAATATTAAGATAAAATGCACCTGTTATATATGTACCAAAATGATGTAAAATGCTGTTTCTTTTGTTTTCCAGTTGTTCGTTTTGCCTTAAGTCAAATGAATTCATCTACAAGCTTCAGTGAACGGAAGTTCCCATCCTTCCACATATGTCCAGATTTCTCTGTATTCAGGTATATTCCTAATACTTCCCATATCTATAAAAAGTCTTTTCTGGTTTTAAGCTAATTCTATGAAGCATCCAGCTAGCCTAAAAGTAAACCAGCTGTATTCACTTCTAGTCTTGAATTTACACTCTTGACTGAGAAAAAAAGAGTTAAAAAAAAGGATCAAATTAGGAAACAAAACTCTTTACTAATGAAAATAAAGCAAGACAGATGGAAGCATCAGCAGGAACACAGTCTGAACACCACTCTACTACTTACTAAAAGAGTTCCTGACAAGATTCAGCGTCACACAGGAAGCTTAATAACACATATCATATTGATAGGAGCCACATGTGAAATGTCAGGTGTAACACCAAGGGGTATCATACAGTCCAACTTTCATGTTCAAAATGTACAAACTTGTAGTAGCAAACTAGGATAGAGACACCCATTTAGTGGGGGAAGGGAAAAATGTTATCCAGTGGTGAGAGAAGAAGCAAGGGGACTCTAACAGGGACTCCATGATGCCTTCAGTTTAGCTGTACGTTCACACCTCCATGTCATCTTGAGACAGATTCAAAGTTTGAAAATGCATGAAGCTACTGAGAGTTAGGATATGGGTTTTCTCAAGGATTCATAAGAAAATGCATGCATACAATACTGCATTACTATGTTTGAGAACACATAATCAGAGAGTTCAGTGCACTGATGAGGTGGAAATAAATTCAGTACACAACATGGCATTCCGTTACAGGTATGCAGCCCATACCTACTCTTTCATACTGAATTTAAATTAGGTATGAATGGAAAGAAAATATTTTCTTTTAAAAAGTGATCATCAAATACTTCTTTTTTTATTCCAGTGAACATAAATATAAAGAATGACAATTTAATAAGCAATAATCTCCATTTAAAATAATTAAAATTTGCTTGCTGCTCAATTAAGGAACAATTATATTGGTTCTTAATTAACATGACAGGCAAACAAGATCATACCTGAGCACTTTTAAAAAAAAGAGTCTGGTTTCATATGTGCTGCCTGATGTATTCTCTATTTTAATGATTTCTACTTAGAAATAGGCACCATGTAACCTTTGCATAGGTCATTAATATCTTGAATATTTTCAGATTAAGACGCATATAGTTATGCATGCATAATCCACATGCAGACAAGATGTTATTGCAGTCTTTCAAAAGATATTTCAAACTGGTCTAACCATTGACTCCTTTTCCAAAACAGCTACTCAGACAACACCACCAACTGATGACAACTGCTGCAATTACTGTGTTTTAACTAAACTCCATCCACAATGCATACTCTCAGTAAATTTTAAGGATACAAACTTTACTTTCTGCGAATATCTTAACAATATCAATAGGCAGCAGAAACACCTTTTGGAAGTAGTGTTTTCCCACCTTATCACCCATATATCATCACTTGAAATATTTAACAGGAATATTTTTCTGACTTTCCTTTAAAGAAGCATGTCTCAAACCACCATGCCCAAAGAAATGGTCAAACAGACATGGCAAGTATTGGCATTGAAAAAAGACCAAAATGAATGTGGCTCTACTAAGATGGAGTTATGTTTGGACAAAATAAGACAGATTGTGAGTGCTGTAGTTGTGTTACACAGACGAATACGAAGCGAAATAATGAGAACTATGGTTCTGAGCAAGGGAATATTAAAAACAGAAATAAAGCAAAGTCTGTAGACAGTACCTTTTATTAGATCAACTAGATATGGGGAAAAGGAAATAGCCTATCATCCAAGCCCACCCCACCTTCCTTTAGGAAAAGCTAGAAAGAGCACAGAAGTTAGACTTTTCCAGTTTGTTATTGTCTCAAGACATTCATTTTACTTTAAACTCGCAAGTTTAAACAACTCCACATTAATATTGGCAACTTCCAATTAGGAAGTGTAGTCGCATTTCAAATTTTGACGTATTTCTGCAAAACAGTCGCTCTTGACAGCCTCAACGCTGTAACCTCATATTCCTACAATCAAGCAATGAAGCTCTACTTCTTCTACAGCTGAATGATTGCGAGTCCAAGCGGTGAGCAGAGGCCCATGGCAGGGCAGGTGACGTACCTGGCTCCGACAGCGCCATCCCCGGAGTCCTGGCTCCCGGCCTCGCTGGGCGTACTCACGGATTTGGAGGACGGAGAGGTAGGAGGAGGGACTAAATAGTGAAACAGACAGGTATCCGCTGTTACTACTCGCAGAGGTTGCACAGCTTAGGATGTTTGCAAATTAATTTAAAATGAAGTATTAAAAAAAAAAAGTGATGGCAAACAAAAAAAATACATGGATGAAAATGAACAGTAGAAAGAGAGGGGAAAAGACAATGTTAACAATTCATGCTGGACTTTCATGCAATTGTTTGGCATTTATGCATCTGGAGCATACAAAAAGACATGGAGGGGGAGACATTTAAGAGCAAATGAATTGAAAAAATATTTTTAAACTAAACTTTTGACAAATGATGACACTGATTTTCAAAGCATAATTTCCACTGAATTATGTTGCTTAAACAAGAAAAGACAGTTGTTAATACAGCTCTGACATTAGTCTTTCTTAAAGATTAGACAATGAATGTGTGGCAATGTTACTTCAAAATATTTAATCACCAAAGCGTGGATGAAAAAAAGTGGCTTTGTCATACAGCATCCTGTTAGTTTTATTCTAGTTTGAATCAGATCAACATAAATCTCATGTATTAAAATAAAGTTCCTAGTGTTAGGTCTTGAGGATGACTTTTTTTTTTGCTTGACAGTAAACAGTCCAGTACCACTGTATTTAAACTTCTTAAATGTCAGTTCATTTTTTGCACGTAGATGAAGACTGCATTTACCATTTAAAAAGTAACATGCTTTTTGGAACTGATACATAACAGTGAATGATATAATGCAATCTGATACATATACAAAGCTATTTTGATATTTCTTTCAACTTTTCTTTTTAGAAATAGTCAAACATTATTTAATGCAACTTAGGCTATAAACATAAGAATCAAGGGGTGTGTTGAAGGTCCTTATTTGCTTTATTTTTCAGCAATATGTAAAGCAATCACTGCTTAGCAAACCTTAAAGAGAACCTTTAATCACCTGAGCACAAATTACATATATCTAATTGCTATCTGCTCTGTCAGTGATTAGGCATGGGAGAACTCTGAATTTAGATCTGCAAGATTTCTACAGAATTTCCTGAAATCACAGTATATTGTGAATTCTAAAGAATTTTTCTACCCCGTCCCAAAACAAAGACATAATTCTGGTTGACAAAAATTCTCCCTTAATTTTACAAAAATCACAGTGAATTCTTCTATTAAGAATTCATTCCTCCTAGGGGAGAGACTTTTTTAATAGGTCTAGAGTAATATTTCATAAATTCACACACACACATTTAGACTTTACAATTCTATAAATGCAGGTGTGTAAGAATATATAAATTCTTCAGCTCATCACCATCACGCACCGGTTAAGCTACACTACAGGAGCTGCCCAGAGGCATTGCAGAGGCATTGCTATTTCTGTGCGTTCTCACAATAATATCGATATAAACATCGTGACGTCGCGGCCCCAGCGCCGCTCGCAGGGCCCCGTTCTGGTGCTGCAGTGCCCTCTCGTGGGGAAAGCGATTTTCCAGAAACCCTTCCCGAAACTGAGGTGAATCCCATTGAAAGACCAGCAGTCTTAGGAAAAGACCAGACGAAATTCCACCTACCCCAGCAGAGCATTAAACTATAGTATCTTCTTGAAAATCATTCTGGTTCACTGACTTGTGGCTTCATATACAGTACATACGATAGATATCAATGGTTATGGTCCCTTCTCCCACAAGAGAGCTCTCTCTCTCTAGCAGTTAACAGGACAGGAATTGCCTTAGGAATTTTTAACACAATTTTCTGTGAAGGAATCTAATGTCAAGCTATCCACCTCCACTGACAGTGCAAGCACAAGCTATTTGCACACCAAGCAGCTCAGGCCCCAGTCAGCATCAGCTGAGGCACACAATCATTGGATTTGCCAGTATCCACTCAGCACAGAAGGAGCTTGTGCCTTAGGCATGCTAACTGCAAGGCAGCAAGTAGGACATTTTAACTTGATTAAGGATCCATATCAGATATGGTTATCTTGAAAGGAAACAGATGAATTCCCTGCAAACCTGTGTATACGTGGCAGCTCAGTGGAAATAAACACAACAAGCAGGGGTGTGCCCCAGTCTTGCACACCAGCACCTCTGAGTTTTCCATGAACACCTACTCTGAGCATGTGCAATGACTTGCTTTGAGGACTGGCTATTCTGTTTGTATTTTCTCTTTTTAGATTCTCTCACAGATTTGAAAAACAACAACAACCACATGCATTTCTACAAAAATTTCATCAACTGCCTTAGCACAGTATCATACAAGGAAAGTGTTCAACTATTAGTCTAGCAAAGAAAATCTGTAGTAGGGTCAGAACTGGTTACTTACACAGCTGCATGCTAGTGCTACCATAGCCCAAACGGAGCCTCTCAACTATGAGAATGGTCTGAACTACCAAGCATGACTGCTGTGGCTGTTGGAATGTGAGCAGCTATAATGCTGTTTATTCCATGCTCACTTCTGAGGACTATACCAGAGCAATTATGAAAATATAATCACAGATATACTATAACTATAACATATTATTACTTTTTTATTTACAAACCCACTTGAAATAGAGTCTCACCAATAAGCCAAACTGATAAGCTTAAAACCCCTTTGATTTCAGAGTTAGAGACAAAAAGTTGAGTTGGATTATCACACTTTTTGCTTTCATCTTTCATAGAGGTGTGCCTATGTAAAGGCAAAAAGCAACAGCCAATATGCTAGCACATCCAAGAGCTGCACAGATACCAATCATAACCCTTGGAAGCTAATTTGTATACTTAGCCTTGCTATTGCTCCATCAAAGTCAGTCAGATATTTGAGGTAAGAAAAACTAGTGTGTGAAAAATACATAAAAAAACTAAGCCAACTCCATACAAAAATATCAGCATTAAAATTTAGCATTATGAAAAGGAGTAAGGAAAAAAAGTACGGAAGAATAATGGGCAGGAAATATAGGGGAAAAAAGAAAACACAAACATGATACTTATATATTTTAACTAATATACTTCAAACAATCCACCAAGTGTAAAATGTGTATTTTATAAAATAATGTTATGTAATGTGTACTGAAGCACATCACTTGACATTTGTAACAGATCATGCAGGACAAAACAGTATAAAATCCAGTCGTGTATACCCCACCCCCCCCAAAAAAAACCAACACAAACACCCTCAAAACAACTCATCCCCACAAAGATCAAACAAAAAACTCCCAAGCATTTACTTCAAACAAATAGTAACATTCCTACCAACAGGAGACTCAGGTGTCAACCCCATACTCTGAAGTAATGCTTCAGCTTCTCTTCTCTTCTTTTCAAGATCAGATTCTTCTTGTACTGGAAGAACATCTTTCTTTTGGTCAGTCTAAAAACGATTCAATAATTAAGTTATAGCACTTACCATCATTTAACCTTTCATTTATTTTGAGACCCCATAGGGTTTTTTCTAATACTGAAACCTATCATCACAGAAGTTAGATATGTGACTCCAATAATTCTGATGGTTCTTTTCTGCAGATGAAGTAAACAGGCAAGAATAACAAAGTTCTGAAGCTTTGGTACTGTCTTTAAAAGACATATATAAACATGCAAAGTGTGTCTGCTTATTTGCCAAAATGAACCAGCACTTCATGAGATTATGAGCACCTTTTTTATTCTAATCCTAAACACTGTAAAATGCAAAGAGTGAAAAAACCAAATCATGTACTGGTGTATAAAAGTATTTTAGAGACAGTTATATTGCTCCTATTTTGAATTTACAATAATTGTGTCAAAGAAAAGTAGTTTTCTTTAAGTTGTGTTATCTGCTAGATTTCAAAAAACTCTCATCCTCTTTCATTTAGAAATAACACAAGCTCTACTATAAAAGATGCTGAACACTCCATGCCTTTCTACACTTAGTTAACTGCTTTTTAAAAAAGCAATTCTGGCAATACATTGTTGAAGATCATTAGAACATAATTTGAGCTATTTCTTTCTCCTTTTTGTCTGAATCATGGAGTTGGCAGCTGCCCAGTCTCCAGTATTAGGCTGATTTAGGACACCAATTAGACCATAACCAAAACACAGAGAAATAATGAAAAAGTACCCCAAAAGACCAAAACATTCCAGCAAAAGTTTCTTTTATGAGGTATAATCTGCATTAAGGAGAAACAGTAAAATATCACTGATTGTCACATAGTTTCGCAGAGAGAAATCCAGAAAACTGTTAACAAACCAAGTCTAACACAGAAGTGATTTTAAAATTAAGCCCAGAGATGGGTCAAAGAGCAGAAGAACACAGCACATTGTTTGTACAATGATAATACTGTCAGACAATTCCTATGGAATTCCTCAGAACTGTACTTCAGAAATGAGTTCTTTAAAGAACAGCACCACAACTCATTAAGCAGAGGTTTCGTGCGATAGATTAGAGTGATCTGATTAATGATGTCACGCGCACACAAGCAGAATTAGGAATCTGAACTTTATGCTAGCATATGATACAATTTTTTTTTAAATCCAACTTATCATATGGACAGTTGTAAAGAAAACAGCAGGTGTTTGATCTCATCAGAAAATTAAAGTGCTACATCTGTATCAGCAACAACCACTAAAGAGACACTCCCTGAACAGGACACGGCAAATGATTATGTGAATCTACACTTAAAATTTGGGCAAGTTACATATGTGAAGTCAAATTTCAAAGCAAACATTTCTTACTTCCTTTTTCTTTCTTTCTTCCTCCTTTCTCTTCTTCTCCTCTCTGATTTGAGCTAATCGTTGCTTCTTGCGCTCCAACTCCGCCTTCAGTTCACTTTTGTCAGACATGGCTGAAACACTGATCAACAGAAATCATGTCATTGTTTGGTTTTTGGGTTTGTTTTTTGTTTTTCTTTTAAAGATAGCAGCTTTTCTTTCCAGAAGCTATCCTTTAAGAAATTACACTAGCTTACCAAAATTAGAAGCCTGAGAAGTCAATAATAATGGAAAAAAATCACATTCCTATTTCCATTTTTCTTTCACTTAACACATTCTCCATACTAAAGTGACTGATTTAAAACAGACAGAACTATAACATAGTGACAGCATCCATTCCTAAGGTAGGTCTGATGCTCTTTGAAGGAACTACTGTGAAAGTAACCTTAAGCACTGAAGATGTATTTGATCTTGCCATAGGATTTATACAGTACAAAGCCAACAGTGAGACTGAAAACAGCAAGGAAAGCAGCAAGGCAGTATTTATCTTTCATTTTCACTTCATCAGCTATATACTGGCATGCTATAACTTTGCAGTATGTAAGATCTATATCCTTCTACACACCACTGTATGATTCAAAATAAAGAGTTATTAAATGATTTTGGAGGATTACTAGAAATTACAAGAAAATGTAAGTACAAGCGTGATGTTCAAATAAAACTGAAAAATACACGCATTCTATTTTTTTTCCTCAAAACTGCTACACTGCTAAGAAACTGGTAGAACTTATAAAGACAAAAATGCTACAAAAAGTTTTGCTATATAACTAACTCAAATACAAACAAGGTCAACAATAAAAGGTGGAAAACTCACAAGTTCAGAACTTAAGAGATTTAGAATGCAGGTATGAAAAACTGTGTGAATGGGCTAGGTAAAGAAAAGCTTAATTTTACTGATTTTAAGCAAATGCAAGTCAGCAAAGGAAACACAGAATTGGTCCTACAACGAATGAGGAAATTATAAATGTTTTTACACTAAGCTTGACAATGAGGATACAAGATTAAAAGCCAACTCAAAATTACGAATACTTGCAAGTGTTTGCATAGCACAGCTAAGCAGAGAAAAGTATGCAAAATGATGAAAGCCTCATACGTCTACCCTCACATACTTAGTAATACGTATATTGGGGTAAATGTCTGTATTCCTTCATGTCGTCTGCAAACATTAAAGTGCTCATAAATAATCAATCTACGGTAGGCATTTTCAAATGGCATTCCCGTGACACTTTAAAAGAGCACCAGGAAGGCGCGTTGTCACACTACGGATTCCCACCCGCCCGGTTCCGCACAGGGGGAGGGAAGCGGTACAAACCGAGCGATCCCCGAGGAGAGGTGCGCCCACCCCCCCCCGCCCGGAGCTGACAGCGATACGAGCCTGGTGCCGCCACAACCAAAATGCCCACCCAAGTCCCACGCGGCCGTACCGGGGAGAGCGCCCGGCAGCCCGGACAGGGTCCCACCACACCCCGCGGCCCGGGGGAAGGCGGCACTCCCAGCCTCTGCATGTTAGTGAGCCCCGGCGCGGGCCGCCCCCGGCCCCACCCTGCTGCCGCGGCCCTCGCTGCCCAAGGCGAGGCCGAAGGAAGGCGCGTTCCCAGGGTGCAGCGGCAGGGCCGGGCTCAGCTCGGCGCGGCCCCCGCGCACCTGTCCGCAGTTCCCGTCCGCGGTTCTCGCCCTGCGCCCGCCGCCCTCGGCTCCTGTGCCCCTTGCGCTGCCGCACAAAGGCGCCGGCAGCTGGCAGGGCGGCTGCCTACGGCACGCGCCGAGGGTCAAACCAGCTCCGAAGGCGTTGCGGGATGCGCAGAAACTTACGGGAACTGCGCAAGGACACGGAGGTCTGTGCAATAAAACACCCAACACCCTACTCGTCCATACCGTCAGGGACGGCGATCGGAAAGGAATTAACACGGGGAACGCGCGCGAAGCGACGCGGAGACCAGGCACTTCCCGAGACCCGGCGCCACACCCCTCCCACGGGGCGCTGGCTGGGGACGCCACTTGCAGAACAACGACGCCCAGCACGCAGCGCGCGCCTCTGAGTGGGCGTCGTCCCCGGCTCCCCCCCGGACGTGAACGTGGAGGAGCCGCGCGTTGCATGGTGGGAGTTGTAGTATTTCCGACTGGGAACACACCGGCAGCGCGCGCTCGGGGGCCTCAGGCTGCGAGCGCCACGGCCTGCCGTGCAGTGCGCGCATGCGCTGTGCCCTGGTTCGCTGGGGGCGGCTGTGGCGGGCTCCCCTCAGGGAAGCCGTGGGCAGGGCGGGGCGGGGACTCTGGGCCCGGACAGCGCTTTCTCCTCTGGCTTGACTGCGGGGCAGCGAGGGACAATCCAAGTTGAGCCCCACCCTCAGCCGAGCGTGAAAACATGTCATGTCGGTGCGCACGCTGATGGAACTGCACGGTTTTAACGGCGGGCCCCACGTCCGGCCGGTAGCCATAATCCCTCCCGTGACCTAGGGATAACGAGTATAAAAGCCTGATTTGGTGTAAGTGTCAGACAAGGGACAAAATGGCCCCTTCAAATTGTAACTGTGTGTGGGTGTCAGCCGGTGGCGTTGGGCTGGCCTAGTGACCCGGCGGCTCCCATCATGGGCGTCGTGCAAGAGTGAAGTTACACACTTACCAAAGCTTTCTTTGATACATCTCCAAACTGGTAGCAAGTGACTTTGCTGTTCCCCGCTCCTTCTAAATTAATAAATATATTGTCACTTGTATCATGTGGAAACCTATATAAAAATCTTTTATCTGTTTTTGGTAACTGCTGGGCTAGTGCTACTGACTACTATCTCAGTGAAGAGCCATTATATACCAGGCTGCTGATTTTGCAGAAGTGTGCTTGCCAAAGCAGAATTATACGGAAAATTGGCGTAGTTCAAGTGGAGCGTGTGTTCACAACATCCTATGAAATGAAGTTTTTGGAGGCAATAACTATCAACTCCAAAGCAGGTTAAATTCTCTGGTATTACAGAATTGTTTGTCTGTCAATGAAGATCGTTGCAACTAAACTGTATTAGATTCAGATTTTTGTTCCATTTCAAAAATGTTAAAATCACTCCACGAGAATCCCCAAAATTTTTGTGCGTTGCTATAAAAAAATAGAGAAAGTTTTAAATCAAACCACATATAATGTTAATAAATATAATTTGGATAACTAAACCCACCTACTTCTTAATTTGGGACTAATTTTAGTTTAATGTTTTATACTCCAAACAGGATCTCCTCTATTTTATTTATAGATAGATTTTATAGGCAAACACATCATATGGTCTTAACCTGGTTGTTGATTGTTTTTTAAAACAGGATTATTTTTTTTCTTTCTACTTTGCTTGAACTAAATTTGATCACCTTAATATGCTATTATTTAATCTATTTGACAAGTGTTTTAGTTTATGTTTTCTTGTGAAATAGTTTGCCCTATGCAAGTAGTTTCTTCCAAAAAATAACACATTTGAACAAAAGTAATCTGTTTAGGTTTGAATGGTACATCATTCAATGCCCTTGACCACATTAGTGCAAGTGTATTAAGGCAGGAAAAGAGAAAAAGCTGCAAAGAGCCTTCTGTAAGGCTTGTAAATGAAATATATGTGTATGTGGACTTGTATAGACCTAAGTAAGTGTACATGTTTCCCATGACACGTGATTTTGAGACTCAAGAAATGCAATTTTTTCTTCAATAAATGCTTTTAACCATAGGTGTCATCCCCACAGGTTTTGATGGCTGTTAGTGTTCACTTTTCTGCTGAGTCAAATCTGTCATTTCTGTCAAAAAAAGTTTATAAGGGTTGAGCCTACTTGTCTTAGAGAAAAGGTTATGGTTTTGTTTTGTTAAATTTACTACTGGAATCTCTTCTATCGGGGTATTTTTAACAGGAGATTCGATAGAAAGCAGATTGGACTAGATCTCTATATCCTTTCCAAGTCTGTTCCTAGAGTGCTCTGAGGACAGAAAGAAGAAACAATGAACTGATGTAATCCTTCTCATGGAACATCTTGTGAAATAGCAATCTGGACTCTTAGACAGCTTTAGTGTTTTATAAACAAAGTCTGCCACTCTGCAAAAACGAAACAATTTCAAAAAAATTCAATTCTTCTTCCAGGAAAATCCTTATAAAATTTAAATTTTATTTCATTAGAATATTAAATATAGGTTTATAGTTGTGACTTGCATTTATTTTACAGCAAATAGAACATGTTCAGATATTCTTCTGGAACAAATCTGCACATATAATTTGGTAGTTTTTTCTGTATTACATATGCAAAGCATGGTCTAATCTGTTAAATCTTTTTTTTTAATAGCAATTTGGCAAGAAATAAAGAGCACTGTTTTTGTTAGTATTGTGTATGCCAGTAATGCTTGCAAGCTCTAACACATTAACAGATCTGTTTGTAGAAGCAAAATGTATTTACATTTGGTTTTAAAGTAAATGGAAGTAGGTGATATTTAAGCAATAGTGTCATTAATCAGGGAAATTGTTTTTAATTTCACCATAGTTATAGAGAATGATATATTTTCTCATGATTCATTATACTAAAGACGGCTGCACTTCAGGAGGGAGGTAAAAAATCCATTCTATAGGCTTGATTCATTGCATATATCCACAGACTGTTACTGACCAGCTGTTGTGATGTATTTGTGACAGCCATTTAGAGTCCAAGAGGAAGTAAAAAATGCATATCTATGAGATTTTGTAATTTTCTCCTTTTCTTTTTTATGTTGAATGATAAATCTAGCATTTTGTAGCATTTCTTTCTCTGAGAGAAAAAAAACCTTGTGGCTAGTACATAAACCAATTCATCTTACAAGCACCACTTCCCCAGCTCTTGTCCTTGCTCTGGAATTGTGGGGGCACATGACCTAAGTCACATCTTTTGCACCTTGCTATCACAGCAGGGAAAGTGGTGTTTTGCTGTGGGTAGTTTGTGTTATTGGTTACTGGGTTACAAACATCTTTATTTTCTCTGAGTCTCGGTTGCTTCACGTGTCAAATGAACCATCCTTATTTCAATAGCAATATTCCTTAGTGCTAAAGCTACGTGATCTGATATTTGAGAGGAAGCCTTTTGAATGGAAGGCACCATATATAATTTGGAGTGATATTAAAATCATATCTGCATGGCATAGTTCATAACTTCTTTACTAACAAGAAAATCAACAACTGAATCATACCTGTGTGATTTCCAAACTTTTCTTCCTGCCACGTTTTGGAAGAATTACCCTTGTGACACAGGTATAAAGGAAGGGTGATAAATACTACATAGGGTTTTACAGGAGTTAACTCAAAGCCAGTCACAGATATTCAAGTGTTGGTTAAAAATTGCCCTTCCATCTCTTAGTCCCATGATCAATTCAGAAGAGCATCCAAGTTTTCTTAATTATCAAACAGTATTTAGTAGTAAGCATTTTAAATGACTGCAAACTCTAAATTTGTGAAGTTAAAACATTACCTCAATAGGATGAAATTTTCTATGGGCCATTGTTGGAACTCCTGAAATGTACTAAGGCAAATTTCTTATTTATTTCCATTGCGAAGGCAAATTACTTTTCATAGAAAAGGATCAAAAACATCTGAGTGGATATGGTATGTTAATAACAGGAGGTGGAGCAGTGAGGGTAGAAGCACTGATGGGACACTCACGGTTCAGAGAATTCAGTGCTTCTCATTTATGCTGGAAAAAATGTAAATTATGTCACCCTCATCTTCCAGGCAAAGTTATCAGACAGACAATCACTAAGTGATATCTCTTGACATTAAAATGGCTGAATGTTATTTCTTTCTATTTATTTCTTTCGGAAACCTTACAATATCTTATTGCAAATGAAACAAAAATCCACATATAATGGTGTAAGAAACAAAGATTTGTCTGCAGTTTCAGTGCTGCATTATTGCCATTCTATCTCAAAGCTAATTGAAATCCAAGATGTTTGTATCAAAGCTGTAATGAGACACTGACAAATACCTTTCTGCCCCACTGGAAATGTAATCTTTCTATTGAACATTTTGTCCTGGTAAATTCCTTCTGCAATAGGCATAGGCATTTTGCATTTGAATCCAGAAGGTCACTCCTTTAGATCAGATGATATAGCGTACACTCCACTTGCCTTTAGATGAAATTGATCCTTTACTGCATTGAACATAAGACTGTGCATTTTTTACACCTAATTATCTTGCTGTTTCATCTAAATGAATGTGGAATGCTGACACTACCACCCCTTTTGATCTTTGCACGTATCAGTGAGGCAATTCTCTGAAAAGCCAGTTATTTCTTAGATAGGAATACTTTTAAAATATTCAGTTGCATTTCTTTACTAAATAAACCAGAATAAAATCACAGTGTTTCATTTATTGATAGAATTGAATGCTTCATAATATTTTCCTCACTTTTGCAGCAGTCAAACAATAGTTTTATGTATAATTACTCAAACTTGTTTGAGTAGACTTCCAAGTATCTGGTAACTAAACTGCATATTCAACATTTTGGTTGTTTTACCCATAAATAATGCCATTGACTTCAGTGAAGAGAGGCACAATAAAACTGAATGGCAGTTGCACTGTGTTCTCTCTTCAGTGTTAAAACTTCCATTACCTTTGGAAATGTGACATTTTTTTGGAATATAAAATAAATTGTACTGAGTGTATGGACAAAAGTGTGTAGATTATTTGTACAAAAACAAAGGGAAGAAATCTCTAGCTATAGAAGGGATAATGTGAAATGCATAAATAGCAGATAAGTCTCTGCAGCTATGGACCTGTTCTTATTTAAATCAATGGAAATTTCACTGCTGACTGCAGAAAATGCCAGCTCAAGACCTCAGCTCTCTCCAAAAATCGATTAGATATGTTCTTAATAGTCTTTTATGCCTTTGAAAATCTTTCTCTAAATTACTGATGGAAACCAATCTATTAGATCTTGGAGTTCATTTTATTAAAAGAAATCCCACACAATTGTGTAAAATGAAAAAAAAAGCTTAAATTTACTGGCTTTTTATTTATCCAAAAAGATTAAGCGATGTCTGTGATTGTCAAACCATGTTGTTTTATATGCTAAAGCGTGTAGGACTCAACAGAATGCTGATTGACTCTGTGTATTTTTAATTGTTTCTGTGCTGTGAAGAATAGTGCTGGTACTGGGAAGTTGAGCAATGAGAAATTGCTCTGTCAGGACTCAGACTAAAATAAGTTTTAAATAGACTTTATATGATACTGTAGCAATTGAAAATTCTGACTCTGTCTGCTAAGAAAGTGTTGGAAATGCTTTTAGAATTTACTTAGCCAACTGAAGTTCAGTAATAGTGGATACCAGAAATATAATTATTAAGGAAGATTAAGTAGTATTTAATGTAAAAAGAGTGTGGCTTGTTCTGATTTGTATTTATTTTGAATCTTTCATTGTTCACAGGAGATCCAGTGATGGCTGAAGAGTGCATACCACAAGCTGGCAGGTGGTACAGCATAAGGTTGGCATAAAGCTAAATTGTCTGTTTGTCCCATCTTCATCTGCTGTCTTGCAGGTGCAATAACCTGTTTCCTTAAACTGCATTATTGTTGTGTGTGTGTGTGTGTGTGTGTGTGTGTGTGTGTATGTATATATACATATATGACCATGAGGTCATAACACATTGTGTTATATATTATTACACTATGCTCTATTTACCTAGAGAATAGCATATTATTTTGAAATCTTAGCTAGTTACATTGATTTGATAGATTTAAAAGTACAACATTAATAGGTATTTTATGTAATTAAGCTGTATTTTGCTAGAGATATAAGACCATTTATTTATTACAATAATTATATAAACTAGAATTATGTAATGTAGGTAATATGTCAATACATGCATATGGTATGTATGTTAACGTGTAGTTCTTATGGTAAGGATACTGAGGTTATTACTCACTTTATTTAATAAATTCAGATAGTGAGTCAAGTCTAAAGATGCTATATATACCTTATAGCTTTTACAAAATCAGAGAGAAGATAAACTTCAGGAGGAATTTCAAAACAAAAAAAAATTTAAGTGGTGTTTGAGGCATTATTGTATCTTACATACTTGTAATTAGGAGGGGAAAAGTAAAAAAAAAAAAGAAAATGAGAAACCTGCTGCATTTGGTAAATATTTAATAAAACCAACTATATCTGTATATACTTGAAAGCCTGGTTCTCAAAAACTACTCAGTGATTCTCTTCAAACTAAAAATGGAAAAAATGTGACTGTTAGCCTGAGAACAAGCATGGTAAGTATTACCTGAGAGATAATTGCTTTGAAAAGTTCTTTTAAGCTAATGAAGAGAAGGTCATAGAAGCAAAGTGTCATTTAAATCAAATAAGTGTAAGTCTCAGCTAATGCAGAAGCACGTTCTGAGAAAAATAAATAAGTTTTGCAAAGCCTGATATGGTCAGTATGAAATACAGAAATGTATCCAAGTGAGTAAGCATCAAATGAAGTATTATCCCTACTTGTGCAGAATCCATTCCAGCAAGAAATTGAACTGTGGACTACTGCATCTGAAATTTGTAGGACTCCCTAGAGAGCTAAAAGGAAATCTGCAGATTCTGTCATCAGTATGCCAAAGATCTTTGCACTGTACTGTAGTGCACAAAAGTAAATGTTCCTCAGATTTCCCCTTTTAAAAGACTTCCTTCAGAATACTAATCAAAACTTGGTGTTCTGAGTTTTTAAAAGTACAGCTAGGTTCTCTGCTGTTGCTTTGCATGTGAATGCAAGAAAGAAGTGCTGATTAAGGTTCTAAAATTAGAGCAAAAATGTTGTGATGTTCTGAAATAGCTTGAAAGGTTAGTAGAAAGTTCTAAAATGCTACCAAATGTGCAGGCTAACCACAGAAAAAGAGAAAGGACAAGCATTTAAAGAGAAATAATTTATTACATTTTTAGCTTGACATGGAAAGAGACTGTGCCAAGCAAATCATAGAAAGACAATCAGATGTGCAAAATTAAGTGACAGGAGACTGGGGAAGTGTGGAGGATGAAACTTCTGAGACTGCAGAATAAAGATGTTAGGCATAAATTAGAGCTGATTTTGTACTGAAGAGTCTGCCAAAATGATGATGCTAGAATACATTGATGCAGGAACATCCTACATGTATTGCATAGATCTCAAACAACTTCTAGAACATCATGCTAGACCACACAACTGTCTTTTACTTGGATTCCTGTTTTGTTTGGGAAAGGATCACATTATGAGATTCTGTCTCTGAACTTGAGAGGTAATGTGATCTGTAGAATCAATACTACAAAAGACTTCACAAAATTACTGGATCTTCTAAACTTTGTGTTTTGTATTTTTCCTGCCATCCATTCAGATGGCAGGCTTACTGCGTGTTGTACTTCTCATATCATCAGGAAACCTGTAATACAAATTTTTTCAATTTTAGAAACACAGTGACTCAGTTCTCTCTTAAACACTTAAACACTTAAACACTGTTCACTGATTCATTCTGCAAACCTTCTTAATTTGATTTTGATTTGATCCTGTGTACAGCTGCATAAAGATAGTGGATTAGAGTTTATTATACACAAAACTACTCTGAAGAATCAAGAGATTTTAGCAGAATATGCCAGCAAGCAGAACAGTGCAGCTGAGTCCAGTTAAGATATGGTTAAATACTTCTTGCCAACCTTGAATGAAAAATACTGTTGTAAAACTGACAACAGCAGCTAGGAAACATAAACATATATCTAAGTCAATGAAAATGAATTAGATGAACTCTCTGACATCAAATTCAATGTGTATATATCCAGAAAGGAAGCTTAATGTTTATGAAAGATAGATTTCCAGTGACATTGTAATGAATTGCAGCACATCTCTGCCAGTGCTTTTTGACGTAGTGAAACATAAAAGAATTTTAATTATTCTATAATAAATGGCTGCATGTGTGTGGTAACAGTATAATAAACAGCATTGACTTGTGAAATATTAAGCACACTCTCTAGATAAGGTTTTTCATTATTTCAAGCAAAGCGGAAGTATTCATAATTTTATCTTTGGGTGGATATACAGACACTTCTACTGTAAAAATATAGGCTTGATCCCCTTAGACCTTCAGTGATAGAACTCAGTTTAAGTCAATACTTTGGACATTTTCTGCTGTCCTCTCTTTTCATTATGTTTGTATTACTGACATAAAGAGAGGCTCTAGTAGGGAACGAGGAATGTGCTGTACAAGGAGCTATACAAATACAAAATAAAAAGATTGTTCCTCACTGGCACATCCTATAATCCAGGTATAAAATAGGTTGGACAGAGGTAGACATCTTAGTCTTAAGCTTAGGATTTAAAAAACCCAAGACAATATTGGCTGGTATGATAGACAGTGTTTTCAGTGTATCAGTGAAGCACTGTCAGGTTTTGGTAAGCATCATAGAACAAGGCAGTTTTAAGGGAAGAGCTCTGGAGAGCTGGCAAAACTGGATCCCAACAGCTTAGGCAATTGCTTAGGCAACTGCTGATAAATCTATTGGTAGGCAACACTTAAATAATGTAAAATGTTATTCTGGCAGACTTTTTTGCTACAAATGGAATACAAGGACAAGTTCCTCTCAAACTGACAGAAGAAAACCCACAGTCAAATATACACTAAAACACCTAAAGGACTTTAGATACATCTTGAATGAGCATTATTTGGATTTTATTATACTTTCAAGGCATCAAAAATTAATTACTGCCTTCCATTTAGAAGTACATTTGGTTCCATCAATGAAAACAAAATGATGGCACATAAAGGTGCCCTGTTAGTTTCCTGTTAAAAAAATGTGCTGAACATTCAGTTTCAAAGTCAAATTCAAGGTGAGTAGTTGGGGGAAAAAAGCTTAGTATGTGAACAATAGACATACTGAATTTTAAGTCTTTGAAATATGGCCAGCATTCAGAGACCCCCCTCTATGCTTTTATTTCAGAAGAAGAATGAAACTGCACTTCATATATCAAAAAACCTATTTCAGTGTAAAATGCATGCTGAAATCCAACTTACATAGTTTATCTTATAACTGTGACTGTAAGCAAAAAAAATTCTTAAATAATTGCATTGTCTGTAACGAAGATGCCCTTCTCAATACAACTGTGAAAAAAAGGGTATAAAGTCCCCAAACATACTTTCAAGCAGAATGTTATTAATTTTTGTGCTAACTAATACTTTGTAACAGCTTTAATATTTGTGTTCTGTGGCTGTAGTTTAACTTTGGTTGTAAACATTCAAACTTCTAGTAGTCCATTGCTTACACAATGCTGCAATTGTATAAAATTGCTTATTCTGTCAGCAAGAACTGGGGACATGGGTAAGAGAGTGAACAGTGGCATCTCCAGGTCAATTTTGAAGGCTGTGTGCCTGTAAAGGCAGTAGGGGAACATGGCATTCTGAACTAGGTGTCTTCTTAAACAAACTTTATCTAAAATTCTAAGATAGTTCGCTAGAATAATACTGCTTGAACTCCTGTCTCTGCAGAAGTTGGTGGAAGAACAGCTGTAGCAAAGTGTGGATTCTAGGGTATAAATCCATCCATCCATCCATCCACATATGTGTGCATACATCCATGTATGTGGGCGTGTATCTGCATACACTCTCTCACAAATACACAAACACAGTAGTCAAGGCTCCTCCTTTCAGAGAAACTTTCAGTCTTACACCATTTCTAAGCTATTTATGTAGAGTCTGTAGGTCAGGAGGATACATACTAAAGAAAAAACTTACTGCTTCCAGGAAGAGGGAGCCAGCTACCTCTGCTTTTCTGCGCTTGCTTATGCCATTGGAGGTCATCTTTTAGGCCATTATTAGATCTGTAATTTAGAAGTCCAAATAAAAGACAATATGATATTTGGCATAAATAATACGTTTGACATGTACTCTATAGATAACTCTTTCTAAGGTAGTAAAGTTAATCCATACATTTTGGATCATGACAAATTGTAGTTTCAAATGCTAGCTTTTAGATATCTTAAATTACCTACTGCCTGGGGCAAACCCCACCATTCTATGTACATCTATAGGGTGTGTAGCCTATAACAAGATTTTTACTTCCACAGCATCAGAAGCTGTTTTTAAATATTTGGACTTCAGAATCTGTCTCCTACAAAAGAGTTAGCTCCAGCTGGCCAAATGCCTGTGTGTTTGTGTGTACCTGTGCTGCTGTGTATCAATTCTTTCATTCTAAAAGATGTCTAAACTCACCATAAATAGACAGAGTCCCTTCCTTTATCTGCTCTTCACAGGAATTAATTGGTTAAAAAACATCAGGTATGCAAATATTGTATACAATGCAAAGATGCCCAGTTTTCCCTTTCAAAAGACTCTATTACTGCACTATCCCTAGACCAACAAAAAGTGTAATTCTACCAACAAAAATCTTTATATGAGCCAAGGGAAATATTCTGCTATAATGGGCCGTGGAAGCTAGCTACACATTTAACAAAAGCAAACAATAGGTAAATAGTGTAAAAGGAATAAAAAGTGTGATATTTCCCTACAGTCAAGGAACTTGGAATATGGGACTTTACTTAAAATGTAGAATATTCTGTGTTGGAAGGGACCCCAAGGCAGAAAAGGTCCTGAGGGTGCTGGCTGACAGCCGACTGAGCACGAGCCAGTGTGCTCAGGTGGCCAAGAAGGCCAAGGGCATCCTGGCCTGTATCAGGAATAGTGCGGCCAGCAGGACCAGGGCAGTGACTGTCCCCCTGAGCACTGGTGAGGTCACACCTGGAATCCTGTGTTCCATCTTGTCCCCTCACTACAACAAAGACTTTGAGGCCCTGGAATGTGTCCAGAGAAGGGCAATGAATCTTCACACTTGGAAATCTCAATCTGAAAAGTAATACCTGCCTTCCCTTCTGTATGTTTCCTCTGAATTATCCACAGACCACCTGCCTATATACAGGTAGGGCAGGGGTACCTGAGTTGTGAGTCTTTTTCTTTGTAACACTTTTTGATCAAAATTCATTAAGTCACAATGAGCAGATAGGCTTGTATTTTGAGATTACCCATCTTTGTAAATTTGAGTTGGGGAGAATGAAAAATTACTGGCATACTCCAAGCATCTCTGACACATGAGTATTTGTTTGGTGTTGCAGAAATCTGTGTGTTCCAAATATAAAAGAAAATATACCCAAATAAAATATGTCAGGAAATATGTATGGAAGCACAGATAGCAGTGGTTTATCTCTGCTACCCATTTTGTGTGTTTAGCAGAAACTGGACAAGCTCCTTGGTCCAGGTCTGAATAGTCAGTTGACCCTGGCAGCGGATGAAGCCAGACCTACGGGTAGGCCATTGCTAGAGCCAGGAAGAGGAAGAGGAAACTGGTGTGGAGTGTAGCAATCGAGAGCCGTGTGATGAGCTGTCCAATGAAACTATGCCAGAACAAACAGTCTTTTACCAGAGGTACATTGGTCATACAAAGCAAAATTATTGTGGGAGATCTGATTAACCAGCATCATTTACATAATCAATTGATGTAGCATCATTTAGCATCTCTAAATTTCCTGCTGTACAGATGATTGATACAAATAACAATAATAGTGGACAAAGGCATTTTATTCCGTTATAAACTCATGTTTACCTTCTAGGTATTTTTATGAAACAACACACACTAGTAGTCTTGGAAATATTCTTGCAGTATATATTTATTTATATTTTATTTATAGGAGCAATATGCTTGTCATTTTGCAAGAGTAGGTCAATGGGACTCCATTAATAAAGCAACACTTCTGTTTTTCTGCATGAAATCCAGTTTGCACATACATTTTTTTTCAGGTTTTATAGGAAAGCACTATGTTTCTAGGTAGTTTCCACTGATACTATGTATATATACTTGCATACACTGTTTCCTTTCCATTGGCACTTTTCCCTTTCCTCTCAGAAGGTTGTATTGCTGTTACTCATGGCTGGTTGGTTGCTTTTTAAGAATCTCATTGGACAGGTTTGTATTTGGTCTGAATAGGATATGATATTTTGTCTTTCTAATCAATCTGATGAATCATGTTTGTAATGTCACCTCCCTGACTTGTGGTGCAAGTGTAGAAAATAATTAAGGCAAAGAAGTGCTGTCAGCTGCTGGGAGTTTTGTCCCTGCCCTGCACTTAACTGTACGAATGAATTAAATGGTCAAAAGAACTACTAAAAGAAGGTGACCTGTTATCCTGTTGGGAAAGTCAGTTTTATTCCAAATCTTTACGAAATTAAAAATACTTTATTTTTAGATGAAATTGTGAAAAATTATATGAGCACATATATCCCAAAGAAGTCCTAAAGCCACCTTTGTCATATATAGGATAGTTTTATATTGTGTAGGAATTTATATTCGGTAGGAATAAATGTGAACTTGCTCTGTCTCTGCATTGAGCCTGCTGGACTCCATTGGAACACAGTGAACATGGCAACAGTTTGAGCAAGCAGTGACAAGTCCAAGCTTGAGCTATTAAAGTTTTCTGTCAGTTAGAGCCCTGTGTAAGGGTGTAAAGAGATGCTCTGTGTAGTCAGTTTTGTGAGGTAGGTTCTTGCATTTTGGGCAGAAGAATAAACAGTCTACCTGCTTGATATGCAGACTGCACTTTTAGCTTCGTAAAAAAGATAATGAGCCATAATTATAAATACCTATATAGAAGGAAAACAGCTAGTGTAGTTACTAGATAAAAACATAAAATCCAGTGATCAAAAGTCGAAGGCAGATACATTTAATATATTAATTATGTACTTCAAAAATTTTATTACTTATAGTTGGAACAATGTGTCTAGGGTAAGAGGAATATCCTATCATATAAATCTTTAATTGCCATTCTCTCTGTATGCTTATGCACAATTTCTGAACTGATATGGAAATTATTGATTAAAGACATAGAACTTTTGATTTGTAGGAGATCAGAATAGTTCACAGAGGCTGCACTTCACACTCTCTGAACTTCATGGTAAGACTTCTTGCCCTGAGTTTCATCATCAGAAGCCTCATAAGCCTAGCCTGGAAAACAGAGAGGGGAGAAGTAAGACACTTCTTGTTCCCCATAGAGCTCTCTTCCCCATGTAAGAGAAATTAAAGTCAAATGAGACATAGCAGGAGATAGTAAAAAATTAAGAGGTTTTGAAACAAAGAAACTCTGTGTCAACACTCCACTCTAAAAGTGGGGGAACAAAATGTAAAACCCCAAACCCCCATTTACAAACAAAATGTAAAACCAATCAATTTGCCATGATTTGAAAATAAGTGATTCTCAAAGGTAGATAAATGGTAATAAGTGTACCAGAGCCCTCAAGGTAATTTTGTAACTATGAACCAAGTTCTTAGGTTTATCTTCAAATTAATTCTGTCTTCAGGGGAATCTCAATAGGATGGTGGGCTCACTTAAGACTCTGAGTATTCAGATAAACTTCTAAACTACAGGAAGCTTGTCCATATACCCCAAATTTGAGGCTTTGCTAAAATTTCTGTTCAAGAAACACTGATATTAGAGGTAATTTTTAGCAAATGCAAAATTACCAAGCAATTATCAGTGGCCCTAAGATGACACTTGAATTTTCAAGAAATGGCCGTTGACGGTTTTGCAGGTGATAACAGAGTATCTCAAATATGCTATTTTCTAGCAGCAAAACTAGCACTGCAACAGGCATAACTTAATTTGAAGGATCAGTTATTCTTAATAACTGAATTTCATGAGATAATAGTAACTTTGTAATCAACAAAAAGCAAAACCCTAAAACCAGTCATTGTATTTAGAAAACCTGATTTTAATGTCTGAATAAGCTGTTGTTTATATAACTAACCAAAGGAAAAGGGATCAAAATTAATCCTTACCCATTTTTCTATTAAATGCATCTAGTTCAGGAACTCCAGAATATCTACCTCAGTAATATGTTACTATCTTCCAGTTACTGAATTTAAACTTTTAGACCCAGTAGATAATACTTTTATTTTGTTCAATTATTGACTAATTATGGTATTTAATTTTATTTATTTGGTGTATATTATTTAATTAGAAAAATTACTAAAATAAATAAAGTTGCCTGATAATAATTACATTTGAAAACTTATACCCTTTCAGTACCAAAATCCCTCCAACTGCCTTCTGTCCTCAATATTTATTGTGTGCTTACTGTGGAGACTTGCCATGCTTGTGAAGCTCCCTGCATTGTGATGCAAACTTTATTCAGTATCTCAAAAAATTGCATTTTCCATGAGCACTGTAAGCTAACAGAAGACAACAATCTGCCAATTGGCTGTAAATTATTTCAAGTTGTGTAAGCCTGCCTTATAAGCAAAAATCTTTACCTTTAGGTTTAAATCTTTATCTTTACATTTAAATGTTCAGAGCATGTAATTAAAAATTAAATAAATGTGCAAAAGACTATACAGATAATGAATTGCTAAAATTATAGTAATGATGCACAGTTCTGCAATCATCCTTTTCTCTCTGCTGGAGGATCCTGTGTAGAAGGCAAATCTCCACCTGACAAATTCTGAGGAGAGTTTTTGTTAATTAAGTGTATGTTCCAGGGTGCACAATGTCAGTTCTATATAAACACAGTACATTGCTTCCATTATAGTTGGACATTTGCATTAAACCACAAATAGTTTCCTTCCTTACCTGTGTTCCTGGCTTGAGACCAGTAGATTTCTTCCTTTTATTAGTTGTAGCATAATCTAAAATAGAGGCTGAATAAAATAATTGCCCAAGAATATAGCTTCAGATGTTACTGTCTATGTGCCCCACTCTGTCTTTCCCTTTTCTGTCTCTCCCTAGGAGAAAGCAGTTATCTTCCTTAAATCCAGTTCCTATCCACAGCAATCATGTAAATCTTGGCATCAGTCTCACAGCAGAATAAAAAGTCGAATCAGCAGGAAGTTTCCACATAAGAGCAACAGGCAGCTCCAGGAGGAAGAAAAAAACCCTCACAACAAAAAAATCCACTCAAACTCTTCTATTTATTTTCTTTCAAAAATAAGAATTCTACTCATTAGAAACCCTCAGGTTTTTTTTGTATTTTTAAAGATAGTGCGACTTCAAAGAATAAGAACTCATTATTCAGCCAGCCTTTCAAAGCCTTTTATTTCAAAGCTTCTTTCTGAATAAACAAATCTATAAAGAGAACAAATTGACGTTTCTGCTTTTCCTAGTGTTTTACATAGAGGCTAGACAAGCGGTCTTTTCTTAAAATGAGTCAGACCTAAAATTATAAAGTAACCAAAATATTTGGATGTAGCTGGTGAAATTAATTTTGTATGTTTATATGTTTTATTTTATTTTTTATATGTTTTTTGTGGCTCTAAAACCACAAAAATATTTTAAATTGAAAATTCAAAATGTTAGATCAAAATCCCAAGGTATTCTTTATTATTAGAGTCCTAAATAATCAAAAACATCACAAATAATTTGGTTAGGGATGTTTTAAATATTTAGAGATAGGCAAAGTAAGACTAAGTAAAATACAAGTAACTAGCATATAAGCATGGTGGCAACATAATAAAATTAAAAGTGTGGTTTGTAATATAATTTGAATTTGTACATATTGGATTGTTGTACAAAATGTCTTTGTATCCAGTTATTACATTCCACGAGAGCTTACTTCGGAGTGAATTAGTCCTTTAAGGCATTAGGAGGAACTGTCTTACTCAGACTAAACTGAATTACCCTCCCCAAGATGAGAGATTGATTACTCAGGTTATAAACCAGAGAAATCCTACCCAGAAATACAAAGATTTTTTTTTCTAGAGCAGAGATTCAGGGAATGCAAAGATAGGAATAAAATGTCCTTGGAAGAACTGGAGAAAGGGGTTTGGAATAAGAAAGGCATGTTAATTAGTGAATGGAACACATGTAACTCCGTAGCTTGCAAAGCATAATGTTGGTAAGTGCAAAATAATACAATTTGTAGGAAAATGTGAAGAAAAGTCTGGACTCTCACAGGATTGTTGTCACCTCTTCACTTAGGAAGAAGACCTAGGCATTGTTCAAATGAGCTCAAACCATGTGTTGATTCCTTGATAGATTTTCCTATAGCTAGTACCAGAGTAACAATTAAAAATAAAAAAAACAGGTTCAGAGTACATAAGTCTCCATGATGACTGATGTAGGCTTACAAAGGAAGAAATCAAAAAAAGCACTCTGTGTGATTGTGTGCCGGAATATTTGACTTCATATTATAAGCAGGTACAAATGGAGTACAGGTACAGAAATTGAAATAACAGTGAACTCTCCTGTCCCTGAAGCCAATTAAAAGTTCTAGAAGCAATTCTTATTTAAAGATACTTTTTTCCCAAAGTGGAGTAACTCTACTGTGGGGAAGTTGAGCAGCTGTTGAATGTGGGAATTCGTGACTGCCTGTATCGCCTGTGAACTTTTTCTCACTTATTTGAGGAGAGGATAGTAGTGCTTAGGTCCATGTGCAAACTTTTCCACTCAAATAGTGCTTGTGGTTATACACTTACAGTCTCATGGATAGAAAATTCTTCCTAGGCTTTTACAGTGCCATCTTCAGGATTCTGCTCCTTGGCAGCAGAGAAGAGTTCATTCAAATCCATGTAGAACAGCACCTTCTTCGCAGGGCTGCAATCTTTACTTCCAGTCACCAGCTGTACTGTTGTCAGCATAGACCAAAGAGCTAGGAAAATTTCTACTGCAGCATTTTGAGAGCTGCTGCAGCTCTGTTTTGCAAGGTCTTTGCAACTTCTGCTTATAATATACAATAAAGTGAAGACAAGATTTATCTCTGATTTTACATTGCTACAGATTTTAAAAAGCACGCTTTTCTGCATGGAAATGGAGATTTCCTGCTGCTACTCTTATTAGGTATGGAGACGTGAAGTGATGGTATCATTTCACATCATTGTAAATGCAGAAAAAAAAAAAGGGCTTTCTGGTTGTTGAGTAACTGTCTGGCAAATGTCTTTGTTCACTCTGTGCACCTCATCCATTTTTTGTAGATTATAACTAAAATGTCACGGTAAGGCTTTTAAAGCAAAGTATTTCCATAAAACAATATGAAGAGAAGAAATAGTTATAAATGGAGAAGCCACTGTCTGTCTACAGCAAATACTCCAGGAAGACTGATCTATCCAGTTCAGAGTTGAATTCAGGCTGAATATGCTAGAAGATTGCTGCTGTCAGGGTGCAACGAGGACTGGCTGGGAGCAGGGCAGGATGAATTGCAGGAAATGGCAGGCTGATAGCCATACTGAAAAGCCAGTCCACGGGTCATAACCAGATCCACTGAGGGTCAGAGTCCTGTGGTCACTGGGCAGGTCCTTGGTGACAGGGTCAGGTACAAATCAGGCCAGGAAGTCAGGTCCAAGGGGGCACAGGCAAGCACTGAAACACTCATGTGGAGCTGGATTAGAGCCCCTGGACTCGTGAGCAGGAGTGTGGGGGCTGAGCCTCCCAGGTGAAGCTGTTATTACTGTGTTCAGGGCATTGACAATCTTGCATTTGGAACAGACTAAAAGGATTACAGAGGCTGAACTGAACTTTTGTTCAAATTCCTCATTATGGATGCAGTAATCATAGCAATAAACAGTCAGTCATGTAAATTTTGTTGTAATTTTAATCCCATTCTTTACATCTGTTCAGAAACAGGAGCCGGACAGTATTAGTGCTCTTATTGCCACAGTAAAGTATGAGTTATCCCTTAACTGCAGTTGCTGTTTTTAACAAAAAGATGAAACACTCAAGCTGAATTGCTAGGGTATTTTAACCTAGTATTTCTACCAGACCTGGTAGTCATAACAATAATGAGACCAATGTCCTGGAGAATCAGAATTACACTAATTATGCCACATTGTTGACATAAACATGAATAGCAATCTTTGTGAAAAACCACAGTGCCCTGTCTACATCAGTACTCCACTGCTACTAACACTATGAAATCATTGCCATAGTTAGCCATAGGAAACAAAATAACTTCCAGTGTAGCCTGAGAGAACAGGTAAGCAAGTAAGATCAAGTGATAGCACTAGCATACCATGTACAAGATCACTTTCAGTAGTACTGAAACTGGTCTGTTTAGTGGAATAGACAAGAAAACATCACCAGAAAACAAGTCAGTATCCACAAATAGAGTAAATTAAGAACAGAAACTGTTGGCATGTATCAGACAGCAGAGATGTACTTTTGCGTTATTTGAAATTGGCACTCCTTCACTTTTTCAGGATCAAATTTTATTTTTTTTAGACTGCAAGGTCAAACAGTAAAAGTACTGGAAGTTCCTGTTTTTTCCGGTTCTTGCTACTTTCATATCTTGTATATGAGCTTATCCCTAAACTTTCATGCTTTTGTGTTCTCCTTGCTGCATCTTTTAACCAAGCTTGCATTTGCACAGAAGTTACAGACAGAAGTTTAAGAGTTCTGAGGCGAAGTACAACAAAGAACAATTTCCAACATGAGGGATTAAGAAATACTGTATTTTAAGTGGGTCCTTTAAAAGAATAGAAAAGTAAACCTATAAATTCTGACATGACTGGTTTTTTTTATGACTGCTAACCTTGTAATTTCATTTTGAGGCAGATGACTCGTCATGTTGTATAACCTAAAAGCAGTGCTGGACCAGCATCTGCCAAAGGCCGTTTGGGTAGTGCTTGCCACCTAGTGGATACACGTGGGAGAAGGATCGTCTGCCACAAAAATATTTGACCATCATGCTATTAATCACACTATTTCATAATATCCTGCAGAGTTTGAGTACTACTCAATGGAATTATTTTTTTTTTTTTTTGTTGGAATGAAATGCTAGTGAGAATTCAAGTAGAAATTGCAAACAACTTCAAAACTTTTACCCATTTTCTGATAGCTGTACTTATAGCTATGGTGTGAGTTGGTGACTGGCAAAATATGGAATTTGACAGCCAAGGAGTGGTCAGTGTACATGGCCACAGACTCAGCTGTAAACTCAAGCACCATGCTAACCTATGTTGGCTGGTGCTCTATGATGAGTATATTTTGCAAACATAAATGAGCTCATTAAAATTTCTACCAGTTGTTTCTACTTCTTCTGTAATAGTTAGCTGGTGCCCTGTCATTTTTTTAGATTTCTGGTATGCATACAGTAGTAACTGAATTTTCTTCTTAACCTCTTCTCTTTGCTGAATTGTCTGGAACAGTGGTCTGTAGCAGTGTACTTGGCAGAAGCTGCTGCTGTTGAGCTTCAGGATTGGTGGGAAGAGACCCAGAGCAATGCCCTCTGAACCTTCTCCCTCCAATATCTGAACTCCCTGCCTGAGCTGTGGTGAAACCCCATATTTCCCTTGTGTCACCTGTGTCCCCAACCTCAGGTTCTGTGTATGGTTATGCCCTGGAAGACTCTATATGGTCTTGTCCTGGAAAGGTCTCCCTTCTCCTGCTCTCCACTTTGAACCAGGTGTTGTCCCATTGGGTGTCCCCTGGTCCCACCTCCCTTTAAAAGGCCCCTGCAGAGCTTTCTAGTCCTCTTTCTCCTGGGTTACTCCAGCCACCTGGGTGTCTCGGGATTCCCTCCCTGGACCCTCACAACGCAACACTGGATTTACAATAAAAAAGGCAATTATCCCAGAGAAGAGTCCTCTCATTCTCAGTAGCCTTTCATTCTCGCTGACGCTCAAAACCACACCTTGGGTAATTCTCAGTTCCAGAGGAGCCAGCAGAAACAGCTCATCTGCGGTAGCAGGAACTCTGTGCTTTGGGAGAGTTGCAAAATCATTGCAACTCATTCCAGCAGGGATTTCGCTCACATATGAGACGCTGTAGCAGCCTCGAGAGCTCCAGGTAAAGCACCCTTAGTTGTCATCCATTTTGTTGACCTGGCCTTGAGTTTTTACCTGTACAATAATGTACCCTTCATTCCTGCCCACTAGTCTTACAGAGATCAAAAGTGGTGCTCGTACCATAACACAATGCAAAAATCTGAATGTAAGTTGCAAGGGTTCCATCAAATACTTACAAAAATCACTTCACACAAATGCAATCCTCATGCTAAAATTCAAGTCCTCTCTTTCAATTTTGAATACAATTGAGCTTTTACGGTGTTTTTTTAATAATCGACTTCTTTTAAAAACATGAACTCTTTTACCAGAATTATTCCCAACACATCCAGCCTACAGGCAACAGTTATGGGAAGTTATCAACAACTGGGAATTATCAGGTTTACCTGCAACAGGTTTTCTAATACACTGGTGTTTGTAATAGTATTTTTTATTATACCATGATGAGGACAATGTAAAAAAATTTTAGTCAAGAGCTGTATGATATTCAGGAATAATCAATTCATGCTTTACACTTTTAGGAGAATTTCTTACTAAGCTTAAGAACATACCTGAATTCTTCCTTGTTACTGATATGTTCATATAGATGATTTTGCCTTTATAGCATTGTATGATCAATAACCTATTTATGAGTAACTTGATGTGCAGATGTTAAATTGGGTCAGAAGATTCCATGGGGGTCTGTGTTTAGTCAGGCTGTTACTTATCTGAGAGTATTTGGATCTTACAGTGCATAGGTTACCATTATGTATCAGAATTCATGATCTTCCCACATTTGCTATGACAGTCTCATGACTGAGGATAGTTCTGGTTTGGTTGTTTCCTCCCTCTAACAACTGCTATGAGAAATTTCTGTTATGACCAGAAGATGAAGTACAGATTGTTTATACAGTGAATTCCTTCACTTTCCATTATATATTGACTATGTTTGTAAGAATACAGTGTACATAAATTTCATCAGAAAGATCATCATAAATAGTTGAAATTAAGAAATATTTAAGAAACTTTGTACAACTGCCCTCCTGTTTTCAAAAGTAATTTAGGAATAATCTGTTCTTTATTAAAATTTAGAAAGTTGTATTTTAGTGCCATAATAAAAATCTGTACTCAGTAGTATAAGCTTGAAAAATCATTTTTATTAACATATTAAAAAAGAATAAGGAAAATAGAAATTGTAATTAAACATTTGCTCTCATCTACAAATAAGTACTTTGGGTAATAAAATAACTTTTTAAAGTTCTTGTGAACAGTTAGAAGCAAAGGAAGGAATTTTCTGAAATAAAAGCAAAAGAAAGAGATTTCTGAAGTAGAAAATATTTGGCAATATCTTTTAGTCACTCCATAAAATATCCATGTAAACAAGTAATCCATATTTACAATATCATATGCTATATTCTTGGGTACATGTAGTAAGAAGTACACATGTAATTACATTCAATTTTAAAATCTAACTTGCACAACCATTTCTCAGTTTCATTAATGCTGGAAAAAACACTGTTCTGTTTGGTGCCTAGTACTGCATGACAGCATGTAAATATAGTATGTTTTTTCCCGGGCACTTAAAAAAATAACACTTTCAATGTTAGGGTGTATAACTTCCTGTGTTTTTATAGGAATCCAAACCTGGAATGTAAGCTCTACAATCATGTCCCTGTAAAAACAACAATGCAGGTGATTTCCAACCATGCAGATAAATCCTGATAAAAAAGCTAGAGTTCTATCTTCCCTTTGTATCTTTGAAAATACACTTTTTCATTTCCTAGGTTGCTACTGTTACTCATAAACACAAGTAAGAAAATTTGCATGGAAGAAAAGCTAAAGGAAGGCCACTTTGAGAAGCAGGTTTAGGACTGTTACTCTCTAAAGGCCTTCTATTTTTATTTAGCACTTGAAATAACCTCATTTTTTGCAAGCATACTTAGAGGATTTTTAAATCCATTTAGAATTAAGCCAAAAGTCTGTAGTATGTTTTGTCAGTTTTAAATTGCACACACCAAGGTTGATCAAGGTTTAAGAGCTCACAGCTACTGCATCTCATGGGGACCTTCCAAAGATCAACAGCCAGAACCCCACAGTTCATGCACAAGAGATATCACTGATTATAAATTTCCCAAATGGAATCTTCCAGCTTTCACTGAGTTTCTACTACCATGTTAAACCTCTAAGTTGAAAAACAAGATTGTGTTCTGGCAGGCTCCCCTCAAAAGGTTGTTAATCCTTTAGTTTAGTTTAGTTTCATATCACAGAATCACAGAATAATTGGAATTGGAAGGGACCCAGAAGGATCATCGAGTCCAGCTCTTAGGTGAATGGCCCATATGGGGTTTGAACCCACAGCCTTGGTGTTATTAGTACCTTGCTCTTCATGAGAACAGAGAAGCAAAGAAATGCCACCATTCTTTTTTCAAGTGTCATTCCCCTTGAACAGTACATGGAATAAAATGGAAAACAGAAGGCATACTGGTTACTATAGCTTGACAGCATATAGAACCAGTCACCTAAAAGCTGTTCATTTCAATACATTCAACTCAGTGGTGTAACAAAAGAAGTCAGAGTTTTTGTGTGTTTTCCAGTATGCTGTATAGTTAGTTTCTTCCAGAACAATCCCTAGGCAACTGACTACCTTCCATACAGACATATGCTTTTACTAGATGACCTAGTACTGTGCAAGGATTGAGTGAACTCCTTTTCACAGGTGGATGAGACACAGTAACAGGCCAATATACAACAATTTAAAATTCTGCTGCCTGTGTGAGTGCAGTATAGAAAGCTGCATAGTAAATCACTACAACAGGTGAGTTCATTTATTCACTTTCTCTGTCTTACTTCTCTGTTTGATTCACTGTACATAGTGGGACTGGAGGAGTGCTCACACAATAGTTTAGTAGTTTAGTTTAGTGTTTCTTCTGTCATACCTGAATTCTATATTAAAAGCAGTATTTTCCACAGTGAAAAAATACACCAATGTGAGGTTGGTCCCAGTCATCCACAAACCTGTAAGTGAAAACATAGAACTCTGGGATGTAGTCCTTGAGTACCAAATGGTACAGCAGAAAAGTTTTAAAAATATTTTACTATGCTAGCTTTCTATACTGCATTCACCAGATAATTAAATATTATTACAAATCAAATAACAGGAACTGAGTTGCTTTTTATCAGAGAAGCCCCAAAGTAGCTCATGTCCAAAATAGTTTGTACTAAAACACAGCGAACTACAAAATGGCATACTTGTTTAAGTCTAATGTATTAAAACATTTTTAAAAGCAGGAGTAGATAAAAAATTATGTAGTATTTAAAAAATAGAAAATTATATTGTCTGAAAATATCTATATTCCAACATGAATGGTGATAAATTTGGACTTCTAGTGGGCTCTGTAGCTTTCATCATTTTGAAAATGTGCAGTCCAAATAATCTACTATAGTGATTCTTCTATAGTAGTAAAAATATAAATATTGTTCCTATCTGTGAAATTATTGAATGAGCATACTAAATGAATACTTCAATTAGTAGAAAGACCTATAAAAGTAAAGTGCCAATATAGACTCAAACTGCATTATTTAACACTTTAATTTCAAATTAAAAGGTCATAGAGTTTATATAGATTGCTTATAGACTAAAGCATGTCTTCATGCCTGTAATAATAATGTTTTTGACATCAGTATGAAGATACCCAAATTTACTCTCAGTTAACAGGTAGCATTTTAATCAAATCAGGAAAGCTCACCTGTCTTGGAGAAAGCATTCCTCACTTCAAGCTCATTTTTCTTCTGTGAGACTGATAGCAGTCTTTTCTGGTTTCTAACCTCCTGACTTCTGGTCTAGTACCATAAATCAACAGAACTGTGCAACCAAATAAAGACAGTAAAATGCTGCCTTCTGGGATAAAAGGAAGACTTGGTTTAAGTGATACATTTTTCTAAGTGTGTTTCTATAGCTTTTCAAATAAGGCAAATTCTGCATTTGGATGTCTTAAAATTTCCTTAGATTCCAGTAATAATTGCACATAATTCAAAGCCAAATGTTGTCTATATACAATATGTTTGGTAGAATTTGTTAAGAAGTCAACAGATACATTCTGATCTAAAAAAAACAAAACCAAAAAAGCCCAGAAGTTTTGAAAGGAAACATAACATTTTATGAAGATATCAGGCAAACTTTTAATTTCTTTTTTCTAAATTAAAAATTGTAGAATAAACATTTTTACAGAGCAACTCTGCCAAGTGCTGAATGACCTCAAATCCCATAGAACACAGCAGCAGCTGAGGGAATTAATTAGCTAGGTAAGTCAGAGCTTTAAAAGAGTGAACATTACCAGAGAACTTATGGGTGACAAACTAAATTATTCTGTCTGGTATACCTCATGGCTGATTCATAACCTGCAAAATTACTCAAGAGCAAAATTTAGTCCAAATCTTCTTAAATTTTTCATTACTATAAGAGATATAAGTATTAAATTAAGAAATTATATGGAAAACAATTTCCAATTATGTGATTTTCCCATTATGTAATGTCATTCATGCTCTTGTTTTTTTAAATTAGGACTGGGCATGGACCAATATAAGATGTTTGGGACTTACTGGAATTTAAATTCATATGCAGAAAACTTCAGTATCTTTGAGCAAGCCACACTAAAAATGAACCCCAGGCTACTTATATATCAATATAGCTAAATTAGAAGGCCCCCCCGATAGGGATTTGTCAGTATAATCATACTTTTATTCTGTGTATTTTCTTTACATAGTTGATCTTTGTCCTGCTTCATCAAATTTGAGATTTTGTTTTCTGGCTGCTTCAGTATTGATCCTCAGATCAGATTTATCTGCATTACTACTGTTTGTCATTGTGGATTCTTCTTCTGTGCCTTCAGGAGTCGCTCCAATGGGCCGCAGAATTTTAGCGTTCTCTGCTGGGGGGCGCTTCCAATGGGGCCTGCTTGCCATCCACAAAATAAGTGAACCAAATATGACAAGCAAAAGACCAAGACAGTTGACCAAAGTTGCTTCTGGTGGGGATGCACTGTATGCAGGATTTCTCCTTTGAAAGAAAATGTCAGAAAATATTGTTTTAAAAGACAATGCTGATCTAAAAAGAGCAGTCTCCCGCTAGGTAGGTCTTTTTAAAACAAGCAAAACAAAACAATGACCCAATACTAAAGGCTTATTATTCTGTGCAAATAGAAGTATAGTCTGCAAGGAATAACCTTAATAAACAAGTGGAAAGAAATACTTACAATGAAAAGATGAGCTTTTCTGTGATTCCTGTGAGAGCTGTTGCAATCACTGTTGCAAAGATGGTCAGACCCGAATAAACGTGTATTGGCATGAGAAGTGCTCGGAGATGAACTGGGGCAAAAGGGAGCAGAAAGACAGCAAAACCCAAGAAAAGCTAAAACCAAAACAGATTCACAGTTAAAGCTATATAGAAAACAAGCAGCTGCACTCCTCAAGCAGAATGAGAATAATCATAAAAATTGCATTCTCAGATGTCTTCAGGCAAAAATTTGAAAAAATTGACATTTCTATTTTTAAATGTGTTTCCTGTCAAAACCAAAGCAAAATTCTGGATTAGCACTTGGGAAGCAGATATTACATATTTTATAAATAATCCTTCTAATATCAGGGTCCAAACTTACTGACAATGCTAAAACTGCAACCAAACTAAGTACTGAAAACACAAGTTTTCAGTGTCACTTATTCACTAATATATTAGAGGTGTGAGTAGCTACATTTTTGTAGTCTCTTCAAGTCTTGTTCTCTGCTCCTGTTACAGATTTGCACATAAAAGAACAACAGAAGGCAGTCTAACCTTCTGACTTGAGTAGACTAAATAATTTTACCTTGTTAGAATTTCAGTTAAGTTCAAGTGCCTATGTTTAGACCAAGGGGCTTGGTCTCTCAATATATCAATCACATGGCATTTACAGAAGAGGTGTATGGGTGACATCAAGTTATTCAGGGGACATTAGTCCTCCCATTAGTGCTAACTTTGTGATGGAGAATAACCCATCATGTCACATGGTTGCAGTCACAGGCTTGCCCAGTCATATTGAGGTTGCATTCCTTTAGTTCTTTCTACCGTTACTCACTCCTGCTGCTAAATTAGAAATAGTGCATGAATTTGTATTTCAACTTGTTTTAGCTTCCAGTCTTAGTCCTTGTTTTGTCTTTCCATGATGGATTAGGAAGCCTGGTATTTTCTCCCTGGGAAGCTTTGTAGTACACCATAATCAAATCATCTCTTTATCTTCCTTAGATCTGCTACACATTTTGAGTTTTTTAAGTCTTGCACCGGAATATAGCTTTTCCAGTGCTCAAATTGCTTTTCCAGAGTTTCTCTGGGTTTGTTGTTTTCTATTTTTCTGATAATTCTTTTATATTTTTTAAAAAATTAATTAATAGTATTTCACATTAGTTTTACTAATGGCATCTTTTTCCTGTTGTCACAGCATTATGGGACCTAATTTTGACCTTCATGTCATTTTTGAGTACTTCTTTCCAGAGACAGTATTTTCGAAGAGACAGTCTCATTTTAAATTTTTGCTCTATTCTTAAATTGATGTCAGTGTGCTCTACTGTATTAACATACATTTGGCTTAAATACAACAGAGTTACAATATTGTTCCTGTAGGCAGAGTATTATGTGAGCATAAGACTGATGTGCCACTTCTGGTAAATGCCAGGTGTCTTCTCTATAAACAGAGATACTGCTTTATGACTATTTTTAATAGTGCTCAGTCACCCAATCAACATCAGTCTCTGACTGAAGATTTACATCCTCGATTGGAGGAAGTAACACCAAGGATCTATTGATGTGACAGGCAAGGCATTAAGTGCCATTGCTCGTATTTATAGTAGCAAATTGAAAAGCAGAGCTAAGATCTTATTCACAATTCTTTGTTTAACCATTATAAAAATGCTGATAATCAGTATAGTGGCAGCACAGATTTCCCTGAAATAGCTGAATTATTAGGTCAAGGAATATCTTAACACTGTTCTTTTTTAGTAATTCATATTCATTCTGTAGAAAATATACTCAACAATGCTGCAATATGCTTTCTTTTTTTTCCAAGTGTTAAAAACACTTTTTCAACACTATTTCCTGTACCTCCTAGCCTGAGCAGTGAAGGGTAAAGCTCAGAACCCAAATCCCTTAGCTGAGGATTTTTTGTGCTTGATCATAGGTAATTAAGTCTTTTTTCCTTTTAGTGTTTTGAAAAAAACAATAAGGAAGGAACAAAATTAATTTCTGTACTGTAATAACACAATATAGGGAGTTCAGAATGTATATGCAGATGCATCTGTGCATAGTCTTTAAATTTCAGGGCATGCTTGCTCTTCTTTGCCAAATGCAGAACATACTAGGTTAGCTCATTTTACATTATGATAATGCTAATTCTCTGCCAAAAGGAGAAGTTAAAACCACGCCCATGAACATCTATCAGAGTTTTGCTGATTTAGGAAAACTGGTTAGCCAGTAGTAGCTCATTCAGATATCAGATCCTTTACATATCTACTGCTCCCTTTTCTCTGATCAACAAAGTCTTGAGGCCAAGAAGTGACTACTTAAAATTATGATGATGAAAAAAAAGAGAAAATTAATTACTCCATTTGAAACTTCCTTAATAAAAGCTCTAACTATATTTAAATATACTGCCAACAAATCATAACTTGCTTTAAGTTCAGGAGTTAATAGAGCTTCAAAACACAGCACCGTGTAACTGTATTGCAAATAAATGTCCATTATTCCAGCCAATAAACAAAATATGTTTTAAAATACATTTTTTTCAAAGTCAATAATCCAGTATTTGCACATTTACATGCTAATTTGCAAAATCAGAGTGTAAAATGGCTATCCCAGTAGCTACGAAGTACTAGTGAGAGCCTGTTGTTCCTGAATTACTCAAAACATTCTTCAAATTTTACAACTTATTTATACATACAGTTAAATTCTGACCTGGAGAGAATAAAATATAACAGCAGTCAGCCCAATCCAGCTGTGCAGACTGTACATGTTAGGAATTTTCTTGGCATTGTGGTATTCAAATACGGCTACCATAGAAACAATTGCAAGAATCATAGCTATGGTATTTAATCCAGCATGTATGAACTTCATTAGGAGTTTGCTGCATTTCCAGGTCCAGGGCAATCTGTACACAATAATAGCTGAAGAAAGAAGAGAAACAAGATTTTATGCCTGATAGGATAAGTTTTTTCAGATGTTAATAATCATGCAGAATTCACATAGTTCCATTGTAAATTACAGCAAAATCCAACCTTTAATCTTCCAAAAAAGTCTATTAAAAGGCTTTTTATCATATACATAGCATACCATATTCTGAATATATAGCTGAAGCTTAAATAAAGCTTTTAGGGGACTTTTTCTTAATTTAAAAAAAAAATCACTTGTGTTTCAAAA
>VZRZ01007007.1:990814-1007713 GCA_013398175.1 Climacteris rufus
AAAAAAAAAAAAAATTCAAATAATGGAGATTTTCAGATAAATTAACTACTGGCTGATGGAGTACTTACAGTTTTAGAGTTGTGATTATTATTTTATACAGATCTCATCCCTTGGCAACACTATTTATATATGTGTTTCAAATCTGAACAAAAGTGGTAGGTAAATGAGTATGGGGAAGAGTCAGTGTGAACAAAAGACAGGAATTTTCCTTACCACATCCCAGGACTCGGTTAATGGAATACTCTTAAGCAGAATTCCATGTTCATTACAATGGAAGTCAAGGTGAGCTCTTCCATCAGCTCCTATCTGAGTAACTGCCACAGTGGATAATATATCCAATTCATCTTCATAGTCCACAATTTTGAATGTCTTAGGGAAAACAAAACCTCAGGTTTACAGACCAAACATACATTCACATTCCTCTCTACCTAAATTGCATAGCTATTTTTTCCTTCAGGTGAAAGCAGAATTTGAAAAATTCTAGTTCTTAAGTCTTCTGGTCTGATAAAGAAAACTTTGGGAGCCTGATACCCAGCAGGCAGTTTCCCAACACGAGTTGCCCAGTGTATTTCAGCAAAATTCCTTAAGCAGGAGAAAAGAAAGTGATGTTCTGAAAAATCCTAACGTGCAAATACATATATTTTATATGTAACAAACAGGAAATAGAAGTATTTCTAAAGTGGCAGAAGAAATACATTTAGGCTCTTGAGGCAGAAATGCTAGGGGACAGTGTAGCTTAAAACCATCATTAGTTTTGAGGGAATGGGTACATAAGAGTAATTCTATTCACATGAATATCTGTATGCTCTGTTCAGATCTCTCTTGCTGCACAGACAATATGTCAGTGAAGAACTGAGACCAAGATGTGAAGATTGTGAACTATCTTAATTGCCTTTTTCACTGTGACATAGTCTTTTAAATTCAAGCCAGCCTTTTTCTTCCATAATGTAAAAACGTTTACTGGAATCACAAGTAAAGTGTAACAGCAGGAAAAAAAATAGCATGAACACTACTTCTATTATGGTTAAAAGAAAAAGTGAATAGACATATAAACTGTAGACCCTTAAGGGTTCTACTGGACTGTCCTGTATTTTTACCATAGTAAAATCTACTTCCTCAGAATAAAGAACAGAAGTGACTGCCAGAAACTGATGAATTTTACCTGTTGTGCTTATGTCAATTACAGATCCAGCTCTAGATACAGAGCTAAAAAATATTTTTCATAAACTTTTAAGACTCAACACCAAGTCTAGTGGTGTTTTCATTCTCAAGAAGCAGTTAAAGTGTTAAACACCTGATTCTGCAATCCAATCAAAATAACTGGGAGAGAAAAATTAACTTTAGTGATACTATAAAACAGATAAGAGGAACCTAAAGCAGAGGAAAAGAAAGTTTCTTTCATTTCATAAAATGCTTTATAAGAAATATTTAAAGTAGATATTTAAATAGAGAAAAGAGTAATGGTTTGTTATATTAACATATTTTTTCTGTGCCATTGAAGTCACATGGAGTTATGATGATATCATGGGGCATAAGATCAGTTCTTGAAAGAGAAAATCCAAAGCTCAAATGTCAGCCAAGGAGAAAAGATGACAAACAGCATTTGAAGCAATTAGAAGAAGACGAAGACAGAGAAGAGGAATAAAGGACTCAAATATATACAGAGCTAATGGTTACACCCCCTGCACCTGAAACACAAAAGGCTTCTGCCTAGCTAAACCTGTGAAATAGTCCATGAAGTGCTCTTACTGCCTCAGTTACCTCTTGTTCTGGGTCATCATCCAGCAAGGTAAAGCGCTTTTTCACCACTCGACCAGAAGCTGTTACAGTAACACTGTTGTTCACCTTTGGAGAAACATAAAAAAAGTGTCTCTAGACTTCAGAGCCATTTAGTTTCTATCGACTTGACAATGTATCTGTTTCATATATTTTTCGTTCTGACCTTGTTTTACTCATTAGCTACCCATAGCCGTGGTGCTGCTGTTTTCTTTATGAGGGTTCATGAACTTGGTGACTTTAGTTGAGATATTATTTCTGTTCACTCATATTCAGAGGTTCTCAGTCCTGCAGAGGTGGCAAAGGTTCTCAGCTACCATAACTTTTAGAACAGAAGTGACTAGAACCAAGATGCTGGAATGAGAATTAAGACTGCTAAATTGCCACCAATTTTCTCCTAAACTCTTAATTCCACAAGATGGGGAAAGCAGCATCTTAAACTACCATGGCTGCTTCCACTGGGCTTCATTAACACTAGAAATATTAAAAAATGGGTTATCAGAGTCTTAATAGAAGTCAAAAGGAACAAGCACAGCACAGGATTAGAACTCCTATTTCTTTGTTCTTACTGTAACAGAAGTTATCTAAACAACCCTCAAAAAGCAGTATGGCAAGTTATTAAATGACCAAACATTTCGTTTTTGAATTCAGTGCAAGTTTAATTCTTGAGTTTGTGTAGATCTTTAATACACAAACCTTTTTTCTGCAAAAGCTTCCAAATTACTGATTTGCAGGCGTGTTACAGTATTCAAACTATAAAAATTTGCTTTTAGGTAAGACATAACCTTATCTGCTGAAAGAAAATGACAGTTCCAAGCACTACCTAAATTTTTTTTTCACATGTGCTCTTTAACCTTTTTGACATTAGATTACCTTTGTGATTTTATATCACCAAAAACTTCATGAAATAACGGAGATTTCATGATTTAAGAGCTCAGTTCTACCAGTAGTTTAAATCATCCTCTCGCACTTGATTCCACCTTTCTGCACTCTTCTAATCCACTGACGATTCAGTCCTGTTCTGCTTCAGTTCAGCTCACCAAGCAAGCAGAAAAGTACTCACCTTTCTTGCCAGCTTATTTTATTCTATTATTTTAGTGCACTGATTTGGCTCACCAAGGGTTAGATGAATGCCAGACCTGTCACAAGAGAGTGACAGGTGTGCATGGCCAGGAAAAGAAACAGACTTTTGTGAGCAATGTACTGTCTTTGTTGTCTTCTGAAGACTTACCCCTATGTTACGAGAGACTTGAAACATTTCTAGCATTTGTATCATCAACTTACAAGAGCACCAGAGATGCACACAATTATCACTTGGTGGCACGTTCATTTGAAGGAAATCTGTCCCCATCTTTTAAGTGTGTTTTATATCCATGATACTGGTGGTCACACTGCACACCATAAAGAATGCTGAAAACTACAGAAAAGACTGGAGGTTGCAGAAATCTATCCTGAAAGTGTTACCGTTGTCAGAATTCTTTTTCATACTGCTTAAAGTCCAGTGAAGACACAGAATATCTTTCAATAAACCTTGAATAAAGCCCATGAAACACAGTGATTACTCACATATGCAACCCCCTGCATATAGCTCAAAATCATACACTGTCATCTCAGACACTAAACTCACACAGTTTTCTCTGTTGGCTACGATTGTAAAATCTTCTGCAATCTCCATTTGATCGGCATGGTTTTTAACTTCCTTAAGCTTCAAGACCCTACAAAAGAAACAGAAATTACCAACTAAGTCATGTGTTCTAATCTGCCTACTACAACACTTCTATTTAACTTTTAGAAATCAGGTACATTAAAACATCATAAATAAAATCGAAATTAATTATTTTTTAAATTTATGTTTATCAGTGAAAGTTTAACACAGTGGTCTTTGAATATTTTTCATATAAAAATCTAGACTGTGGCCTCTAGTGCCCACATTCATCACACAGAAATCTGCAGATGTTTCTACAAGAACTGATTCTGACAAATTCACTACAGTTTCTGTAGTCTGATGAGTGTTTGGGCCTGCAAATTTATGAATTTATGCAGTTACGCAACTTCTCCTCTAATAAAAAAAAGATTTGAGAAAAAAAGGGTCATACTTTATCAAATTTGGTCCCACGTGGATTATTCTACCTGACATATCTGGATGGAAATATATCCAGTCAGGTTCAAGTGAACAGCATTTCATATCCTGTATGCCATTTTTTGCCTGAAGAAGAAAAGGAAAGCTTAGAATATTAGTATTTTGAAAGTCTCAGATCTAAAGAGGAAATATTTAGCTCCTCACTACATACCTCTGGAGGTTTAAAAGTATTGCTTCTAATCATGACCAGAAAGGATGCCAGTAGAACAATAATAACAACAACAACAACAATAATAATAAAAAGACTCAGTTCCAATCCTCAAGATATTCAGTGGAGCAGTTTCAATATTTTTAATATGAAATAAGCAATAACCTTATACCTTAGCTATATATCATCCTATCTCTCCTGAAACTAAGCAAAATGAAGATTTAGCCTCCCCTGTCCAAACACTTCAACAATTCCAGCAATTTGAGTATCCAAGATACGGGATGTGTCAAGACATGAGACAAACATTAGCACAAAGTTTGACTTGAGTTTCAAAGGCTTAGCCTCTTTTGTGCAAATTATTTGTGGAGCATGTAAGCCTGGGATACTTTGTACTTTCAGCAATGAGATGCAAGCTGGTCAAAATCTCGGGATTTTGGTAGTGGTTCTGTTGCTAAATTTAGCTAACATCAATCATTCAAATTGTCAAATGTATGAACCCACATAGAAAAAAACAGATGAGAAAGGATTTTATAAGTCCCTTTGAATCAAAATTTATCTTCAGCTACAGTTGTGAAACAACAGTTTTGAAAATAAGAGAGGAGGAAAATAATTGATTTGATCAGGCTAGCAAAAGAGATAAGGACATTTACAGATGAGACTCATTTAATCAAGAAACTGTGAACTGGCCAAGAAGCTGCTTGTAATACAGAATGATCTTTAGGTCAATTCCAGATTCAAAATAAAAGGTGAGATGGAGAGCTCACACAAAATAGTATTCATATGATGAATAGTACATAAACAAAAATAATTAGGAACAGATTAAACCAAGTAACAAAACCTTTCCAGGGACAGAAAGGGATTAAACTGAGCAACGAAATCTTTTTACAGAGAGAGAGAGAAGGTACAAGCCAAAGATAAATGACAAACATTAAGAACATTTTATTCTGCAATTTCTTAAAATTTAAAATAATTCTTTAGTCAGCATTTAGTAGGCTGACTAGGCAGAAGTACATTAGGATGTTACCATGCACGGAAACATGTAATGAGAGTTAACTTTGTAGTCACAAACACAGCACTGTACAGCTCTGACAGCGCTGCTGTTATATTGCAATGAAGGAAATACGAGGAGCAGGGCTAATGTAGAAGAAAATATTTTACACATGACTCCATGGGATAGCTGATTTGATACAGGGGTGATTCCTGTGAAAGCACCACATGGGTAAACAAAGGTATTATTACCTACTTAGAATAAGAGATGAAGACAAACATAATACACATTAATTTCAGAGAAGCTGCTTTCTGAATATATTACCAAAGTATTGTCTTTCAGAGAACAAATATGGAAGACTCCTTTATGTTTTTTCTTGTTAGGTGTGATGATATAATGCCAAGGGTAACCTCCAATTTGAAATGCATTCTCCAGAGAAGATGCTTCAAATAGCAAAGGTGGGGTATCTGCAAATATTCGGTAATGTTAACACCATTAGTAGCAGAACAGTCATAATTCCATTGATCCTTACAATTCTAAATTCCAATAAAGCTATGAATTCTTCAGAACTTCTGAAGCCTGGTGGAAATACATTGGCTGTGAACTGTTGTCCAGTGCCAGCTATGCTACCTCCCATCATCCAGGTGCACGTCCGCAGTTCCCTGGGGAAGGTTACCGCCTTCTCGGGCCTTGATGCTGAACTACTCTTTTAGTAGCTTTGACTTACTTGACTTATGAGCAAAGATACAGCAAATAATTAAAATTAATCCAGCTCATCTGATTGAGAAAGAATGTACACATGAACAGATTGAAGATCATGTCAAAATGGTCACTGCTCTCTTGAGAAACACAGTGATAAATAACTGGAAACAGCAAGCAGCAATCTCACATAACAGAATTAAATGCAGGAAGATAGAATATTCAGATTCTGCTTTCTTCTTTTGTTTAATACAACAAAATAATCTGGACCACAATGGATTCAATCTGTAGCTGACTTCATAAAAATCAATCCAAATATAGAAAATTTTGCAATTAATGGCAAAAGGTATCTAGTTTTCCTTTCAGTTCAGCTGGGATAAATTATAGACATGTACTATGGCATGCTTGCAAGTCTCCTGTTTGCTGAATGAGAGATGCATCTTTGAATGAAATGGACTGCACAGAACTTTACAGCTTCTGCCAAATAGCTAAATTAAAGCAATTTCTACAGATGCTATAACTGAATCAATTCTAGACTGAAGATCAGCTCTTTCTAACAGTACAGAGAAAAGCTGGGGGGAAAAAAAAGACAAAATGTGGACAAAATCTGCAGTTAAAAGGGAATTTAAACAGACAGAATATAAAAATCCAAACTGAATTAGTGCAAGGAGAACAAGATCCTTCTCTGGACTTTGTGTCCTAAAGGTTTTATCCAAATTTTGTCTTGTTTTTATTCTGCTTAGTCTAGATAATTACCCTACTTGCCTATGATGCTGTCACACGACAGCAGATATTATGTTTATGGAGTGCTTCTCTCTTCTTCCTTTGTTCATGTTTCCATCAGTTTAGCCATTTAGATTGAATGGAATTAGCTCACTACCAATGGAAACAAAGTCTTTCCCAAGATGGAAAGTGGCTGTCTTCTATTTGCCTTTTGGAGTGACACATAGGAAATGGGAGATTCTGTTCAAGATATAACAAACTATAGGTTATAAAAACCTCAGGCATCTGCTGGAAATGTAGTGAATGTTGAAGATGGAAGCATAAGCAAAGGACCTACTGATATTAAAATCAGTCAGAAAATGAAAAATTAGTTAAGAAATTTTGTTAATATTTTACCCTAACAACTTTTAAAATAAAGCATTTATATCAAGGCCCCTCAAAAATTCTGGTAGATGGACTAAATGATACAATTAAATGTGTCTCGATAGAGACACAATATATCAATATTGAGTAGTAGATGTATAGATAGTAGTAGATATATATTGATATATCAATACTGAGTAGTAGAGGCTATTTATAAAATATGCCTTTCCTTTTATGTTCATTTGGCAAAGATTTGCAAGATCATAGCCACCTAAACAAACCCGTGATAATGTGACTCTTCTGCCTCAACTCCCTCGTTTCTGCTGTGTCACTTGCTCTTGTTGCTTAACACCTCCTGTTCTATTGTTTATAAGTTCTTTACCAAGTCTTGCCAGTTTTCAATCTCCAGTTGAGCTTCTCTGTTCACTTCCTTTAAACTCTCCAGACTCATCTAAACAAAGTCAAAGTTGTTCCTGGCGGCACGAACAAGTATTTGTTCTAAATGCAAAAAACCCCCAAAAAACAAGAAAGAGGTTTCTACAAAGTATCCTTCTCCTTGCTTTTTCCTGAAATTACTGTATCATCTAACGACAAACCAAACTACAATTTTAAGTTCTGGACTGTTCAAAAAATCACATACTGTGACCAAAACAATTCCTCACCAGTTAAGAGTTGTAACATAGTACATAGTAGCCTGCAAGTTTTCATCTGTATACACTTCCTTTTGGGTACCTCACACCATAGAAACACTACTGTAATAATGGCCATCCCTTCAGGCAATTTCTGCAGGGATGGTAGGACTAAGTAAGAAGGAAAATTACACACAGTTAAATTATAGTAAATACAAGCCTACACTCTGAAATTGTTAGGATCTTGCTCACTGAAGCATTTGGCCATCTCATTCTTAAAAGAAAACAACTCAAAAACCACAGGAATGCAACTATTTGCAAAAAGCAGCCATGGCAAATGTATGTCATGGGTTCAAAACTTCCCAACCACAAATTCTTGAATATGATTAAAGATCAAAAATGTTTTCTCCAGTACACCAGCTTTAAATCTCAAAACTAAAAACTACAGTGATCTATAAGCCATGAGATCCAACCTTCCTATTAAAGTTCTCACAGCATGTTTTCCATGGGTCCCTAACATTAAATGGTGGTTTCACAGATTGAGACAAATAAAACAATGGGGAAAAATTTCCCTTTGCAAAAGCTGAGACATCAAATATAGCAGCCTATTACTTTGTTTGATAAAACATTGCATTATAACTTCACTATGTAAGTCTGTATTTTATCTTTGTGTACTCCCTCATTTTCATATAAATATGGATTGATTTGTCTCTTATTATCTGACACTTTGAAAAGATAAAGACCAAAAGCATTTTTTTATGTGTACAATCACTTGTAAAAAACCTTTAATACAGAAACAGTCAAAATTAAATAAATAAAAGCATGCATTCTTTAATATTTGTGAACTAACTTTTAAAAAATTTTCTTTAGGTGCCCCAATTGTGAGCTTGTGAGAATGAATTTTTAAAGTAAGAAGTTTCAAAGAAAGACTGAGGCTTTGGTTTTCGTTCATTAAGATTCTTAACACCAAATTCTAATCTCAAGTGCACCAACAGAAGTCATTGTTTGATTTCAGAGACAGAAGTCATTACATAATGCAGAACATTTATATGTTAATTATTTGAGGCATTAGAATTGTTTGTAATAATTTGTTCTCTTCTCAGGAATTAATTTTAATGAAACTGGCACATCTGTGACAACCTAGAATATCAAAATGTAAGTCTGACAAACTGCATTCCGTCTCTGAATTTGCTCTGCAAGTTAGATTAAATGTTCTCACGTATTTTGCTTACATACCATATACTGTTTCTGGGTGCTACTAACAGCTATCCTAGTCCTTCCTCTTTCTCAAGAGCAGTTGTCTCAGAAATAAGGAAGGGGTTTCCATTTCATGCATTGCTTATGAAGCTTTTCAGATAGCTTAGTTGCTCTAATAGTTTCCTAGAGATGTCCTATATAATTATTACTGTAATTAGAAGTAAAACAAAGCACATTTTACTATAATGTAAATCCAGAAATACAGCTAGAGCACAATATGAATACAGTAATTTTAATATATTTTTCTTAGTGTGAAATAAGTCATAATTAATCCATAAAAGCCACCTAGTCAAGCCAATATAAAGATAATAATTACCTGTTATTTTAATGTTACATGGAAGACCAAATGGATACTTTCCTACAACTCCTGCCTGACCATTCCAGTTGAATTCTTGTCCCAAATCATATGGTTGTTCCATGAACTAAAACAAGACAGAACAATTTAGCTTTACTGATGCATATTTACTTACTGGTTTTAATTGTACTGCTCTATTACTACTGCATTCTTTATCTTGTTAGATACTGCTTGAAGTCTTATTTTTGAATTAATGTTTGATTTTTGATTGGAAGGATATAAACTCAAAAGTCTCACTGCAGTTCTGTTTGAGAACAATCTTCCCCATGCCCACCAGTTTCTGGACTTAACAATCATCTCTAAGTACAGACCAGGTGTGTAAAGAGCAGCACATCTGGTCTAACATTCATGTAACTCCTCAGAAGTGCCTGTCTGACCCTGTATCACTTATATTTTGCCACCTGTAACTGGTGTGAGTAGAATTTTCTGATTTACAGTCTTCTGACTGTAAATAGATTTAGGCAGGAGTTCTATCCTTTGACACCCCCATGTACCTATGTAGCATTACATGACTATTTATGACTTGTTACCCAAAAATAGCTTCAATTGTATGAAAAGTTTTGTATTTCATTACCTGTTCCAAAATGGCCTTGAAGTTATAGAGTCTGACCAGACCCATGCTATACATGACAATCAGGATTCCATTAGAAACAGCAACATCTGTCACACTATTACCAAAAATCTGAAATAAAATTAAGCAAAAAAAATTCTATTAGAGAAGAAATAATCGAAAGAAAACACAAAAGACTGACATTATGTCCTTGATTTTACAATGACTTTATTTTTTTTGTTCTGACCAAACTCTGTGATCAGTGTTTAAGTTCATGAAGTTTTCTGTAACACATCTGTTCTGCTGTTCCTTTAATCCTTTGCACTGCAGTAACACCTGGGATTAGATTAGTCATATTCTGCAAGCAGATTCATGCTCTAATCAGTTCTCAGTATATCTTCATATCATGCTACTCAGCTATTATCATACATGAATAGATTATATTATTCAGCATCCCACAGGAATGTTAGCAGAACTAACAACTCAATGTAAAAGTCCTGATTTCAGATCTTCTTTGTTCTGCACCAGGATAAAATACTAGTCTAATCACAACTCTGTGACTGTGTACAGCTGTACTAAAACTGCATTATCCAGCTGTCACAGAATACAGGATCCCCTCTGAATCCAAATCAGACATATACATGAGAAGCTGACTTACCCTTTTTAATAATTATGCACTATTCATTTGTACCACTGCTTAACTTATCACTGAGAAAACCCCATAAGCTAATTCTTAATATTTAGTTACTAACAACATGTGAAGTTCATAATTTTTTTAAATTGATATGCTTGGAAATTTAGTTTTCTTTGATCTGACTCACTATGTAAAAAAGCAATTAAATGAGTTAAAACAGGCTTAAAAACAACGAAAAAAACCCACAGAAACTCTAAAACTCCTACATCTTAACACTACCATTGACTTTGTGATGTTTGGTTCTGAAAGACACATTAACTCCTGAGACTTTGCCTTTTATTTAGTTTTATGGTTCTTTCTCAATACATTTGCTAGCTTAGATCCCAGTGCCTTTCAGACACAAACTCTAATTATCTTCCAACCCTAAAGTCTCCTTTCTATCATTGAGACCTTAGGAACTCTGAAATTGGAATTTATTGTGGTATGCCATCTCAGTAAAGCTGATGCATGAGGTGCATTCTACAGTCTTAAGCAGTAACCCCGACCCTAACTAATCTAGCAGTTATATTCCACTGATCTGTATCAGATTGGCATTGCATTCACTGGTTGCTGCTTCTGCTGGGTGTGTTCTCACATCCCAAATGCTGCCCTTGCATTATAGTTTTAACAATTTCTCTGATGAGTACTGGGAACAGACCCAACTCTTTCAGATGTTTTGCCTACTATGACCGTGCTGAATCTGCCATGCCTTTTGTAACCACATTGAGAATGCCTTTGATACTGGTAACATTTTTTCCAGTCTTAAATACTAATTTTGAACAGAAGAATACACAGTACCCCCAAACTTTCAAGGGCTCAAATGAAAAAGTTTAACACCATGACTTCACTTGCCAGCCCAGTCTCAATTACAGCCTTAACCCAACCTAGCACCAGCTACAACTCCAGCTAATAGCTCTGGACCCTAAAGGACACTGTGCCTCACAGAACCTTAAAGATAGAGTTTGCATGTTTGAACTGTTACATTTGTAAGTTGTAGCCACTTAAAATAGAACAGTAAAACTTGCAACCTGGCTCAAGGTTTCTTCCTAAGTATATACACTTACTGACAGGTGACAAACTGAACTCGGGTTGTTTGTTCTTGACTGATAAAGCAATAATATTTGCTTTTGTCATTCAATAACAGTGATAATAAAAAATTCAATAACAGTGATAAAACATTTGTAACTGCATATAGAATTCATAGACTGTTAGTAGGAGTGGGCCAGAGGCACATTTATCTTTCTTTAAGAAGGTGAAAAGAAGTGTACAAACTCTTTAGGATTCCCTAATTCTTATGATTGCTCTAAGTAAAGGCTAAAGTCCTTCTACATGTCAAAGAGTAACCCATTAACAGAATCTATTTGTATTTTCTCTTCTGGCCATTAGAATTAAGAATATTCTCCCCAATACCCCTATCAGAAACAAAATCACTACTGCTAACAAATGTTTCAATTGCTTTCACAAGTTGTAAATATGACTCATGAAATTCTGAAACAAGTACTTAAACTACAGCTGTCATAGAACAACATTACAGATCACACATTAATAGAGAAATTAACTTACCTTTTTGTTTATTTCCAGCATTCCAATGAATGAAAGAGGCAAAACTTGGAATACAGCAAGATAAAACAATACAGACTGTTGGATTCCTGCCTGAGAAGGAACAATACCGAATATAGTTATTAATGGTAGGACACCTTCATCTTCTACCATAATAACAAAGTACAATGTCCCCATCTTTGTGCTTGTACATTTTTTTGCTCGATGTTGTAAAAATGACAGTTCTTCAACCAACTTACCTGCCGTGCCGCTGCAGGGAGCTTATTCTGAGCTGACTTTACAACCATTACCTCTTGAGGAGTATCCCAGCTCAGATACCTATTTGTGGCAAGAAAGGCATTTATTCACAAATATATTATTTCACATAAAATATACTTGACTATAACTAAGCAGATGCCTGTGCCCACGCAAACTTCAGTATTTGATTCGGAAGAGGTGCTCAAGATGTTCGCTGTTTGCAATGATGCAAAATCCATGGAACTAGGAATGGCTTATTTCATACAGGATTGTGAAAAAAATTTGGAAAGCATGAACACTCATTATCTTCGTTTTTCTCCTTCACTTCATAATCACCACTTGCTTACCCTCTGGCCTAAAGAAAATAATTTCTTCTGAGAACTTAAAAACAGAAGCAGTAACTGCTCTGCTTTAAAAGAGAAAAATGGCTACCCTATGGAGAAGAACTTTTGCAAATTAAGAACAGCTCAAGCTTTAAATGTACTTTTTGCATGTTTGATCAGGTTTGTTTTTCAGCTCTTAAAGGTCCTCTCCTGGTATGCTGCCATGGCGATACTAAAGGCTGTAAAGTTGTCAGAGAAAAGCAAATAGTAGCCTAGGTTTTGTGGAACTTGATACCAAATTTGACACCATAATACTTAAGTTGATAAAATTCTTCTACAAGTAAGAGCATGCAGGAATAGTACTCCAGGTAATGGTTTAGATTAATAAACCTATTGTCAGCCATAGGATAGTACTAAAATAAATACGATTCCCCTTCTCCTCTACAGTTCTAATGACTGTTAATGATATAAAGCTCTCCTCCACTACACTACTAATGACTGTTAATTATATAAAGCCTAGTTGCTGTTTAATACCTGAAGAATTTGCAACAGGAACCAGCAAGGTATATTTTTTCCAGTACTTCTCCACTATCAGCAGAGAGGCGTAGAAGCCAGTTTTGTGCTGTCAAGACTATCAGGGAAGATTTATAATCTGATGGACTCGGTAGCATTTCCCCCTACGTAAGAAAAGGCTATTAGAAAAAAGTTTGTATCAGGAGGATACATAACATTTTGACACAGTCAGAAGAACACAAAAGTTAATACACATTCCTCAAAAACAAACCAGGAAAGTTGCCTGCTAATCATATCAGTATCTCTAAGCACATGTCCATGCTAAATAATCACCTATCACATAAATAATCTGTTGTCACACTTTTGCAAGGGAGTTACTTTTTCTAGAAAAGGCACCTTCTAAAACATCCTTGCCTTGCAAAAAATTAACTGCTTATTTATCTAATTGATTCCAATCTTGAAGAGAAAATTGTTTAAGTATTTCAAAATAAGACATTCAGTGGTAACTCAACAGTACCTGCTAAGAATGGTATTTACACTGCTTTATTTTTAGGTACCTCAAGGATGGGACTAATATTTCTAAGCTCTGTGGACACTGAGTGATGGAGAGAAATTATGTAATTATTAGTTAGAAACAGCTGAACAGTTTCTGGGCAGAGTTGCTTCAATGGGCTTTCCACATATCTGCTTTTTGTGTTTTTTAATGTCAACAGATCTAGAGAAAATGAAAACTCCCAGCTACTGTGTTTGCTGTTTAAAAAAATAATGTAAAGTATTAGCAGAATTTATTTTGTAAGGAATTAAGAATTAGTTGCATAAGCATAAAAGCACTATTTTTAAAATCTTCCGTGAAAGCTTACCAAAAAAGCAGTTGAATGTACTATTGAGAAATTCAGAGAAGTATACCTTTAAATGTTCAGTTAATATAAATAAGCACGTTGCACACCTTTAATGATCTAACTCCATAAAAACACTGAGAAAATAGTTTCCAGGGAAAGAGCACTCCATTCTGAAGATGTTTCCCCAAAATATATTAATTTAGTATTTTGCACAACTTACCAGTGGGCATTCCAGTAATAAAGCATCTTCTATTTTTTCAGACTTGGCACACTTTGACTTTTGATAAAGTATTCTTGGCCCTTGTGCAACACTAGAGGAAAATGATTGCTAATCATTAGTCTATTTTAGAGACCACTTTCTATCAACAAGTCATTCCAAAAAGTTTTATAAATCCTGCTTTCTCCTTAGGGAGGTCAGAAACATAAAAATTTTTACTTTGTAAATATACCTGAAATTGCTCTCAAAATAAGGCCTAATAAACAATAGTTAATATAATGTAATATTAAAAAAAATTTAAAATATTTTTTTAAATGAATTTTCTCTAAATCTTGTGATTTGGTTGCTTTTTTCTGTTTAGTTTTGCGTTTGCTTTGGGGTTTTTTTAAAGTAAAAAATGTAATAGTAACATGCTTCCTCTAATGATATACATTGAAAAGAAAGCATATTTCAAAAACTAATGATCATGCTGAACTTCCCCCCCAAGTTCTTCCAATCTTGCCTTTCATAACGTAAAGGTAAGGCATGATGTTCAGATATTTTTAAATAACCCTACTAACTGAAATAAAAGCTTTGTACTGAGCACAGTTTTACCCTCTGGGAGAGGATGAGACAAAGAAAAACCTGAGAGATGTTAGACAGGTTAACCCAGTACTGAAAACATTCAGACAATGTAGGAATGAAAGTAAATTTAAATCTCAGCTGTGGGTGATAGGTTAATTTAATTAACTCCTAGTGGTTTACTTCGACAGAGTAGGTTGTCTTTTCTGTGTCGTATGACACTATCTCAAAACTGCTCTGCCCTCAACTTACTCATCACTGCAGTTCTCCAAGTCCATGCTACTTCCCTCACAGCAGGGACAGGCAAGGACAAGGGCTGGTGTACGCAGATTTCCTGTCCTCTACCCTGCTATGTGCTGCCTCCTAACCTGTGCCTCTGCAACTGATCACGGAACAGGAAAACACATTAGATCAGAGAATTGACCTGCAAAACACATTAGCAAAAACTAGCATTGGCTTCTTAGAGCAAGACTATAAAATGGTGATAATCTTCCATTCCTGCTCTGAAAGCTGAGGTTATACAGCACCAGTAAGATCAGACTTTCTCTTAAAATACAATGGCATCTAAATGTAATTCAAAGATTGTAAAACAAAGATTTATGCACCTGGTTATATTTTGTTCCTAAGTAAATTCCATTCAATTCACAGCACCTATTTGTATGAGTAAAGTTAGCAATATAATACAGAATCACTCTCAAAACTGTCAGTACCTTATAATTGTAAGTTTATTACCTGGTAATACAGCATTGGTAATTGTCCATGTAAATTCTTCCTCTTTCATATGCAATAGGAGATGCAGAATGAGTTGTCCAAACATTCTTGAATTTAGTACTTTCCTGAAACACAGTAGTTGTAACAGTGATGGTTTTTGTAACAAACTTTCCTTCTGGAAAACGTTTTATTTGGCACCTGCAACTTAGTAACTTACATTCATTGAAACTTTACTGCTGAGTACACAAAAAAAGAATCTTACTTGTTTTTTTTGAAATAAAATTAAAATACTTTTTTAAAGAAAATTTTGTCCTTTTAAAAAACCAAATTAAAAGTTTTTTTTAAACTAGCTATTATGGACAGCATGGGAAAAGAATATTTTGTCATTAATCTGTCTGCATTAAAACTGGCAGCTAAACTTTCATGGTGACTTTTGAAATCAAGGACTAAACTCCACAGAGTATAAATAGGCACAGAATTATTTTATATGCAATTAATCGGATCTATTTAACACCTAATTCCATTCTGCTTGTGGTGTTTGGTGTGAAAGGTAGAAAAACGTATTTATGGTTATTTGCAAAAAGCGCCTGAAATGTTAACGAAATAAACTGCTCACATAAACGTTTCTTGCATGCATCTGAAATATGAGGAGCTCTATACCACTAACAAAGGTTCCAGTGTTAAAAAAAAGTGTATGTCAGATGTACTTCTTTTAATTTCAATAAGCCTCATTGAAATGAAAATGCCTATTGATCTAGTTACATAAGCAGATACTTCAGCTGACTTCCAATAAATGTATTTTCAATATAATATAATTGCCAATTCACTTCCACCTTCATTTCCAATATATTTCTATCAACTACTGCATGGAAGCAGTAATAATTTTGACTAAAAATAAGAGTTCACTTAAGTTTGTAATTCCTATTTTTTTCTGTAACATCAGTTTCACTGAGAATGGGGGTTATGTTTACCGAAAAATCTCTGCTGATTATGTTATTTTATTGTGAGAAATCCTTTCAAATTTAGCATTGATACTCCCTGAAGCACTGCAAATTTAACATTTAATATTAAACATGAAGCCATCTTAGGGACATAAGTGATATAAAATCTCATAAAAGCTTACTTCTAACACAATTCTCAGTTTTACAAGTGCCTCTCTAGTTTTTCCTAAGCACAATCTTCTCCACGTTTCTAGGTCTGAGCCTTGTGAAATAAATTTAACCATTACTAACTCTCTTCACCAAAACGACACCTTTTCTTTCTCCCCAACCTTGATCTCCAGCGTGACGGGGGATTTCTCAAACACGTTGGCCGAGGACTGAAAAGGGATTGAGCCGGCGCCGAAACGCACCCTGTTACCTGACACATTATCTTTCTGAGGAGTCCCAGGTTCTTCCTGTGGGCGACACCGGCATCTCTGGCGAAGAAGCCGTGGGCCCTGCGGGTGAGGAGGCGGCAGACGTTGTGCCCCCCGGGCGCCCTGGGGGGGGCCCTGCCCCTGCTGCTGCTGCCGCCGCCGCCCGCCGGCGGGCACATCCCCGGCCCGCGCGGCGGGACCGCCTTTCTCCTCCGCTCCAGCCTCGCTCTTGGCCGGGCGTGCAGCGTTGCAGGCCCCGGCCCGCGCCGGGTTTCTCTCA
>VZRZ01007007.1:1007752-1058549 GCA_013398175.1 Climacteris rufus
GCCGCCGCTCCTGGGCGGGCTGGGCCGGCCTGAGGCGGCCGCGTGGTGGCCGCGGGTGGCGGGCGGAGCGGCGTGGCTCCCCCGTACGGGAGCGCTGCGGCGTTGGCGCTGATAAGGCACCGCTCGGAGGACCGGGCAGGAGCAGGCGCTGCGCGGGGCTTGGTGAGAGCCGCCGGTAGCGGCCGCCCGCCCGTACCCGCGAAGCCTCCCGCGCACCGGGAGCTCTGGCCCGGCCGGGCTCCCCGCTGACCCTGCGCTGAAGGGTGCGAGGCGTGCAAACAGAAGCGTTTTACCCGTTGTTTCTTTAAATAAAAGCAGGAAAGCTTTGTTCGTTGTAGCTAGTTAAGGAGAAGTAGGAACTGGTATCTTCTTTCTTTGTGTGTAGAGCACAGCCCTCGGGAATGGGCGCGGGGCACCGGCCGGAGCGGGCCTAGGGCACCGGCCGGAGCCGTTTTGGTTAGGGTGGTGCGGGATGGAGTGTACCCGGACTTGGGGGAAGGTTAAGGAATTTGTTGAAACCTGTTTAAAACTTCAAGGTTAACAGAAACTTCTTAAGATGTGTAACACTTCATTTTTGTATTTTTAGAGCTACATCCCCAAACCTGTCGCAGTCATCAATTGCTACTTGTCGGCAGAGCAACTGAAGCCTGTGGACAAACTTGTTTCTCTTCCTCATCAAAGGCCAAGCGCCCAAATGGGGTAATCCAAAGTTGCTGGTCTTTTGTGTGTCCATATCTGTTCTTCAGGATCTCTGAATGAAACCTTGAATCTTTATTGATACTGTAAGAAAAGAGAGTCCTGTAATTATCTGGTGCTTTGCAGTTATTTCGTGAAGTGAGTGAAACAAACATGGTGGTTGCAGTTGCTCCTTCAAAGAGCTGGTTAGGACAGTGAGCAGAGCATACAGCCCCGTGGATCTGCAACATTGCCAGGGACCTCAGAGCTGTCAGGGCAGGTTGCAGCTCAGCAAAGTCCACATGGACATCCAGAGTCTTGCAGGACTGTAAATGGATGAGGTTCTTGAATATAAATTGTAGAAAATAGTAAAATTCATGTTGCTCTGTCCTAATTCTTATCATCTTTAATAAAAAAAACCCATAGTTTGTGTTGAGACAAATCATCTTTTGTTAGGCAATACAGGGAACTATTCCGTATTTGTGGAAAAATGTGGTTAAAACTGTTTAAGTGATTGCATTTGGAGGTTTAGATGTATCTGCATTGTGCATGTATATATATACATACACATAAAGCCACAACAGCTTTTTTTTTTCCCTCTTCCTCCTTCCTGTGTAACAGTAGCCAGCAGAGGGTGTGCAGAGTAACGAGGAGCCCTTCTTTGATGATTCTGGTAAATGTTTCCAGTAAATCAGCAGTGTTTCTCTCCCTTTCTCTCCCCCCACCAGTGCATAAACTATTTTCTCTTTGCTCGACTATTTTTAACAAGCTACCTGGCAGCTGGTGTAAGAACAGGCACTTCTCACTCAGTACAAGTACATGTGATTAAAATCGTATCTGGTGGGCCTTGTTCGTTTGTTTTTATCTGCTTTGCTTTTTAACCAATGTGTCGTTTATCTGCTTTGCTTTCTAACTGCTGTTAACTTTGTTGTCTCTACAGGAATCAGAATAAACAAAAATAATTTTTCTTTTGTTTTTCTCTTCCCCTTGGGAGTCAGTGCTCTGCAACGGTTTTACTGAAGTTGCTGTATGGCCACAGGGAGGTCTGCATCATTTCTGGTGCATGAGAAAGAAAAACCATTGAAATTTTTAGATCTGCTGAGTTTGAAAAGTTGTGAAATACCCTGTTGTTTCAACTGTGCATAATTTTTCGGAAGTATATAACTGAAAAACTAATCATGAAGCCCCAAGAGGGCATGATTAGTCACATGGTAGAACAGAATAGGATTAAGCACTAAATTAATGAATGAGTCTGGTTGACAGTAAAGTCACCCCCTCCCCCAGTGGGATTTGAAACATTAAGAAATATTAATATATATATTTAAAATAACCACTGGTAATTTGTAGTTATACCTTCTGTGTTACCATTATCTTGAAAAGTTTTTTCCTTTGTGTCCATGTTTGCCACTTGCATCTTTTGTATACGGTGTTTTGAGTTTTGGTAGTGTTTGATGGTGATAAAACATATCAGTGAGGCTTTACAGGAGAACATTGGGGATTTATGGTCAAGTGTTGTCTAGATAAGCTTCTAGGTACCAAGCAGAAGTAATTAGATGAAGTTCATTGTTTCCAGAATACTTTCCTGTCCAGGAATGTAACAAAAGCTGCACATACTGTTCCTAATATAGGGTATTTTTTTCTTTATAACAAGTAAGCTTAGTGACTGGACATTAAAGTTGTTAGATTTTTAGTTGGATATCAGCCAAATGTCAAAATATTTTCATCCAATACATTCATTAAATTAGGTTCTTGCACAACCTAGGTTATTTTTGTCCTTTTTGTTGTTTTTTTTTTTCCCTCTGGCCTCTCTCAGAACTGATACTTTTAAAGAATTTTACTCATCAATTAAGTGGTTTACATATGTTGTGGCATGTAATTCTCTATAAAAAAAAATTAGTTCTGTTCTCCTGTATCTAATTTTTCTTCTGGGGGTGTGACTGCTCAGATGTTTTGATGCCAACATCAATTAGAAATGCATTATTTAAGGTCTAGCTAGCAGTTGATGTGTGTACATTTTTCTGCATGTTTACCTTCAAAAAGTTGTACTAAAGGTGCTGTGTTACCTTGTTTGAGGAGAGAAGGAGTTTTAAGGCTGTTTCGAAAAATTTCTCAACCAAACTGCAAACCTGATCTGTGTTTGTAACAATTGTAAAGTCTAAAAGGCAGTGCTCCACAGGGGATAAAAAAACCTTCCATGTTGCTTTTCAGCATGATTATCAAATACATTGTTTCCTTGAAGTTTTTTTTTCTGAAAAATAGTTATACTGCCACAAAATTTAGCCAATTTTAATATAATTCAATTACATGTTCATTTCCTTAAAGGTGAATGTTGAATTGTTTTGATTAATAATCAAGTATTCCTGACTGTGACTCGTGAACAAGGAAATAGCTCCTAATTCTTTCAGACAATATTTCTTGCTGTCATGACTTCAGGATATGATCATCTTACCTAGTGTGAAAGGGTGTTTGCTTTTTTCATTAGCAAACTTTGGTTAAACAACTGAGCAATGACTCGCTTCTGAAAGTGTAATTTAGGCTTACAAGTAATTTAATGCTTTTTGAACTTTTAGTAGCCGTGTTGCCCACTAATCTCATGACCGATGGATGACTTTTTTACTCTCAGGGATATACATGCATGTCTCGAGGGAGCTCATTCTCGTTTAACATTGAGTGCAACAGTTAGCTCCCCCACCTACCCCACTGACCTTGCATTGTCAGAAGTTACCAGCTGGAATTATTCAATTATCATTCAGGGGCTCACTTTTTCAGAGAGAGACCAGCATAGCTGGATTTTACTGATGTAAGATCATCTTAGTCATCTGACTATAGTTCCCATCTGTGCATCTTTTCATGTTCTTATTGAGATGTTTAGAAAGCCAAGAAAAATTATGTGACTAGCCTAGCAGCTGAATCGTTGTATTTTATGGTGAATATCAATGCTGGCACAGGAAATGCAAGATACTAACTCAGGTCTTTTCAAAGGATTGAGGGAGGAAGAGGATTTGTAAACAGTTTGCAATGTAATAATGGAATCTTTATACAGGCATTTCTAAAATTTAATAATAATAATTTTAGATTGTGGTTTGGGGTTTTGAAGGACTTTCTATTTGTTTTTATTTTCAAGAACACTGCCTTTATATAAATTACACAATTTGCAGAAATTGTCATGATGTCTTAGTTTTCATGTCTCATAATTATTATTTCATTATATCCCATATATGTTAATAATTACGCATTATGTTATGAAAAATGTATACATATTTTCAAATATAAAGCATGAACAACTTGTAGTAATTGAAGTATCAGTTGGAATTGTTTTAGTTGCTGAGCCACACTTAAAAGAAAAAGCTGTAATAAACTCATTAACATTAGAAGAAGCTTTGATGTTTTTTTTTAATAGGACTAAATGTTACATTTTCACTGTATGGCAATGCTTCCATGTCCTGGTAACACTGCAGTCTCAGCAGCCAAAATTAACAATGGTTTTATTTGTCATTGACAACCATAAGGCAATCTCCGTTTTATTTAATCTGTGACAAATGAAAAAACAAAAAGAAATTCTAATATTTTTCCTTTTTTTTCTGTAGGCTTAAAATTAATAAACAATGCCCTTTTTAAAGCATGACTCATTCAAAAATACGTATTAGATGAGTATTTGTTCATTTAATTAAAGTGATTCCTTTGCCAGCCTTTGTATTGGTGTGCACAGATTAATAATTTTTGATTCACAGTACAAGACTTGTGATCAAATAGTACTGTTTTTCTCAAGATAAAAATCCTTTTTTTGTAATCAGTTTGCACAGAATATTTTCTAGTAGTGTCTTGTGTCTGTTTTTTTGTATTTCCAGTGCATAAAATTTATATGTGTGGTTTTTACAGAAACAGTTCTCCCAAAAAAAAAGGGGAAAAAAAGGCAGAAAAAAGTAGAGCATTTTAAGGAAAAAAGAACAAAAGCCCATCAGGGTAAAAGTAGTAGGAGGTGTAGTTCGCTTTACTCATCTCATAGAAAGCCTACATTAACAAGAATATGCAAAAAAAAGCCCCAAAAACCCCACTAAAAGTGCTGATGCTACCTACACACACTTGTTATTTTTCAATATTGATCCTGTATGAAGATATTCCAAGTGAAGTAAACTATAGCAATATTAGACAAAGCTATACATGTAATAGAAAAACCTGACTTTTTATAATTTGCATTAATAGAAATTAAACATTTATAACCATTGCATTTCAAAGACAACATTGAACAGGGGTCAGAGGAATACATGGCAGAAATTTTGAAAGGCTTTCTGGTGCATTATGTTTACACTTAAAAAAAATACTTAATTTTCTATTTAAAAGCATAAAACCAGTCACAGTTCTAGAGTGAAATCTTTTGAAGAGAATCCATAGGGTGAAAAATGTCAGTTTTGATGACAGTAGGTAGCCACTAGAACAAGTGGTTTCTTCATTGGTCATTTCTTGCTTGTGTTTGTAAAGGTGCAATATCAAACTTGGGTTATTGTTTTACTGTGTATTTCTTTTCTTTCCCCTGCCTGACAGGACTTTGAAATGATACCAAAGAATTTATCTTTCGACTGGTTTCATTCCAGTAGCCTACTTTGGGATTATTTGGGCTTACAACACACTGAACTGATGTTGCCATTTTCTACAAAGCATTTAAATTGACATTTTAGTAAATGAGTCTTGGTAAAGCTGATACTGATTCTGGATTATTTGACCAGTCTGTCACGTAAGTGACATAAACAATTAAGTTACAGCAAAACTGTAATTTGAGTTCAATGTGTTTTCAGGTCTCTCACTACAATGAACTTCATTACAAGGCTTTCTGCTTTATGTCTGAGGAAAAGCAAGATGCAACACAGGCACCAAAGTAGCAGGCGACCAGCTGTTCCACTTGGATCACGGATTTTAACTGATCCTGCTAAGGTCTTTGAGCATAACATGTGGTGAGATGTTTCTTCAAGGCTGATTTTTGTATAGTTTTGTATGCTTTTTACTACGATGAATAATGGGGGGGAGGGGGTGTGTAGAAAACAAGGTACTGCCAGAATAGACATGTGAAACTAGCACCAGAGGAAATGAGACTGTCACAAGTAACCTGACAGTTACAAGTGCTCAGTGTTTTGCATAAAAACCTGCTGAGCAAATAGTCAAGGAATGAAAGGCAAATTATTGTTATAGATCAGTAATGAATTAGGAGACAGAAAATGTAGAGATAAGATAGTTCATGTTAATTTATAGTGGCAGAAAGTTTCTAGTTAGGTACAATTACACTGCACACTGGATTAGCACCCTAGTCTAAAATTGACACTGCTTTGAAAGGAACATGTAAATTACTCATATTCTTCTAAAGGTGTACTGAAGATGCTACAGACAATTCAGCAAAAATTTTCACACAGTGTGCAATTATCAAAAAAAGTATTTTGAATCTTAACATAAATAATCAATGTAATACCAGAGAAGACATCAATGGGTAAATGTTAACAAGAATAAGAATTGCCCTGATTTGCAACATCTCCATCTCTAAAAGGTATTTTTGTGCTTAATGTGTGCTCAGAAAAGAGTGAGACTACAAGTCAACACTGTGGGAAAAATGAGACTGAAAAAGCTAAGATTTTTGACTGTGGACTGGAGATGAGAGCAAAACAGTAAGTGATACAGGAAGAGTTAGAAGGATAGAAGAATATCTAAATCTGTTTAGAAAGTAGAATATCTGGTCTCCCAAATATCATCTTAAGATATTTGGGAGACCTGGAATTTCTATTGCTATAGTTCATAGCTTAAACCCAAGGAATATTTGTTGAAAAGTGGAAAATTCAGAAGCTATACAAAAGATCACTTTCTACAAAATTTTAAATATATTTTTGAATTCTGTCATGGTTCTTGAGAGCAAAGATTTAGCAAAATTAGAAAAATGGACTGGTTGTGGTGAACAATAACCAATGGATAACATAACGTAGAAGTAACACGACACATTACTTCATGGAAGTAATCTGCAGTTCTTTTACTTTCCTCAGAGGTATCCTCTGCTATCAGCTGTCAGAGAAGTTACTGAACAAGCTTTTGTTCTGAAATGAAGTTTCAGCTTCCTGGGTATTTTTTAAAAATTACTATTCTTTTTAGTAGTCCATTTTATTGGTCCACTTTGCTTTTTAATTAAAATTATTTCCAAAGGTTCTGTATATCAAATTCTGATGCATAAAAAGGTCTTAAGATTATGACACAGAAGATTGTCTTCTGGTTAATAAACTAGTATCTTCCTTATTTTTTTAAATCTCTAAATTTGGGCTGAATTCATTAGTTAAATACTCAACTACATCTGTCACCTGTTAGTGTTTTCTAAACTAGAAAGTCCACAGGCTGTGGTCTCCAACACTTAGCATTTTAAGGCCAAATTTGGAGTTAGTTTCCTTGGTAAAGGAGGCTGGAAGCTGGCTGATTATTGTGTTTAGAGTGTAAAATTTATCTCTGTATTTCATAAATCTATATGCAGTGTAGTTCTTGAGCATCTCCCAGGCTTAGTGCTTCCTGCTAGATGGACAAATACTTTATTTAGGTAAATGGTGATTCAAATATAGGCTGTATAATCAAGGTAGGAAAAAATTTTAAGAAAAAGGCCACCCTTTTTCTGTAACATTGTATCTTGATGAAATACAGTTAGTTTGTTTTTTAATTTCCTTAAAAAAATTGATCATGTGTAGCTTCAGTTTTTCCTGCTAGCCTTTGGTGACAGTCTTACACAGAGTTATCAAACTGAGAGGCAGGTGGTTGGGATGGATTATGAAGATGGAAGGTGAAGAAACAGGCTTGTTCAGAAAGTGAATGTGCAGATGAATCGATGTAGTTCAGATGGGAAAACGGCTGAACCTGCGTTGAAGCAGAGGTGTGTGGAAGTTGTGATGGTCTTGGTGAATCAAGAACCTGGCTATGAAGTGGGGTAGGTCCTTGTTTCTGAAGCTCACTGAATTGGCAGGGCTCTCACTAGGGAGATAAGGAGGTTAGGATGAGTGGTGGTAGTGCTAAACAGATTATGTAGGGTGAGCATAAGATGTTCATCTTCTCTAGCATTGATGAATGATGTCCTTTTATTTTCCTCTCATCATCTTTGGTACTTCATAAAGTGGCATTCTTTTTGTCTGTGTGTGAATTGGCAGAGAGCCAAGAGCTACTACCATTGCTGCTAGAAATACTAAGCAAATTAAATATGGAAACTCTGAATGCTTTACATGTTTGCTGTGGTGCTTTTCTGTCATTTTGAGAGAGAAGTAATGAATGATGCGAAACATTGGAGAAAAAAATGTCTGCTTCTATTCAGGTCAGTAATTGACATAGTTTTCACATTATCACAGAGATAATTAAACCCTTTCTTAGCAAACAAGTTAGTGGAAAAGGACTAAGTTTAATAAGCTGAACTGAAAGCAGCGTTGTTTGATCTCATATCAGGCCTACTCATGTTAACAGTTCCTGGTGTGGTTAAAATGGATAGCTTGCTTTGCTGCTGTCAGTGTTCAGCTTAAAACACTTCCGTGTTTAAACACTTCCGTGCTTAGAATTCTTATGTGTGCTGTGTTCCTGCCAGCTTGTATTGCTGAAGGAGCTGCCTCATTTGAAGCATCACAACTATGTAAATAGTTTGCATACGAACTGTGCTGTGTCCCCTCTTTTGTAGATTTTGATCAAGAAGTGCTGCTGCAGTCATGTTATTTGGGATCTACTATACAGAAATTTCTAGGAAAGAGCCAAAGGTCTTCAGCCTTATGAATTTCCAAGGAGGGAAAAAAAGGAAGAAAAATAAAATGTTAATGAAGATGAAGGGCTTCAGGCACCTACAGAATTGTGTGTAGAGCCCCTAAGGGCTCTGACAGACACACAATGATGGATTAAAATTGATCAGCTAAAGATTATACCACAACACGTCATCTGCCAGAAAGGCTGACTGTGTATTATTGCCATCTGAATAGTCCTTGGTTTCAGCTTACTGGAACAGGCAAGGTCAAAACTGGTGATGGCAGGGAGGGAAGCAAGTCTTTCTAAGAGGAGGACTGCCTAGTAATGCTTTGGTCATTCAGTTTTATTTTACTGCAGTGTGTCTGTCAGAGCCGTGACACTGCACAGGAACATTTAGTATATGAACAAATACAGGAAGGGGAGAGGCAACCTGCTGGGGACAATAATGAGAAATATTTCAGTAGAGAAGCGGAAATCAAGGCTGAGGCAAGCAGACAAATACATACCAATTAGTCTCCCACAATTAAAAAAGGCACAGTGAAGGTCTGAGAATTAAATCACCTATATGTCACCAAGTATGGAACAGGAAGATGCTTGTTAGCTTCTAGAGACAATCAGCTCTTTTCAAGTTGGCACCTTCTTCCTTTTCCCATAGTAACCAATGGAATTTTAGTCATTGGCTTTCAATTAGTTGGTTTCAGTAGGATTAGGATCTAATAGATTACTTGAATTGTATTATCTAATTTAATCTGTTCAGACTGGATGATTTGGAGGGACAGCTGATTGGCTTTTGAAAACATCCCTGCAGCACATTTTTGGGCACTCCCAATTGTGGCTTGATCCAAACACAATCTGCAGGGAAGGCAGTTTAGTCATCAGGATCAGATCTGCGCTTGGTGACCATGTAATGAATTAACATAACATTTGGGCAACCACTGTACACAAATACAGATGCATATACTTTGGAAACATTGCAGCACTGCTTGTCTTTTCTTACAAATGTGTCGTTCTGTTTGTTTGTTTTGTTGTTACCTGTCTCTATTCCTCAGAAAAATAAAATCCTGTTCATCAATTCCACCTGTTCCAGTTGAATAGGTGGGTTATGCTCTCTGTTTCAGGAACAGCTGATTTCTTTGCTAAATGACCTTAGTTCCTCATCATAAACACTATTAATTTGAGAAGTTTCTTGCATTAAGGTGTTTGTTGGTAGGTCTATTACTGTATTCAGCTAAACAATTCTAATGAGACACTCAAAATACATTCCTGTAAAAACACTGAATTTACAAAATACATACTATTCCTGTTACTAAGAAAAAAGACAAAAGACCTCAGTGTCTTTGAAGTTGGGACAAGTTTCCTTAATTACTTGACTTTTACCTAATTAGCAATTAATTTTTATCTAGCATACACTGAAACAGGTTTTAACTGTCAGTCTCCTTGTGGTCATTTGTTTGCACTTTAAAAGAGAAAAGGGTATTTGAGACAGTATGGCTAATTCATGACTTTTTCCTGGGGAAAAATTATTATGAAAAATGCTATTGAAAAGCTGCTTCTTCAACTGCCTTTTGCAGGGACCACATGCAGTGGTCACAAGAAGAAGAGGAGAATGCCAAGAAAAAAGCAGCAGAGAACTCCCTTGTGAAAGTTCAATGCGAAGACCAAGGTAACAAATTTGTAATGGCATAAAAGTTCTTATTTTTATGCTTTTTATTAAAACATTTGGAGATGCTTTAGAATCCAGGAACACTCTTTTCATTTCTACAGTCTCTTGTCTAAATGTCTTGGTTTGGTTTTGGGTTTTTTCCCTTTGTTGCCTCAAAAAGTCTCAAAGTGTGGTTTTTTTTAACAGTTCAGTTACTTATTTGAACAGTTTTGCAATTGAGAGGGCAATAGGCTCTATGTAAAACAAGTACATCAGTATGATGCAGTTGTTCTGACTCCTTTTGCACTCCTTCAGAATAAAACTACTACACAAGACTTTTACAGAATCAAAGGGACTGGATTAGCATTCCGCTAGGATGCTGGGGATGAAGATTCTCATGTACAATATTCAAATGGGTTTTAGTGATTTGTGGAGTGTTTAGGGAGTTGTCTTTGTACATTGCACCATATTTCAGTTAAGTGCCATGAAAGTTGCAGTGGTCCCAGCTGGTCCCAGCTTGCTGCCTTTGCCAGGCTGAGCTGAGTGTGCTTCAGGAAGCAATGGGTTCACTTTGTACGGAAGGTGTTCCAATTCATCCTGCACAGTCTGCTCTGTAAGTGATTAAGGAAATTCGTGCCTGTCTTCAGAAGGGAAATTTAATGTATTTTGGGTTTCTGGAGAGTGATAGCTCTAGGTTCAAACTGGCAAACTCAACCATAGACTAAACTCTAGGATAGTTATGTATGCTAAATCTGGAATATTAACTTGATAGTAGCATAGAAGACTGGATTCATAATTTGTTGTTCTGTTGAAGATATTCTGAAAGCATTTATGTGGGTATCCTGGGCCTCAGTTCACTTAGCACGTCTTGAATCTGTCAGATAGTGTCATTATGATCCTGTGCTCAGTTTCATTGATGTAACTAAGGCACATGTTGGAGTTTATTTGAATTACCTGAGAATGTGCCTTTCGTTGTGTGCCCATCATCACCTTGAATGCTCTGGGACTGTCAACCAGCCTTTTTCTGTTACCTCTCACGTTCTTTATCTAAATACAGGAGTACAGTTTGTTTTTCAAAAATTACATCTAATAGTTCTATTTGATTTGTATAAAAAGCTGAAAAAAGCTCATCATTGAAAAGTAAACTGTGTGACCATGTAGCTTCATGGAACCTTTCGTTCTTCATCTACAATCAATTAGAAGTTAGTTTGTGCTGGTGAGAAATGGAATAATCAGGCATTTGTGTATTGCCAAGAAATAGAAGAATCCAAGGACATTTCCTATGAATGCCCCTCTGTTTAGAGCTTGAATAGGTGAGCATTGCTGATAGTGTTCCTTCAGAAAGCTTCAGCTTCATTCTGCAAGTGGAAGCACATTTTGGCTTATTTGTGTAAACAATGAACTAGACCAAGGCTAATGAGCAGGTTATTTTGGGGCCCTGAAAACTACAGTAAGGGGAAAAAAGATGAGACACATTTCAACAATACTATTATATTACTAAAATAGAATAGTTCTGGTGAGCCTTTTTAAAGCAAGAGAAGTTAAACTGAATGAACTCATGATAACTACCTTTAGGAATTTGATTTACTTATTAGCAAGTCGGGTTTCTTCTCAGGCATGCTTGCTAGTGTTGGAAGATTCTGTTATGGAGAAAAAGTAAAGGATTTTTTTTTTGTCTTGGAAGTTTGTATTTCTTTTAGTTTTGTCATTCTTACATGCTTGGGAAAAATTAATAGGTAGGCTACTTAATACACAAAATAAAATGAGAATTTGATAATAATATTGCATTCATATTATTACACAGATGTGCAGGAGTGACTAGTGAAACAATGCAAAGTAAAGTGTTCTTTCACTGGAACCTATGTAATTCCATAGTAATACAACTTGAAAGACTGATTGTACCTATTGCATTCCTTCAGTTCTGAAATCTGGAGAACTTGATGTGAATTTAAGTACAAGGGTTCTGAGCAGACTTGTAAAAAAGCAGTGCCTATAGCAAGGGGTGATAACATTTTAAGAACTTTTTGACTAGAAGGGGTTTTGTTTTTTATACTGAAGCTGAGCAATCTATAAATGTTCAACTTACACTATTGAAATCTGAGATTATATTTATATTCAATCGACTCTGAACTTACAAAACAGGGCTGTACAATTACAAGTACATGGCTGGGTCTTGCTCTTTAATAGTACAATTGGATGTATTAAATGTTAATTTTAAAAGATTATGCAGATTTCTAGGACAAGGCATTCTGCCACCTCCTTACCACTTCCCACTGCCTGTCTGTGCCTCTAATGATAATTCTCTGCCTTGTTTATCTCTGAAAAGCTGTAGCGATTTAGGAAATAATATGTTAAGATTTAAAGAGAGTAGTAAGAGAAATGCACCATACATTTACTCTATGTATTTATATTAAAAGAATGGGTCAGTCTGAGTGAGAACTAAATAAAAAAGATAACACGTTATATGAGGTAAACTTTTGCAGCAAGAGATGTCAGGGGTAGCAAGATAGTTGTGTAAATGCTTTGGGAATGGGGGGGGAAAAAACAAGAGAAAAGATTTGGTTTGGTACTTAGGAAGGCTAAGGAAGGGAAAACTATCAACAAAAGAGACATTGAAAAGCTGTAGTTCTTATCTTTTTATCAGCCTTCCTTTGAAAGGGTTAGCTTCAGTCCAGTGGCTAGCACAATTAGTGCTAGTGAGAAGGAGGAAAGATTTTGTTCTTGAACTGAAAAAGAACAGGTTACAAAGTACATCCATAGAGTACATGGATGACTGGAAAAGCAGAAAAGAGAATATTTGCTTTTTTAAAAAGGGAGGTGGGAAAAAAGAAGAGTCAGATAATTAGTTTCAGTTCCTGGAAAAATACTGGAAAAGTACATCCAGAGCTTGCAGACATTGGGTTCAAAAGAACAAAGGAGATGAATACTGGCCAACAAATATTTTTTTCAAGAATAAATCACGTAAAATCAAGCTAATTTCCTTATTGGAGAAGGTTGCAAGCCCCGAGGATAAGGGAGAAGCAGCAGACATCCTGAAGTTTATCCTTAGTCAGGCTTCTGACTTGCTTTAGTTGACATTTTCATCAGCAAGTTAGGCAAGCGAGAGCAAATGAAAGTGCTTTGGGGACTGAATGCCTGGAGAGATCCTTTCAGAATGGAAGGCTGTGCTGGGCAGGGCAGTGGTGGGTTCTGTGTCCACTTCTGCTTGGTATTTTCATTAGTGACCTCAGGAAATTGTAGAGTTGAAGATGATATTAAGTGAAGAGATTTCAAGTATGGTGAAGGACAGGATTAGGATTAAGATCTGGACAAACAGTGGAAAAAAAGAATCTGAAATATATAAATTCGCTAAAAATAAATGCAGAATACTTTGCTTCGGAATAATTCCTTGAAAAAAATACTAAGTTCTGGAACAATTGGCTAGGTAGTCATTTTGCAGAAGATCTGAGGGCTGTGGTGAATCACTAGCTGAATCAGCAGTGTCATGCTGTTGCAAAATGGCAAGCTGGGAGTTATAAACAGGACTACAACCTGTAAGCCTCATAAAATACTCCTTTTGCTCTGCATTGATAATGCCTTTGCCAGAACACAGCACCATAAAGTAGTAAATCAATTTGAGAGAATGTAGAGAAGAAAAATTAAAATTATCAGAACTCTAAAAATCATGACTTCTATGAAAAAAAATAAAATAAAACAGCTAGGTTTAGACAGTCGAAAAAAGAGATTGTTTACAGAGACATAGTAAGATACTTCAAATATGCAAATAGGTATTGCAAAGAGAAAAATGAGTAATCTTTACTTTATCTGCTTGGTCCCTAGCTGGGACAAGAATTGCTGGACCTAATTGCAATATGGCAATTTTTGGGTAGGTAGTGGAAAAGATTTCTAACTGTGTAGAAAATTAAGGACTGTAATAGATTACTGAAGAAAGTTATCAAACCTAAGATGGTATTTTAAGAATAAGTTGGACGGATCTTTTTGGAGCAGGGGTGTGAGTTCCCTGACTGTATGAAATCCCTTCCAGTCCTAGTCTTTAACATTCCAACATCCAGTTAGAATGTTTTGTGGATTCAAAGTTAGCACAAAGGTCTGTTGTAAGACTTTAAAGTGTTTCGAAAATAAGAAAGCCAGTATGTTCCTTCTGACTGTGTGCTTGAGCGAATTACTATTTACTATGCAGTAGCATTTATCACTCCAGTTGAGAGAACTGGAATTTTTTTTTAAGAGACGATAAGGTGCCAACAAATTTGTAGTTGATCACAGAATTTCATAAAGCATGAAATAATTTCAGTTTAGTATTTCTTAAATAATTGAAAAGATGCACTGCTTTTATAATTCGAGACATGAAAGCCTGTCTAAGGATCTTCAGATTGCATATTTTGGTGATGCTCTTCTATGATGTCACTACATTAGAAAAAAATGCAGAAAGCCTGTCTACCCCTTTCTAAATGATATAAAATCCAACTAAACCTTCATAAGAGTTATTTTGAGCACAAGTTAAGGTAAGATCCCAAATCCATATGTTTTAATTTATATGTACAATGTGTGGAGCTATGGATTTTTAAACTTTATATTTGAGGTCCAAATTACATGTTGCTTAAGAGTATTTTCTAGCTAAGCTCATATTCACCAAGGTTTTGTTCTAATTTCAGATAAATATGAGAAAGAGGCCAGTAAATATTGGAATGAATTTTACAAGACCCATAAAAATAACTTTTTTAAGGATCGCAATTGGCTGTTTCTGGAGTTTCCAGAAATTCTTCCAGAAAAAAGGAGACAAGGGTTCAAAACAGAAAAAAGATCTTCAGAAAACACAAAAATAAATAATAAAAACAATTTTTCACAGAAAAATGGAATGTTTGAAGGAGAAAAATATTGGAAGAAAAACTGTGGAGGTGATTCTACTGCTGTACAAGGATATGTATGTAGTAAAAATCAAGCAAAACCTCTTACTGACAATCCTCAAGGTCAAAACTGTGGAGAAGAACTCAGCAAGCTGGAATCCTTCCCTGGCTGTGATGCCACTTACCGAATATTAGAGGTAATGCACTGCAAATGTTCTGCCCATCATACAGAGCTCCACTTAATTGCTCAAAAATCTGATAAAGACCCTTAGTAAGTATCAAGAAAGTAAGCATTTGGAATTTGACATACAACATTCATTTATGGCATAAACTTTCAGAGAAACCTAGGATCTGGACTTGGTTTTCCCTTTAAAGTTTCTCCCAAATGAGAATAGGGCTAGATTGTCAGATTGCATTTTCATTGGAAGTTGGGTTTCTAATTTCCTAAGGAAAGTTATGTGCTTTGTCTAAAAGTGCAAGGACTTGCCACATTCATGACAAATGGCGAAATTGGACAAGAATATTGCATTTTCTTGTGCAGTTTGAGAGATGGATTATCTCTTGATTTTTAGGAAGACATTGGGGAGCAACATGATCATATAAATGATTTGAGAATTGTGGTATGAGCTGTTTATACCTTTTCTATCCAACATGCCTTCAAGTTGAATGGGTCCTACCTGCCAACTAATTTAAGACAAAAATAACAAAAAAGTTTTTATTTGCTCATTTATTTTAACTTTCTCTTCTGATTTTAGGTTGGTTGTGGAGCTGGAAACAGTGTCTTTCCTATTTTGAAAGTTCTGTGGTACGTAGTGTTGGATTTCCAGATATGAGGGTTGTGTTCACAGCTTCATTTTCACCAAATGTTGGTGCTAGACCGGTGCTGCAGGAAGTGTTGAGTGGACAGTTTTACAGCCCTAAAATTCTTCCTGTGTCCAGACCACAAAAAATGTTGGTAGCATCAGTATAGGATACTATCATATTGCTCCACCCTGGTGTTGGGGGGGGGATTATATTTGCTGACAAAGTTTGTCTTCAGGTGCATTCAGGCTGATTTCTTGTACTTAATCTCAGGCAGGTGAAATGTTCTCTTGTCTAATATATCACTGTAAAGCTATCAGGTATCTCTTAAAAAGGCCAAAATCAAAGACCATAGATAATGGCATGTGATCTGCTGGAAAGAAGTTGTATTGTTTCTCAATTGGCTGGTATATTTGTTACAGTACTTCAGGTTTTAGTGTCAAGGCACAAGTCCTGTATTGCATTACTTAATTGATTGAAACATCTTAATCCACTTAGCTTCCGGTTTTAGAAAAATCTGTTATGACAGCTTGTCCTCCCATCCATGGAGGCAGGAGGGTTTTATTGGAAAGGCTATGTAAGGTATCAAGGGTTGAAATAGACTTCTTTTAATTCATGCCTTCAAGAGCTTGAGAACAGCACAATTCATTATTGTATCAATGAATTCTGATTGCTAGTATCACCACTGTACAAAAATACTCTATTTTGCAGGTGTGGAAACAGCAGCAGGAATTGAGTGATGCACCAGAGTCATACATGAAACCTCTAAGTGGTAGCAATGCATCTTCATCCCACAGCAAATACTTTGTTTTAGACAGCATGTAATGAAAGGAGAGCCTGATTTCAAAGGAAAACTTTGAAAAGTAACACTGTTTAGGAAAAGATATCATGTGCCCATATTAAAAAAGCTGAGACAAACTTTCCTTACAGGAGGCATTAGTCTTAGATTGGCATTTCTGATAATTAAGAATCTACTCATTGGGTTTATTTCCTGGAGATCTCTATTCTTATGTAAACGCTTCAGTCAATCACATTGGTTGATACATTGAACAGCTTGCTTGCTTTTCTTGTATATGACCTAATAGAAAGGTCTCTTACCTCTTAGCAGGCCTGGCTTTGTAGAACAGTTGGTTTTACTCTGAATTCAGTAATATAAAAATTGCCATTTACATGCATATACAAACAAGCCAGTGTCAGGCATGAGTGCACCGTGGCTACAAAAATAAATCCACTTGGGTTAGTAAGGTAACTTTTAAACCTCTTTCCCCTGCCTCTCTGAAAGTTTAAGTTATTGCTTTTTAATACAGTGTGTCATGAAAACACCATCCAGATCAAGCCGTGTTTTTGTCTCAAGTTGACTTTCTATATAGCTCCTATTCTGCTCTGAATAAAAAACCCCAACATTCTAAGAAGTCTATTATGTAATCAGCTTAACCTTTCCAAAGGGACTGGCTGGGTCCAAAGCCTGGCTGCTTGTTCTCATTCATAATAAATATGTAAACTCATCAATTGTCATGGTGGGCACAGAGCTGATAAAAGTTTTGCTCAGCAACAAGCATGGAGTATATTTTTTTCCAGAAGCATTTTCCTGTTGAGTCCCTTGAGAGAAGTCACCACCTCAGCTGTGTGTACAGGGAGATCTTACAGGCACTGGCAGAGTTTTTTGATTCCCTTTTAAAGAAGCCATCTACACAAAATCTCAAACACATTTTTAATTCATTAAATTGATCATGAGTTGATCATGAGGTCATCTCTCAGTGGGTTTTGAGTAGCTTGTTCAGTCTATCTTAAATGAATTTTTAAGAGGTAAAAATACTTCTCCCTAGAATTACTAGTATCTGATGAATGGTACAAAGAAGTTTGCAGCTGGCTTAGTCTTGAATGGGAAGGGAAGGGGAAACAGTGCTACAGGAAATTCTTATTCTTCCTGGCTAGAAAACAAAGGGGATAATGGAGGGCAATAACCAATACTGCTTAATCAAATCAAAAGCACAGCAAGGTGACCCATGGAAAACCAAAATTCTGCAGAACTAGATGACTTTTGCAACACCCCATCCCTGCCCAAATCATATTGCTAATTAAACTGCATGCATGGGCTAATAATGCAGTGCTCCTGTAAGAAAGTGTGACCTATTAATGTGCATTTATGCATTACAGCACCAGGACATTGTCATCGGTCCTGGCAGCCCTCTGTGACCCTTTTTCTTTTCCTTTTTGCTTCCTCCCTGACAAAATTATAATTCTTTTTATACTAACTGCCTGTTGGTATTCTTATGAATTTGTCTGCCCTATTGGTTCATTACAACCTATGTGGCTTTCCATGTGCTAGACATCAATAAGGCATGCTTGATCAAACCTGTGGAGAACCCCAGAGGACCTTCTGAAGTTTCATGAACACTGATGTCGACTTTCATCTTTTACAATAATAATTTTTTAACTGATGTTGGTTTTGTTTTCCTAGCAATACACCTGGAACCTTTCTATACTGTTGTGATTTTGCTTCAGGAGCAGTGGAGCTGGTAAAGGTAATTCATGCACTTGCTTTAGAGCACCTTATAAGCCTGTAATTCAGGAGGCTGCCAGGAAGCCATCTTCATGAAAAAGAGTGTGATGGCTTTGACAACTTTTAACTGAAGTTTTCAATATTTCAAAGAACAAAGTCATACTGTATGCAGAGAGGAATGAATACCATCAGTGAGCTTACTTCTCAGCTTGAGTAAGATACTGGACAGAATAGGCTTTTATATGATATGTTTTACAATGCAGAATAATTGAAGAAAAAAAAGTTTCTTGAGTCACAGTAAACGTATTAACTACTACTGTTCTCTCTGTGCCTCTTTTCATCTTTTTCCTGACAGTCACATTCGTCCTACAATTCAGCCTGGTGTTCTGCCTTTGTTCATGATGTGTGTGATGATGCTTTACCCTATCCTTTTCCAGATGAGATCCTGGATGTCATTCTCCTTGTCTTTGTGCTCTCTACTATTCATCCTGACAGGTAAATGAAGACTAAAGGGCAAAGCAAATGGGTTAAATCTCCTTTTCCACTGGAGGTTTTCAATAATAGCAAAAGAAGATGATGAATCTTTATTATTTAATAAGCTACAATATGTGTAAAACAAGGTATTTTAAAATACTGTTTACCATTTTCAGGCTTCAAGAGGAAAGCTGGCCCAGCTAATTATAATTAGTGGGTCTCCAGTCTCCATCAAAATACAAGGGATATATTGTAACTAAATGCACACCTATTAGAAGTGGCAGATTGAAAAAATGGCAAATTAAAAAAGCCAGACTGACAGTCTTCTAGAAGAAAGTTATTTTTAGTGATCAAACCCAAACACTCATGGTTTTAACACCTTACAATATGTTGATATAGACTTAGGTTGCTGATTTAGCCACATTTAAATGCTTACATGCAGGCCTTTTAAACCAAAATGCATCCAGAATTTTGTAACTTGTTTGGATTAAGAACATTTGATCTAATTTTCATGTATAATGTTATGTTGAGTACTGTTAGCCTTTGCTAATGCCTTTCAATCTCTAATGAATCAAATTTTATGACTGTTAAGGCTGGCTGATTGTGAAAATGCCCTTTTTTAAAGGGAAAAATGTAAAGGAAGACATGTAATTGAAACTTCTTTACTCTTACTGGATTATATGAAGGGAAATATATGCTGTTTGTGTGATAATACATTTATTACTTTAAGGATGTCATTAAAATGAGCTTGGCAAACAGAACAGTATTTGCCTGAGAACTGTTTCCCTGCCTAAGGTACCAGTGATTAGCTTTATACAGAAAAACCTTCCCCATATAGGATATTGCTCTTCACTGTTTATTCAGAGATCAGAACGAGTCACACAAAGCCAGGGTCCAGGTTTCCAAAACAATTCAAGCAGTAGATGTCAGATCTCTGGAACTGCAGAGATGCTGCCAGGGAGAAATTGGGCAATAGTGACTCATTCAATTGCTTTGCCTGTAGAAGCAGTAATCAGCTGTTCTCTCAGAATTTCTGTGTGGCTTTTCCTATTAGTCTTTTAAGAATGTATTTGAGGGGGTTTGTGGTTCATTTTTTGTTTGGGGTTTGTTGTTGGTTTTTGGTTGGTTTTGGTGGTGGTGGTTTTGGTTTGGTTTTGGTTTTTTTTTGTTCTCCCCGGGGCTGACATGGATGCTTTTGTGTGCATTTGTGTGTATACACACATAAAGATTTCCATGTAATTATCTGTGTTGTGAGACCCACTGTCCAAAGATATGTTAGTCAATACTGCTACCTCATAGAATTAAAAGGACTGCGTAAAGGAAAATTCAGATTCATCTTGCTCAGTATACGTTTTTTCTGGAAACTTTGAAAGTGGGAAATGAAAAAGAAAACCAAGAGAATCACGGTGCAGAACTTATTTATGTACTTTGAAAAGATGGAAAATATATGTGACAGGTACACATTTGTATTAAGCAAGTTGTTACTTAGTAATTTCTCTCCTGACTGTTGTGTTTAGTTTTTGGTAATTGCTACTCCTGTAGTCAATATTTAACACGCTTTAACTCTGCTAGAAGGCACCTCTAAAATTTGGTTGCAGAATTGGAAGGTATTAAACTTTCTTCAAGCTGTATAATTAATGTCTTCTAGTTCTGCTGGATGAGATTTTTCAAAGCACTTTCACTTTTTGTGCACATACACTTATTTTTATGTGTTCTAAACTTCTGTTTGTATAGGCAAAGTCTATAATTCTGTGCACAGCTACCTGTTTTGAACAGTCTCTTATTGTTAAGCAGCGCTGCCTTTTCAGTCTGTGGCAGCACAGTTGGTTGCTTATGTTTGCAAACTTCACCAGTATCCCATCTATTTTCTAAGGATGCAAGGGGTTGTAAATAGGTTGGCTAAGCTTCTGAAACCCGGAGGAATGTTGTTATTTCGAGACTATGGAAGATACGATACAGCTCAACTTCGTTTTAAAAAAGGTAATTCTGGTTGGTTTTGTAGTTCCCTGTTCATTTTGACTCTTTTTTTGAAAAAAAAAAAAGTGACATGTCCTTTTTCATTACTGCTCTAATTTCTTAGGTCATTGCTTGTCAGAAAATTTTTATGTACGAGGAGATGGAACCAGAGTGTATTTCTTTACCAAAGGTATGGAATGTTGTTATAGTTTCATAGGAAGGTTTGAGGGTCTCTCAAGGTGATTTGGATTATAAAAGCTCATCTTAAAAAAAATGTTTTATTGGCTTTTTTAATTCTCTGCTTTGAAAAAGCCCAAAGCTAACTGTTGTGAGAAAATAATTTTCTTTGTGTGTGCACTTGTTGCATTTGGGGCCCTGCAAGATTGCTTACAGACATCACTGGAAATATCTCTTCAAGCATCCTGTGTCTAATTGTATGCTCAAATTTTGTTGTTTAAATATGCACATGATTTCTCTCTTAAATTTGAGATAAGCATGCTTGGAAGGAGAGTCTGTAGCAATATATGGCATAAAAGTCTGGATTGCCATTTGTCAGGTGAAATAGCTTTATCTTGATAATACATGAACAGTGACCAAATGGCCTGCATTTGTTTACTCAACTATGGCTTATCGAACCCTATTATCTGTGGATGCTGTGAGTAATAACCAACGTGGTTTGGGCCCCAACATAACAATTTTTACTGCAATATAAATCAAGAGCTGTGAAAATTAATTTCTAACAAAAGACTTCTTACAGACAGTGTTCTTTATCTTTCAAATTGCAAAACAGATTTACTTCAATTGCTTGAACTACAGGTTGGTAATTACTACATTCTACAAATATTTTTTTTTAATTGCAATAATTCTTCATATGAAAAAATAGATGAAGTGTGGAACATGTTCAACTTGGCTGGATTAACTGAAGTACAGAATTTAGTTGATCGGCGATTACAAGTAAACAGAAAGAAAAAAGTGAAAATGCAGCGAGTTTGGATACAAAGCAAGTTCCAGAAGCCATTGCTATCTGCATAATACTGAAGAAACCACCAAAAGGCACCCTTATAAATAATTGTACTCCAGAAATATAGTACAGAAATGAACTCTAGAAACTGAAGGAAATTTAAGTATGTATATTTCCAGTAAACCTTGTGTTAGCCACTGACAAGGATAAATATATTGAACTGAAAACCTTTCTCTGACTTGCTTTACTTTGTAAATGTGTGTGTGTGAGAAAAATCTGGGGGGACGAAAAGGCCATTTCTGACTTCTGCTTTATATGCAATAAAGGCACATGCATTAATCTTTTCATAACTGTGACCAGGCAGTATTTTACTTCCTTGAATATGAGTAGTCAATAAGTATATGTCTCACTTCTGTTGAAATTCACAGTATGTAAAAAGTTTTAGACTGAAGCACAACTGTTTCAGAGATATAGAGAAACAGAATATCTGTTCTCACTATTACTACAGGCTGCACTGTGTTGATTTCCATGTCACATCCTTTTCAACCACTGTGTGTCTTGCAACTGCATTTCCTCTTTGGAGGGAAATTTCTTGGTGCTCAAAAATGAAGACAAAAATCTCTTTCTGATTTGCATGTAAGTTATCATTTCACACTAACTGCATGTGATAGGTATGCATTTCAGATTAGTCAGTGACTGGTGTCCTCCACTGTGACTGACTTATTATGCTGCAGTCTTCATTTTTCATCTACATGCTCATGAGGAACATGCCAAATTCAAATACAATGCATTATATTAAAGTACCCTAAGTTGTAAACTGAACCTGTTTCATGTTCAAGGAATTACCAAAATGCCAAAACAGTGCTGAAACCAAATAGTTAATACTTTTCTGGATAAATACAAACATTTTTTTATGATATATTAGATAAGCTAGAGGCAAGAGCAAAAACAGTAGTCTGGAGTACATTTTATTAATATTGTTATGGAGTATTGTAATTACACTGAAATGGTAATCCACCTGGCAGCTGAGATGTTTCTGTTGTTTACAGGAAGAAGTTGCTTTTTTAGAGACCGGATATTAGAAAGAAACACAATGTTTTTTATTGATCAGGTGGGAATACAGTAAAGGACAGGACTAGACTAGTACTTCAGGTTCTATTAAGAAGAAAACTAAAATGCAAACACTGTTTTCAAATGTAGAACATGATACTGAGGCTATTTAGCTAGTGTTTAAAGATGCCACTATGCCACTTCTGCTTTTTAAATGTAATTTTAAGTCACTTAGCCACAAGGAGGAGAGAACAAGAAACAGATGAATGAATAAAATAAATCTCTTATTTCAACAAGGTTATGGAATGCATGTAACATGCAGTTTTTAGAGCCATCAATACAGTGACACTCAAAATACCTTTTCCTGCTTTTGTTTTAGTCTGAAGGGTAAACATGTCACAGCTGACAGCCCAGCCCGTTGGGATTTTTTTTGGAAGTTGTTAGTTGCTAGGCTAAGGAGAACTGATTGTCTTCTAGGAAGAAAACCCTAAATTATCTAAATGTGAATGCCAAGTAGCTTCATCCCCTTTAATCCAGGTGTGTTTCAAGAATGAGGTGCACTAAGGGGTCTGATCCTGCATTTTTGCTCTATTTAAAACTCCAGTTAGAGGAAAATACTGTTTTATGAATCAAGAGGCTTAGGAAACTTTGATTAGCAATGGTGTTATTGTAACCTGCAATAAAACTCTTGTGGTGTAAATCAAAGGTTAAAACACAGCTGTGTTTTTTAAAGCTCTAAGTCTCAAGAGACCCTAGCGGCTTCATGGAAAATATAAATAAATGTCTGCTTATGTTTTACATGTGTTGCTCCCCTCTTTTATGAATTGTGACCTGTGAATATACATAGCTCTTACGTAGCACAAATAATTTTCCCTTGTAGAATTTTCCAGGGGACTGATGATGATAAGCTCTTGAGCATTGTGCAGTCTTACTCATGTGTGACGTAGGCTCTCCATATGTAGAGGCTAATGTAATGTTTGCTTTGGCACTCACAAGGGTATGCTGATTCTGGCAAGATTTTAATATGCTATGTTGTTACTTTAACAAAATTGTGACATCACAAAAACACAAAGCCTGAATTTTGAATGGCCTTAAGCAAAATTGACTGTTTCGCTTCCACAATTTGCAGCATAAGTATTGGCTGCCTCTTTTAGAACAATGGTGCCTGATATAGAAGTTAGAAAATCAGCTACTGTTTTTAAGTTTAGAATATCCACTGTCTGAACAGCTGTAAAATTCACGGAGGGGAAATGGAAAAAGACTTACTTCCCAATAAGAAATTTAGAATCTGAGTCGGACTTGCTGTGTTTTGGCTTCATGACATTTCAGTTTTCAAAAAACTTAATCAAAGACACATTTTTAAAATATACCAAATTATCTGTATTAGGCAAGTAGGACTTGACATCCAAGAAAAAGAGATGCAGGCAACTATATAGGAAATGAAGTTTAAAATGGTTTATTGTTAATTAATTTCTAGAGGAAAGAAAAATTATTTTATTAATATAGAAAAAACCCACAAGTTTCACTTTTGACATGTGAAGTTAATTCTTTAATTGGATGTGTACCTAGAATTAATTTATACACATTCTATAAATATTAAATATTTTAATTTTTAATTGCAAATTTTCTTTAATTTTTTGTGGGTTTTTTGTTTGTTTCTTTCTTTGTTTCAGAATGGCTTCCTAATGGCAATTAGAGAAAGGTGATTTTGTTAGAATTGAGCTTTGGCTTCATTGGCTTTGGCTTGCTTTGTCAATACTGTGTACTTTTTGCCCATCTCCACTAGTATTGCATTACATTTATGCACAGGGACACTTGAGCATGGTACTTACTGGTTTAGACCTTGCTTAATTTTTAAGCAAGTACAAGACAGCTAAAAGGTAAAGAAAGTGACAACTTTTTTTCCTACACTAGTTTTGAAGTGTCTGGTCAACAACAATTAGCTCATAGAAAAAAAATCGGCATCTTTTTCCCAGCAAAATCCAGGCAGGTGCTTGTGCCATGTCTACAAATCCACTGAATCTGAAGAGCACAGCCAAAATGCAGACCCCAGGAGCATACAGCAGGAACTCTAGCAACACTAAGGAAAAGTTTATTGTCTTGGAAACTGCTCAGCTAATCTCCTGATTCTGCTGTTTAATAATGACTAAAAATCTGTAACAAACAACCCCAGGATTTGTATTAAACACCAGTGGAAATCACTTAACAAATTTTGCTACTTCATTTGTGTTGTGAACTTTTTTCACTGTTTCAGTGTGCTCTTTGATCTGTTAACATATGGTTTGCTTCCTCTTTTTGCTATGTATGCATAGTGGAAAACAAAGCAGTTTCCCCAGGAGCCGTGTACACAAACATTTACTGTAAAGTTTGCTGGCTGAGTTATTGTTAGGATTGAAGCAAGAGAGTTTTGTTTCCTTCTGTACAGATTGCTTTTTCTTTTCGTGTGAATGCAATTAGTTATATGGATGCTAAATTATCTATAGTGATATTGGCTGTATTTTTAAATTATTTTAAATCAAGTATCAGAGAATCATAGAATGTTTTGTGTTGGAAGGAACCTTAAAGATCATCTGGTTCCAATGCCTCTGCTGCAGGCAGGGACACCTTCCACTAGACCAGGTTGCTCAAAGCCCCATCCAACCTGTGCTTGAATCCAGGTATGACATCTATGAGTATAGTTGATATATAATCCATTTCTTCTCCGTAGAGTGTCTTCATAATGGGTGGTTGAAGAACCTTGGAAATAAAACATATATGCATATTACAAAAATATTAAACACTGGTATTGTTAATAATACAGGTCACTTTGCCTTTCAGTATGTGTAAACGTCTCTCCACCTTTGGAACGTGGATTGGACATGAGGGTTTTTTTACATCAGTTATGTAGCAGTTCCCCTCCTCTTAAGAATCATCCAGACTTTGGACAAGTGTGAGTCTCCTATATGCAATTACAGTTAGTATGTAGTCAGTAAGAACTACGTGGATTGCCATGGGCATCTTAGCAGGTTCTTTGTTGTATCTGTGCCTCCTGGCATAGAGGTCATGCCTGGACTGGGCTTTGAGCTGAGGAGGAAACTTCCCCGTGGAGTGACCATCCTTCACCCTTTGCTGGTACCAAGCACCTAAAAGGAGAACTTGCTTGATTTGAAAGCAAGAGCCATACATGCAAGAGGGGAGAAAGGTGAAGATGCAGCTCAAAGTCAGGCAAGAGAAGGAGTGAGTGTTTCCTCTGGGACCTAGGGTAGGAAGGAAACTTGGATAGACTGACCAAGAAAAATGAGATGCAGAACTGAACAGGGAACTGAGGAACAGATCACTGTGGGCACCGTTTATGGAGAAGCTTTGTAACAGTGTGGCAGGGTGAGGACATTGGGCCTACAAATGAGTGAAATGAAATAGTGAAGGCAAGAAGAGAAAGAGGACTATTTGTCACAAAAATAGGGTGAAATCTAGGTAAACAAATCAGTATAAGGATTTTATTCTCCCAAGTGGTACTGTATTTTCACACCTTAGCAGAATATTACAGGTTTTGTCTTTTTTCCATATGTGCACAATGTATTTCAATTTATTAAGAAGATGGAATGTTTCATTTATTGCAGTTTGTATGTGCTATGCACGCTTGCAACAGTGCAGGCAAGTGTATGATACACCCGCTTTTGCTTTCTCCTTAGGGAACAATGTTTTTACCTTCTTTTAAATAGAACCCTATGGTGACAGAAGCTACATTCCAAACCTCCTGGGAAGCAAGTACCAGAGAATAACAGACGTGTCTGTATCCTGATTGTGTTCAATCAAGGTAGAACAATTAAATTTACTCCATATGTTCTGATGATGATGTCCCATTTAAATCAAGACAATATGTGATTATCACCTGGAAGAGCCTCCCAGTATCAGTTTCTCTTATACTTGCATCTGTTCAAAAGAACTTAAAATGAATTTGTATAAATTAGAAGTGAAACTTAAAGAAAAATGGCAGAATAGGCTTCATCTGGGATTACAGCAATTTAGAGATGGAATATGTTTTATTATTTCAAAACACTTATGGTTGCAGAGGAGCACTTATCCAAGAGGCTGAAAATTTGGCTTATTTGAGGTGTAATGTATGTCAAGAATATTAAAGCTAATATCCATATTCTGAAGCTTTATATACTTAATGTTAGCCAAAGATATCTTGTCAGTTGTTGTTGTGAAAAAGGAGTTAGCAACAAGATAGTCTCATTTTCAGAGGATCTTTTATTGACCAGATTGCTACAATTTTGAAGGAAACTTGAACGATTAAGAAAGTGGGTGAATTACCTTAATAAGGCTAACACCCATGGATGACATACACAATTTAATAAATAATTACATTAGGAATAATCTAGGCACTCTTGTGTTTTGATACTAAATGAAATATAAGTTCATTAAAAAAACAGGCTTGGTGTACATTGCTAATTATAAAAACAACCAAAATGTTAATTTTTTTAAGTACAATGTGAAAATAGAAAGCTCTAGAGCTACTGCACAAATCCAGTGTACAGTCTTCTCTGGAGTGTGTCCTGTTCAGCTAGAAGAAAAAGATGCAGTAAAAATAGATAGTGAAGTTTTTTCATGTCTCTAGGAATTTTCATATGAAGGCAGCTTAGGCAATTGAATGATAGACAATGTGAGAATGGCATATAATGTTATGTTTTAGTATTTAGAAGGTCTTGTTTATACCTTTACATGATATAAAATGCAAGATAATTTAGTCAAGTTGGCAGGCAACAAACCTATATTTATTTATCAATGTGCCCTATAAAAACACAAGGAATCATAATGTTCACAAGGCTAAAAGACTGGTGAGTTAACAAAAATGGGTTGTATTAGGTTTTCCCATTTTCATTTTTGTATGTGTGAAAGGGAAAATTTGCATATTTACATTCAAGATTTTTAAATGCCTCCAATTAAAAAAACAAAGAAACAAACAACAATCCTAAAACCTTTCTCATTATCTTTTGTGAGATCCTAACTTTGCTCAGTAGTAGAGCTGAAGAGTACACCTGAATACAAAATGGGTCTACTAGAGACAGTTACCCAATTAAGAAAAGATAGAGGGGGGGAAAAGGTAGAAAAAAGGAGAACATAATAATTGGCCTGAAAACTTGTAGTCCTGTAGCAATCATACAGCACTTAGTATTTTATATAGCATGACCAATTCAGTTCAGTGCCTGAGAGAGCAGGAGAGAGACAACAGTCTTGACACTCTTCCCTGTCACTTACTACTGTAAACTGGCACATGGACAAGTCAAAAGGCAAAGAATAAAAGTAATTGGTTTGCTACAGGAGTAAACAATGGATTAATTGTGGTTGGGTGAGATTGGCTGTTTCGGAGGGTTTCATTGCAAAGCCAACACTAATTTTTTTTTCTTTACTGTCAGGCACACTCTGGCCTCCATTTCCTTCTGAGATAACAAGTGCTCTTTAAATAGAGGAGCTGCATCTTTGAACTTGAATAGAAGTTTTGTGCAGTGTAGGATTTCACAGATGGGTTTAGAGAATCTGAACTTACACTAGTCTTTTATTTTACATTAGGAAAAGCTTTGCCATTTTTAATGGCTCTGTTTGCTACATTCCCTATTAAGCACAGTAGTCAGATGTTGTTCTGAGGAATCAGGCAGTTTAGTTCCCAATGACATCGATTACACTCAACAGTGAGAGCATGAGAGAGAGTAGTGGGTGGAGAAGTGAAAAGGCAGTGTGAGGCATTTCAAGGAGGAGATTTGCACTCTAACACTTGCATGTGGGTGACAATCCCTCAGAGAAACAGTTTTTATTCTGAAGTGGAGCAGAGTTGAATCTTCTGTGCTCGCTTCAGGTTTAATCTCCATCCCTGCAAACTACCAGTGCAGCCTGTAGTTAAATGTGCATTTACATAAAATGAAAACAAAATAACAGTAGCGAGAAGCTGCATCTTAACATGGAGCTGTGATTCCACAGAGAGAGACACTGGCATGTTAATCCCTGGCATAAATAGGTGCAATTCTCAATGACAATGCTAAAACTGTTTACATGTGGGCTGAGCTAAACCCAAATGCTGTTCAAAATCATTCATTTAATCAATTTAAAATTTTTGTAATCAAACAACTGAAGATGTTGGTATTAAGAAAACATAATACGAAAAAGCTGTCATTGTCACTGACCATGACTTTCTTTGAGATACAAATTATGACAAACACATGCATTATCTTATTTTAGACAAACATTTAGTGTTTTTATTCAAGAATGAATATTAGTGAATTGAATAAATTCTCAGTGATAGTTACCAAACTCTGAAATAAGATCTGTTTTTTGAATTAGAAACAGTCTGAGTTAGCGTATACAAAGAAAGAACAAAGTCATCCTAGCGATAAGTCTACATTTTATTTTACTGAAGTTTATGAAGATACAATATAATCAACGACAATCTTGGGTTTAGTTTCTTTTTCTTTTACATGTACTTATTTTAATAGCAAAGGAAAGCAGATGGAAAAGGAAGCTGCATGGTACACATTCTACAAAACATGGAAGTATTATTAAATCACTTGAGATATTTAACAAGCTACTAAATCACACTCCTTGCCTCAATTGGCTTGACGCAGAGTATCAGAAAAAGGAAATATTTATTTTATGTTGAAACAATGTTAGTAAAAGGCTTCGGAGTTAAATCTGAAGGAAAAAAAATCTTTCAGTCTTTGACCCAAATTTCCAACATCATTTATGTCAGTGTAAATGCAGAAGACTCTTACAGTTTATAGAGCATCTTCAAAATGTTGACTAGTTGCTTGCGCTTAGAATCCAAATTACCTGATGCCTGTTTTGGTTTTGGTTGGGGTAGTTAATTTTCTTCACAGGGGCTGATATGGTGCTATGTTTTAGATTTATGCTGAAAACAGTTTGATGATATGGAGATGTTTTTGTTATTGCTGAGCTGTGCTTGCACAGTGTCAAGGCCTTTTCTGCTTCTTGTACTTCTCTGCCAGTGAGAAGGCTGGGGCTGGGGATGCACAAAGATTTGGGAGGGGACACAGAACTGTTGACTCCAACTACCAAAAGGATATTACAGACCATAGGGTGTCATGATCAGCATATAAACCTGGGGGAAAAGGGAGGAAGGAGGGGACACTTGGAGTGACGGTGTTTGTCTTCCCAAGTCACTGTTATATATGGTGGAGCTTTGTCTGTCCTGGACATGGCTGAACACCTGCTGGCCTGTGGGAGGTGGTGAATGAATTAATTCTTTAGCTTTGCTGGCATGCACAGCTTTTGCTTTACCTATTGAACTGCCTTTACTTCAACTCATGAGTTCTCTTGCTTTTACCCTCCTGATTCCCTTCCCCACCCCACCAGAGGGAAGTGAGCCAGCAGCTTGGTGGTGCTTAGTTTCTGGCTGGGGTTAATCTAGGATAGTGCCTAATATTAGTTGTAAAGATGAAATGGCAAACATAGAAGTACAAATATACTTTGTTCACTGCTCTTACTTTGTTTAAGGGCCGAAATTTGGGTTGCTCACCTATGTGTTTATATTTTTGTGTAGGATATTCAGATTTTTTTATCCTTCACCATTTTGTAATGGGTAATAAGTTTTGTGAAACTTAATAACCAACTAGATAAGCATGATTGATTAAGGTAAGTGATTTACAATAAAATCCTTAAATCATGTTCATATTTGTTAGTTTTCTCTCAAATACTTGAGAAAGTTACTATAAGAAAGTATGCTTATTCTTAAATGAAAAAGACTTTTAAAGTCCAAAATAACAAAGTTTGTGAAGATAGAAAAAAAAAAGAGAAAAATGGTGGTTTTTTAATGCATTGTCAGAAAGTAAAAATGCATATTTATGTTTTCCTATGGTTTTGGATTTCATAGAAATCCAAACATGTCTTTTGCAAATACGCAAAAGACTTTGCACTTTGCATAATGGTATGTGATTCTAAAGAGATACCAGTAAAGCAATATCATATAAACTTACATTATGGTTTGGGCTTCCATTTTTTTCCAATCGCTCATTCTCCTTTTTCTAAATTAGTCAATCAGATTAAAAAAGAAAGCAAACATAATGACACTCTATGGAAGTCTCAGATTATTGAAGATAATGCAGGCAAATATTAGCTAAGTGTTTTTTTCAGTGGATTTTCCTTTCCTGTGTGAGATCAAGAATACGACAGTTTTATCTGATGTGTTACCAGCAATTCTTTTAGTAGAGGAGTGCTATATGTATGCTTGGGATACTTCATATCACTTTCACATTCTTGCTTCCAGCTACTTTCTATTTTATGGTAATAAAGCTTGCAGAGATTCTCAAGTGGAGTGTAAGCATTACATATTACCTATATTACATATTACTTACATTATCTAAGTATTACTGGTTGTATTCAGAAAGTGAATAAGCACAAAGTTTAACAAAAATATGCATGTGTAATCATGTGTAACTACATGAACAATGACAACTTCAGGCCTCTTGGTTTTCATGCCCAGTGTGTTTGGTGAGATCAGCAATGAATGTGCAAACTTTCCCCAGTGTAGCCTGGAGCGACCTTTTTTCTCTCTCTGAGAGTTTCAGTACTCCCTCATTTAAAAACAAAACCAAACCACAACAAAGCAGTTATTGCCAAAGATAAGTCTAAAGGGCTTATATTATATATATACATGTATGTACATATGTATATGTGTATGTATACAAGTAAAATGAGAGCATAGAGAACATCAGCAGGCTGGGAGGTAGAGAAATGAAAATTGGATGTCATCCAATTAAAGAAAGGTCCAGGCATGAGAAAAAAGAAATTCTTTAAATAGGCATTTACCATAAGGTAAGAGAGAAAGGTTGTTTGCTTAGAAGTTTTTCCTAAAACAAATGGTAGTATGGAATGAGAAATAATAGAAAAGTTAATAAGGATCTTTCTGTTCTTTGTCTGGAAAAGTGTACAAGCCATAACTTTGACATTTGGACTTTCTAAGCACTTTTTATGCAAGGGGCCTGCTGGGGATCCACATTCTTCTGCTGTCGGTATGGATGCTGAGTCATCAGGAAAGCTGGCCATTTGGTTTTTGGTTTCTAAATATAGAGGTGAACATTTAAAGCCCTAATCAGGGAACAGTGGACACTCATATGCAGCTTTGGTGACATGAATTTTTTCATTCTTAATAGGCTCATGTCAGAACCAAAGCTGTGCTTGTATTAGACGTACTCTTGAAAAACTGTAGGTTCTACGACAAAAACCAATTCATTAACATTTAAAAACTATTAAAAGAAATGTAGAAGAGAAACAAGTTTCAGTCTTAGATTAGCATCAGAACCCTCTCAGGATAGCTTGTGTATCTTTGCTATATGCAGAGGAGGTGGAACAAGTAGACTTTGGGGGAGGGAACATAAGAGCGACCTAAATTAAGGAAGGAAGCTTAGGCTAAGCCATAGAAGGGGTGAACTTTGACTCTTCAGTTCGGCTTTAGCTATTGTGTTCAGGGGATAAGGAGTGTGAGTTTGCAGGAGTTTGCCTGGAAATTGTCAGTTCAATGAATAATATTATCAGAGATTTATACTAACATTACCTTTGCAGTTGGTATACTATGCTAACATTCAGTTCATAGGTCGGTGTAGGTTATTTACTTGTGATGAACTTCTGCACACTTGGTTTGTTTTTTTTGTTTGGAAGCCTTGCTAAAGTAGGACCTTTGACATTCAAAATGCTGTGACAGAAAATCAGAATTTAAAAAGGCATTTTCACTTTCGCTGTAGAGGAATTTGTATAATTCAGTACTGTATAGTAGGAGCTTCTTCTTAATAAAGCAAGGGTTTACATTGGTGATTCAGTGTTTTATTTTGACAGCATTTGGTGCTTTCTGTATAGATTCTAGCTGAAGACAGCTTGCTGAGTGCTTTGCCACCTGAAAATATGGAGCAGGGAGGGAGAAATCCTTCCTGGTCAACAATACTGTCAGTTTGGCTAGGCACGTACATTGCCAGCAGTGGCCTCTGCCAGGGCAGCCCTCAGGCACTGGCTCACCCCTGGCTCTCTGTGCACGGATCTCCTGTGCAGAGCATGTGCAGCGTAGGTGCCATCTCCCCACTCAGCCGCCAAGGTCTTCCAGGAAAGTGAGTCCTTGAACAAGCTGTGAGGTCCAATGGGTATCGTACTGGCAGCCCAGGTGTGGCCCAGGGGTGTGCCCGTGCCTGGCTCTGCTTTGAGTGGAGCAAATGCTTCATTATTTAGATTGCTTACAGTCCACGTAGGCAAAACTCCTGGTGACTCTGCATTAAGGAAAGAATATCTAGGAAGTGGATAGCAGCAGAGGAAAGGCCGTTTTGAGGAAAAATAGTTTTTGTCTTTAAATTTTGTGTCAAACTTTCATCCTGTGTACGCACAGTATGTTTCAAGAGCTATTTTTAGTAGGTGAAATAGCTGGGAATGGAACTCTTCAACGGGGTGCAAAAAACCTGTAGCTGCATTAAGTGACAAAGCTCTAACCATTGCATCCAACATGCAATGCTTTTGTACAGTGGCAGTTCATGTGCAGCTGTTTCACCTGTCAAAAAAAACAGTCGTTACCTACTATAAGATGTGGGCTTCAAAAGGAGACTGTGCTCTCATTTTCCATGAGAACTTAAAACATGCAAAGTTTGAGGTTTTAAAAGTTAGTCAGCCATGCGTGAGTTATAAAGCCACAACAAATTAGCAACTCTTTAAATTTTGAAAAGACTTGAATTTTTTCACTTTCCTTCCAACTGGTGTAAGGCTAAGACAGTTGACTTTACAACAAAAGGGAGTTTCTTGACAGTATTACAGCAGCATGATGAGAAGAATCTTTTTGATTGAACTAGGGGGGAAGACTGTTCTGACACTTCTGCTAAAAGGTCTAGTCCTAGCCATAAACATCTTGTCTGTTGCTCTCATGGAGTTTCTCAGCAGCATGTAGGTGGAGTCAAGGTCTCTGGGCTCCAGAAGATAAATGCCTAATACATGACCTACAAGTGTATTTCTGCTGCTTGTGGTAAATATAAAGAAAGCAAGAAAGTCCTGGTTTATTCCACTAGTAGAAAAATCAGTAAATATTTATTATCCTGCCCATTTCCTAAGATGTTCTTTGGAGACGACTGGATCCTTCTTTCAGTTATGCATGGTATGCTGAAGGTGGTCAATCGGGTGTTTATTACTGGTTTTTATTACAATTATCTTTATTTTGGGTGCTGTCTTCACACAGACCGAAAAGCAGAATACATCTCTTTTTCTTAATTGAACTTACTGTTATTTGTCTATTTTTGACTACAGCATTCAAAACACTAGTTATTTCATGTGTGCTACCATTAATATATAATGGATGAGGCCTTGATACAATTGAAAAAATACAGAATGCACCTGAGATGAGACAGAGATATGGAATGAATTATTGATTGTCTAAAATATAGCACAATTCCAGCTTAAACTCTAACGTTGTGTGAGCAGTTACTATGTCTCATTCGAACCTTATGTGAAAAAAAACCCATGGAAAATGCAAACTATTTATTGTATCCACAAAACTGCTAGTGCTTCTTTCTCCGGTTTAACTCATCCCTGTTAATTCTGACAATGCTGCCATATGATTTGTGGTGAAATTAAATTTCCATAGAAAATGCAAATTTTGTGTATAAAATATACTTGTGAATTTCTCTAATGAATGTGCATTGCCACAATGGGGCCACAGCGTCTCACTGGTCAGTGACTATTATTATGCACAGATACAGTCTGTCTGGGAGAGAGCATCCCTAAAATGACACTGAGAGTATAATATAATGTGTTTTCTTTCATTTGATTCCTAACATGACCCTGCCTCAAAATTGATACGACAAATGTTGTTTTGACCCTCAGAAACCAAGAAACCAGAAACCAAGTAAAAATCTTGCCACAGACTTCGCTTAAGCCCAGATCACATCCTAAAGAAATTTCTTAGTCAGATCTAGAGCTACTGTGCATACCTGTTCAGAGATCTGTTGACACTTTGGTGAGTGTAATATTAAAAGTTGATGGGCTACATTTTCTGGGGCATTCTTGATATTGATAGTTTTATGCTTCTAGATCAGAAAATGTAGAATCTTTTGGCCAAATGAAAAGGAAAGAAAAAATGCTGCAGCTTGAATATATCTGTACATTGCTGTGTTGTCAGACCTGCTTTTAAAATTAGTTTTAAAGTTTTTTTTAAGAAGTGCTTTAGTAAAATATTAATGTTGGTGTTCAGCAGTCACAGGACAGAAGCAGTCCAGAGTCTGTATCTGCTTCATACAGAAAAGGTCTGTAATAGAAGCAGCAGAATGACTTAATATGAAGAATTTTGAAAAAGGAAACTGAACTGTTCTGCATTCTCATTTATTAGACAGGGGAGGGAACTGAAGAGTAACCTTTAAGGAACTCAAATTGCACCTGAATAATTTGCATTTAGAAAGGATGTTCCTTTCGTGTTCAGTTGGTTTATTGAATCCATGCTAGATTCCTGTAAATGCTACACAGGTTTTGCATCTTCAGTATTTTGCCTAAATGAAAGACTAACCTTTGGAATCTAGTTTGGCTATATTACATTTATGTTTAGTCTAATAGAGGTGATGAAAGTCGTTGAACTGAATTGTACAAATTCCCTTCGTCCTTTAGAAGCAGCTTTAACAACAATCTCACTTGGATGTTCAGAGTGGCAGGAATTAACATCATTCCTATACATAGGAACATCCTTCCACCTGAAAAAACCTTCACAAATTCGTGTTTCAGTAATCTACAAGGGCAGAGTGTGGTGCTGAAGGAGGAAAAGCTGAATATACTTTTCATTCCTGTGAGAAATTAAAAAGAAGGCAAGTGCTTTCAATGGTGAGCAAGCCTGCCTTCATTTTAATTCTACTGGTCTGCTGTAAAGAAACTTGAAACAATGCTCATTTTACTGAACAAAAGTATTTTGAAAAATGAATGTCTTAAGGAGCTGTGGGATTGGTGTGAATGTGGACTGAGGTAATTTTGTTCCATTAGTGTACTGTATATGTTGACAGTAACTTCTTCCTGCAGATAGTGGTCGTAAGAAGTTTTGCCTTGTGGCGTTACACAAAAAACTGTATTAGAAGTATAAGAAAAAAATCTCAATTTGTACGTGGGAATTCTTTAAAATATGTCCATTTCAGTCCCTGTTTCAGCATTTTTGTGTAGATCTCTCAGGTATTTTTTACAATCTTTATGGACAAGGTAGTATTTACGAAGGTGATTGAGACCTGTGATATTTGGGAACTTGTTTGTGATTTTTATGCCAAAGCAAAATCATATTGAAATCAGACATGAATCTAGTTTGTGAATTACACTCAGGAAGCGTTTTGTGGACAAACACCCAAATTGGTAACAGGGATTAGGGATTTCATATTCTATTTAGTACACCCAGCATTAGACACATCAGATTGTAAGTAGCATTTTTGAGTTTATTCCTAGCAATAACTACTTGTTTGTATTAAGACAGGGTGATAGTTTGGTTCTCATTCTGAAAAGAAGGAAAAAGCTAATGTTTTTGTGAACTCTGCACTCACACTGTCTTTAGGGGAACTTAGCAGTAACAGTGCAATTGCTCTTTTGAGCTGGAGTCTGAGATCTCCTGAGTTATTCTGAATGTGTGCTAGCCTCAGTAATTGGCACCTTGGTCCCCAGATGGAATTTTTCCTTCCACTCCTCTGCAGCATTCCTTGTCAAAAGGGCTACTCTTACCCTTTACCACATGAAGGTAGAAGGGCTAGAGTTTGGAATGACAGTACTAAAAAGTGAAAGATTCTGTAAAAGAGGAATCATAACTTTTCCCCCAAAAATCCTTATATAATCTTTGCTTTCATATTGTTGAATCCCATGACAAGAAACTATCCAGTTAACAGTTTGCCTTGCTAAACATCAGGACCAAATAACAAGAGCCATGGATAAGATAACCACCATACTAAAGGTTGACTTAAGCCATATATAAACAAATGCTTCTCAAACAACCTGGATGTTTTGTGCCTGTTACATCAGCAAAAAAAAGGCATGGCATGGCTGCAATCCTTGAGTTCAGTCCAGCTGCTTAACTGTAATTGGTTATGAAGCTGTGCAAGAAATTGTCCCATGCTGGTGAATAATCATCTCATCTCGCTCATTGTTAACTCATTGCTTGCTCATGGTTGGCTTTGAGTGAGGGGGATATGATGACATGCACAGCAGTAACATTGGCACCTAAGACTTGCAGCTAGTGCAGAACAATGCTGTGTATTCTCAGAGATGGAGGATACAGCCCTGTCTTCAGTTCTGTGCTCTACCTATTCAAAGAATAATAAATAAGTATTAATATTCTGCTCTATTTTCTCTAGGCACTCCAAGAATGAGATTTGGAGTACTTAGGGGATCTACTAAAGCTCAGAAATAACACATAGGTCATCTAAAACAATGAATCTTTCCACAGTAATAGCAAAGCTTGACCATGACAGAGTTTTCTTTGGAAACCGTTCAGCTCTGTCTTAGAAACTGCAGATAAGGAACGTAAGTATCCATATTTGTGTGCATTTGTGTGTATAAAACAAAATCAAAATTCCTAAACAAAGCAAGTTGACTTGCTTCTTCCCAGCTCCACATAGACAGAATCATAGAACTACATAGATGGTAGTTGTGTTGCTTTATGCATGCCTGAGGTGTGGTCAGGAAGCAATATAGAAATACAGAATGGAAAAAATAAAAAATAGAATGGAAAAAAGAAATTAATGTGCAGAAATGTTGTGCTGCTATTTTGTTTGCCTCTAAATGTTGTTGTAAAAAATGAGTATGTGCAATTGACCATGGATTATCCTTTTCCCTTGAAAGGGTCTAAAAACTTGATTTGGAACAAGTTTTATATGGTATTTCATAACTTCTTTCGATTTTTTAAACTTTTTAATAACTTGGCCTATGAATTTATGAGTGTACTGTGGTACTGTCATCAAAAAGAAGATCAAAATAGTGACTAGAATAAGTGAAAAGGAGATAGAACTGGCACAAAATCTGTATGGAACAAAGAAGTTACATTTATTATTCAAAGTACAACTCCCATTGGGAGCTTGCGTAGGTATCATGTAAGTCATGATAGAATAGGGCCTCTAATGAAGGACCATTATGATGGGAAGCAGGTAGTCTCCATTTGAAATAAAAAGCTAGGCACAATTATACTGGTTGTTAGCATGCAAGCAGCTAAAAGAGCCCTGTGTGTTATTAGGCACTTACCCTTACTACCTGTAGTGGAATTGTCTGATAGGAAAATTGGGTAGGACTTTCTGTGGAAGAAAATGCAAATTGTGTACAAAGTTGTCTGTATGAGTCTTATGACTGATTTTAGCGGTTTAAGTTTTCTTGGCAATGAAAGAAGTATTTTAGCTCTTCCTGAGGTCTGTAAGCTTTATTAAGCACGTGCATGACAAGTAATTCGATAGCAAACTTTGTTTTCTTTGCTTCCCTAGGATCCTTAAACTTGACTGAATCCCTTCATCTGAGACAGGCATTGCTTTCACTGTTGTTTCTATGACAGATGAATGTGACTGCTGAATCTATCTTTGGAAGGTAGAAGATGAGATGCATTGTCTTTTAGTGGTCAAGTCTGATAGACATCCTTTTTTATGGATGTTGGTATGGAGTCTTATAAAAGATTTTGCAAAAGTGAAAATAAGTTTTCCATAGAGAGAGAGATAAGAAATGAAGGATTAGTATATCTCTTTATACAATAAACTCCTACTGTGAAATTCTAGCCCTATTTATAATGCTAGGTTAATAGTTGGAATTTGTCATCTTAAAGGCCTATGATTCTAATGAGAGGTTTGCTACTGACTTCAGGATGATCACAGTTTTACTCCTAAGGTGCAGTTGGGCTTTCCTAGGAAAGCAAATGTATAAAATACAGCCTCTGCCAGCACATCATCAATGCAACATGATGGGAAGAGGATAACACTGAATGACATCCATACCCAGTAAGAGCTGCTGTGAGCATCCTGTCAATCAGTGTATTAATGTTGGTCACCAGCTTGGTTACTGACATGGAAACACTTGCTCTTTCTCTGAATGGTGTCTGGTTGCCTTCTGCCAGAGCAATGGAGATCACCTTCTGCTGAGCTTATACATGTATGCAGGAATAGAGCCATTATGGGTTCTTCATTATGGTTCCAAATTAAGGAGGCTCTGAGACATCATTCAGTTTTTCCCTGCCTGTATTTGTACACTTAAAATCAGCTAACTCTCAGACCAAGTGGTGCCTTGCAGCTTTAAGCTCAGCAGTAGCTGTTGTCTATGTTAGGGAATTTTTCTGTCACTACAAAAGACAAAACAAGACTCATACTAAAGACGGCCTTGGAATTTCTTTGCAATGATCCTCCCTGAGAAACTTGAAGTTTCTTGATTGCAAATAGGAAAACACTTGAAGGAACGCGTGTACATGGTAGAGAGGACTTCAGAAGGGAAGAAAGGAATTTCATTGAATAATTTCCAAAAATAAAGTGAAGAAGAATTATTTATATCAAACCAGAAGGAAATAGAACAGTAGCATGAGGGGATAGAGTCCTTTTACTGTCTGAAAGTACTGAAGTTTTACTCAAGACTGGCCAAAGTTCTGCATTGTGGTATTAGATGTCAACATCCTGAGATATTCAGCTTGGCACAGTGAGACCACTTCATTGCCTCATTTCATGCTAGTGTGTTTCAGGCTATGTGCTGAATATGTCCAGTACTTGGCTTTTTATTCTATGTGCAATAGATTAAATTTTCCTATTTTGACAGGGCATATCTTTAGCACCGTGCTCTCAAATGCCTTAGGGATCCAAGCTGTCCCTTAATCAATGCTGCAGACAATGCAGTTTTGATTTTTTTTTTCTCTAATATATGAACTATGACACTAGATTCATCCTGGCATACATCTGTCAGACCAGGCTGAAAGCATTCAGTTAGAGCCACTTCATTATCAGCACAGGGCCAAAAAATAGGAGACAATCTAAAAAGGGGGATTGAAATATAACATAGATGGGAAATATAAGAGATCTCAAAATAAGGTCATAATGGAGGATGTAAATTGCACAGCAATCCAGACAGCAACAGGATATCCTCAAAATATGCTACACTATCTGCATACTGATGCTGACTTTTACAAATATGCAACAAATATGGATTGTTTGTGAAAAGAACAGCTATGGGTCAAGATGTAACATAACAGAGAAAACAACTTTGCAAATATAAATATTTATTATTAGTGGACAGTAACTGCTTCCTACTAAAATTGGCAAGAATTATGAACCCAACCCTCTTAGTACTTTATTGGAGAATTAGAAGACTAATGAGTGAGTGTAGCAAAAAACCCTCTTCTGCCTTCTAGAAAAATCAGCAAAGCTAACATTGCCAGACCATAATGAAGAATACTCCAGTGTATTGAGGGCTACTGGGCTGCAAGTCCACCACTAAAAATCTCCAGTGTTTGATACTGAACCAAGAAAAGAAAAATGCAAAATGAAAAATCTTGCATTGGCTGAAGGACATGCAGAATTCTTTCCCATCTGTATTTTTTGTGATTGTTACTACTTGTGTGAAACACTGCTGGACTGCTAGAGAGCAAATTACAAGAAGGAGATGAATGTGTCCTGTTTGATCTTCGAGCTTCTTTGGTAAGATGCAGGTAAGAGTCAATGTCATCTCTACATATTGTGGCATGTTTAACATCTGCTGTTCCTTTCTGTATTTGTTTGCAGTTTCAGTCCTTAACTTATGACCTTTTCTTTTTTTAATTTAGCCATTGATTACACCCTGGAAGATGTGATTCATTTGAACTGCAAAATCCCTGTTTCTTGTGGTACTAATAAGCATTGTGCCTACTAAAAGGTGTAGCAGAAGAGAAAGGGAGGAGGCCTAACAGGCTTAACGCTGTCTTTTGTCTGTGTTGCAGCAAGGGGAGAAGGAAAGATGTATAGGAATTGTCTTATCATCACACACATATATACACGTACATAAGCATTTTTATTTGTTTATCTAATCTCTTGGATGCTTTTCAAATGCCTGTCTTAACCCTTTGTTCTTGAAATAAGCAAGGAAAACCTATATGACAGGCATTTAATTTTTTTCTTTCTCAAGAGCAGCTAGTGTCCCTTGTGTTGAGAAGAAAATGGGACTGTGTAGAATACTAAATTTCAATTAACACATCAAAGGGCAGTTTGTGGTGTTTTGCCTATAGCTAGGGTTTGACTGAGTTGCAGGACTCTGGGAATTTTGTGTTTTCCTATAGGCTCACTTATTGCATTCTTACCTCTCCTACTTTTCCTCTGCTTCTCCGAAGGGGACAAATGAAAGCAGTATAATCTTCTTGAATATGGTTCTTGCTGAGGAATTAGATGAACAGCTGCTGGGAACAGTCTAGGAATAAAATTTGGTGAAAAAAAGAGATGAGATAAAAACAAATTCCCTTATGATGCCATTCATTCTGTATGCAGTATTATACCAGAGGGGTGGAAAAATAGGAAGGCCTAAAACTCAATTTCACTTTGAGCTGGTTTAAAAAGAAGCAATTCTACATACAATGCAGCCACAAAAACATATATTTATAAGCACAGACTTTCACTTTGTATGTAGAAACTGCACAGCTGTATACATTTGATTTTTTGCATGCATAAGAACTTACTTTTACAGGCACAACTATTGTACTTTCTTCTCAGTATTTTCTGAACAGTTATGCTAATTCTTGCATTATGTAGCTCATATCTTTTCTTTGTGCTTTAAACCAGGTTGGGAAGGAGAAGAAAAACCTACATTTTGGCATGCAGGACAATCAAAAACCCAACGCAAAAAATGAAAAATCATTGGTATGTGTCAGTGTTCCTGCAATATCCTCCAGCTCACATTTTTGCATTGTAAAAATCCAGCATGCAATTGTGTGTTAAGACTGGAAATTAAAGCTATCTCCTCAGCTGGCTTATGAATGCTATACACCAACTGAAGCAATGGCATTTTGCTTTCTTGTCTTGCTACTTAAGTGAATTCATTCACAGTTCCTTTTCACCTAGCAGAGTTTGGGAAACACACAAAGAATTAAACACGCCTGTCTACAGATGTGGGAGAGCCAAATGGGAGAGAATTACATTGATCTTGGATCGATTATCATTTAGTGAGTTCTGATAATTCACACTATTTTGCAAAAGTTGATGGGGATTTCTAATATGGAACCTGCTAGGGCCTTGGACAAACATCCCATATTTTGAACCAGATGTCTGTGGTTTACTGACTGGTTTCCTTTCATCCCACTGCAGGCCAGTGGTAGGAATTGGATTCTTTTCTTGATTGGTGGGTTTAGAACACATGAAAACTCTCTTACACTATGTACATTTTGCAAACTACATGCTTGGTGTGAAAACATAACCATTTTAGAGTTTTAGGAAGGTAATTTTAAATAATTTAAAGTGTTATTCTGGAATAGAATTTTTTCATGCTTAGAAAACTGGAAGAGGCCTTCTTGGTAGTTCTGAAATATGGAAAAATAAATATGTACTTTTTAAAAATAACTCTTAGAAATAATCTAAAATTTTAATAGCAGTCACGAAGACTTCAACATAAATAATGTTTTGGTTTCTTTAAAAGGGATTGCATTAGTTCTCAGGATGAAAGTGTCATCAGATCAATTGTAACTATAGCTCGACACTTTGTGCCTCTGTGCATGTGCCTAGCTTGATATTATCTAAGTACTCGTAACAGTGATACCCAAAGCTACCCTGGATAAACACAGGTTTCTGATGACAGCATCTTGAGTACAGGAGAAAAGCTCTTGTGCAGTTTAAGTTTATAATACCATTATATCCCTGAGGTGCTGACAGAGCTTCATTCACAGGTTTTTTGTGAGTTGTTTTTCTGTATTTCACGTATCACTTCTCTTTCTTGATGAAAATCATTCATATTTCTTCTCTTTAAATAAAGATAGATAAAGAATTAACATCAAAATCAGTTTTAGTACTATGGTTATTTTAAAAGAATTCAAAATCTCAATTTTACTTTTAAATGAGGTAAGAGGTATATTTTTGTAAGAGATATTTTGGACAATAGAACTGTATTTTAAGAAATCATCTGATTTATAAAGAATAACTCTTTTTGACATATATATGTTTAAAAAATGCTAAAGCTAATTTTCTTTATTTTTTTATTTTCTGAATTATTTTTTATTTTATATGGAAGTTTGTTTTATTTTACTAAGGCCTTGGCTCCGCACAACAGTTGTACTGCTTAATCTGTAGTAACCAAGTTAAATGAAAACAGGTTCTCCAGTCCTGAAATCGTGACAGGGGGAAAAAAATAATGGAGGTCCAGTCCATCCCTGTTGTGGCAGGAAATGGGTAACTAGGTCATCCCTGACAGATGTTTGTATAGGCTGCTGTTAAAAACCACAAATGAAGGGGATTCCACAACCTCATAAATCTATTCCATCTAATCTAGACTTTCAGTTGAAAGCATTTTTTTGTTGTTTCCTTTTTTTTTTTTATAGCTAGTCTACTCTTCTTTGCTGCAAATGAAGCAATTACTTGTTATAATTCAGGTGTGTACAAAGATCTGTTGACCATGGCTTTCTGTATGTTATCTTTTATGCATTTTCCCCCCAGTCTTCTTTTTCTGAGGAAGCCAAGCTTCATTTCTTCAACCTTTCCTTTGTAAGTCATATTCTCAAAATAACTTATCGTTCTTGCTGATTTAATTTCAACTCCATCCAAACTGTTGAAATTGTTCTTGGAGCACATTGCCCAAAATTGCACAGAATGCTCCAGCTGAGACCTCAGCGGCACTAAAGATTGCAAAATAATTGGGTCCTGCATCTCACACACTGCACACTTCCTAATACATCCTGGAATGTGAAATGCCTTTCTGCAACATCATCATGTTGACTCATATTTAGTTTGAAATCCACTTTAACCTGCCTATCTTTCTTTGCAATCCTGTTGCCTTGTTAAAGCATCATCAGTTTATATTAATATACTCAGGTTTATTTTTGTCAGTTTCTCTCTGTCTAGTATGAGCTCATTGCAGTTGTACTGTTTCTCACATTACCTAAATATTCTGGATTCTGATCTGCTTTCCTATGTGTTTGCAACCCCCTTCCAGATTTTTTGCAAATTTAAAAAGTTGACTCCCTTTTCTATTATGCAAACTGTTCAATGAAAAATTGAATAGAATAGGATAGATGAGAAGTCCCTGAAGGATGTTACTGCAGTGCCATCCTACTCTGTCAGGAAACTTAAATAAATACTGTTTGGGAGAAATACTTAACTGCTTGTGTGTCAACAGTTACTTGACTTTATCTACACCATTTTTTGTATTGCAGGCAAAATTAGAGAGGACCCAACTAAAGGCTTTGATAAAGTACAGATATGACATTTACTGCTTCCTTCTTATTCAATAGGCCTGCTGCCCTTTCTAGGAAGGAAATTGGAGAGGTTTGACACAATAATGATGCTAAGATTACATTTTAAAGTCTTACTACTTAATTGTTTTCTATCATATTGTTATCTTCATGCTTATACACCAACTGCCTAATAACCTAGGACAGTATCCTTCAGAGATGCATGAAGTTATTTATGAAAGTTAGGTCAATTGGATTTTGTTTCCTTCTTTCCAGTATTTTCATCCTTTCTAGTGTTCTAGGACCTCCCTAGCACTTCAGGAATTCTCAAAAACCCAACCCAAACCAAAAATACCCCTCCTCAACACCCTCCCCCTACTCCCACCCCAGAATCATCATGCAGAGTTTATTTTATCTTTTAAGTGCTCCAGGGTAATTTTTAGCACATTTTCCAACGGAAACATGGTTTATATGATCACATGTATGACCAGTCAGACCACACCATGCCTTTTTGAACTTGTTGCTCACTCTCCAACTGAACTGGTCCAAATAGTTCTGGTCTCAAAGATGCCATGTTTCTACAGATTTTGTGAAAATGAGCAGGTAAATTGAGAGCCTTCCATGGCAACAAGGAATTCAGTGTAAGGGAAACCCTGATATCAGACATTGGAAAACTCACAGAAGAATGTTATGAATATTCCAGCCATAATTTTCAGTCATGCTTTTTGCTCTGGGCTAATGCAAACAGGAGACACAAGGCTACAGCGAGGCAGGCTTTATCCTCTGCTTTCTGAACTACATGTTTAACTCAGCAGGATTGGAAACTGGCATTTCTTAATATTGCTTAACACATTCCTTCCCTTTTCTGGTCTGTGCATCTTAGACCTTTCTTAAAATTAATTATTTTCATGTCTGACACTAAGATATTTTATAGACACATTAGGTAAAAAAGAGTATTGAATATTTCAGTTTTCTTTGTGTCACATTATTTGCTGTCTTTTAGTTAGATACTGGATTTGAACTTTTCTTTGTCTCTCTTAGTTTGTGTATGTGTGTAATCTTTTATTGGCTTTTAGGTCCTTTCCTAGATTAACTCATTTTGCCTCTTAGCCTTCACCATTTCTTCCTTGTGCGTCTTTCCTATTCTTTTAAACTCATTTTTAGTAATTGGTTCTTCTTTTCACTCTTTTGTGTGATCCCTTCTTGTTTTTCAGTGAACCAAATAGCTCCTGATGAAGCCTTGCTGCTCTTTTTCAGTGCTTTCTTTGCTTCAGGGTAGTCTGCTCTTGTGCCTTTAATATACTTCTTTCACTAACTGTTGGCTCTCCTATACTCCTATTTCCTTATGAATTTCTTCCAAAAGATCTACCCACCCATTCATTCCGTAAGCCGAGAAGAATCCACTTTTGGAAGCCCATATTCTTTCTGTCACTCTGTGCTTTCTTTGGCATCAATAATTTGATTGTTGTGTGATCAGTTTTGTATTTATATCTTCCACATTTGTCTCATTAGGAAGTATTAACTGATGAACTAAATATGCAAAACAGGCTTTCCTCTCTTTTCTCCTCAAACTGTCTGAAATCTCACTTCCCTGAAAGAAAGGTTGTTCCAAATCTGCTGACTACAGGGCTGTTATCTTTTTCTTGGATTGTGCTTGGACAGAACAAGGGACAGGACACTGAACTGAGTGGGTGTCAGATCAGTTGGAGAAAAGCAGCTCCCCTATTCCCAGCACAGGGTGCATTGCAGAATGATGCAGCAGACCAGCTCACCTGGAGCTGGAAGGGAATACAGGCAGAGAATTTGTGAATTAGAATACTGTTATTTTAGTATCTGATATGTCATCATCTGTCAGGCTTATTGTTGATGTTTTGTGGCCAAAATTTGAAGGCCTTATTCAACAATTACAAAAAACCCAAAGCAACAACCCTAAACTGCTATGGCTTTTGCCTGAAAAAAAGCATCAAGACATGCCCCATTGCTATTGGAAACCACGTACAGACGTGGCTCTCTGCAAACACTGTCTGTCTCTAATGGCTTAAAATCAAAGGCAACAAAATAAGCTCCAGGCAAGACAGATACTTCAGGAAAGAAGATATAAGGTGTAAAGAGTGAGACAGAACTATGAAAGATGTGTGGAAAAGCATGAGCTTAAAAAAACATGGAGACGAAGCCTGACAGATAAGGGGGGCCTGTTTACCTGAGAGCAGCGTTGTAAAAGGAATAGTCTGAGTGCAGGAAAAAATTGCAGCGAAGAGCAGACAAGTAGATTGCAAGAGACAAGGGAAGAAAAGTAATATAATAAAATGAAAACAGACAGGTGGAGAAAAAGAAAGTGAATGTAACATCCATCAGGATGGGCTTTTTTTTATTCCTTCACCAGGGAACATTTAAAACCAAATTATTTTATATTGAAATGACATAAACAGGAAGATTGTAAAACTGTCCTTGATTCTGACTGGAATGTAGCTAATAATCATAGTAGCTAGAGCTGGAGTCAAAAGGAACATTTCTATGGCAAAAACAACCCCCAAATTCCCTTTAATTTTTGTGTTTGGTTTGAAGGGAAGCTGTTTGCATGCTTCTTGGAGATTTGGAGCAAAAATCATTATAGCAGAAGTGGATCACTGGATCCGACTATTGGTGATAATATTAAAGGTATAATAAATGCAGTTTATGAGAATTACATTAATGATAAAAATAGATCTGTTTACATAGTGTTTATGTCTATTTCTTAAATGTAGGCTTAATGTGAGAACATTGTTTTCATTTTAGCTTCCCTGCATCTTGATATGCTGGTATATTTAGGGAAGATATTTTTGCTAGTATATTATTCATGTATGTTTTTGTTACCTTGCAACTCAGAGTTGCCAGCAAGTGCCATTTTAAAAAAAATTATAAAGCATATAGTGCAGTATATGGCTCAAGAAGACAGCTCTAATTCAGTGAGCCTCAAAATTGATTTAATCAAGATCAAAATAACTTTTTCCTATAAAAATGTTATTGCACTAAACCAGTTCTAGAAAACTTTAACTAAACTTTAATTTTAATGTTAGTACAATTGCAACATTCATATTTGCTCATAAATAGAAATGCTTTGTGAGAATCAGGTGCAGAAGCTGTTCCAATCTGAGATGGTGTTCTATCACAGCAATGCACTTGCTGTCACAATCACTTGGCATTTTACCTTGTAGTTGTGCCAAAACTGCATTCTGAATCTTCTGACGTACAGAACACAGACTGGAAGATTTTAGTCATTATCCCAGCCCAGACTGGCCAGGAGCATGTTGGTCTGATACAGGGAGGGTCCATACAAGTGCTCAGCTGTGTTAGGAGAAGGAAGGACAGAGTGTTTGAGCTACAAACTTCCAGCATTCACCAAGACAGAACACACTATTTTCTTCTGTTATGTTTTTGCAGCATACTACATTCCATCTAACCTAGAAATGTCATAAATACATCATGATGATGATGAAACAATTTAGGCATTTTCTACACAAGCTGCTGTACCAGTGTGTCTATTTAGTTACAAAAATACCTTTCTACTATGCTAGTTAAATCACATTGGCTGCTGGTGTTGGCAAAGTTATAGGATGTGTGTTGGTCTTTCTGTATGTGGGGTAGGTGAGTGCATGTGTATACATATTTTTATGTATAAAATTCATAAATATTGGCAAATATACAGTGAAGCATACTGTAATAGCTTATGCTTTAAGAAAATACCACTACAGGTCTGTTATCCAGTGCTAGGCTGACAGGGAATTAACAAAGAATTTGAAGCCTTCTTAAACAAAACCTCAGTTTCACTGGCATTACAAATAATTGAGGGGATAAATCAAAGGATACTAAGTCTTGGTTGCTCTACTGTCTTGCACCAAGTTTAAGGCAATGGAAAAAAGCTTCATATAAAATAGATGCCAAAAGCATAGAAGTCAAGACCCTAATGATCTCTGATTGCTGACATTTCCCTAAGTTCTAGCTGATAGACTAATTTAAATTTGGAAGCATACAATTTACTACTTTTCCAAGGATATTGTCATTTCTCGTAACTCTTGAGTTTCATTCCTAAAAGTACCAGTCTGCTAAACAAAGTTCCTCTTCTACCTCTACTTCTTCCAATAGTCTCATGAATTTGAGGCCTTCCTTCTAATTACTGCCATAATCAAAAAATGGTCTTATTTAGAACCTATATGTAAACATACCTTATTCATATAAACCGTTACCTGATGTGGTCAGTAGCTACGCCTCTGTATTGCTGCTTGCATGAAACCTAAGGCTTCTGCTTTTCTGTTCTTCAGCCATACTCAATGAGGGAGTTACTACTGCAATAAACCTTGCTAACTTTCATTTGACACATTCTTATGAGAAAAACAGCACATGGGCATTTCACACTTCTCTGTTCTGATCTGAATTTTGAGGTCCTTTTCCTTAGGAGTTAGCAAAACTAAATGAGTTTCCTGGGGCTTTGCCTGGAGTAGTTTTCCCATGTAGGAGGTGTGTGGCACTTTATTCATTATTATCCAGTGTAATCCCACTGAAAGTGGATTTCTCTGGATCTACGACCTCAAATTATGCCTGATATTGATGGTATGCAGTGTTTACATAAGAAACCTTGATTCCTGTTCCTAAAAACTAGAAGGCAAAGACTAAATATTTATTATAATTTTTAAAAAGAATGAGTAATACTACTCAGTACTATTTGAGTTGGATTTAGTTTTTAAGATTTTGGGTGGATGACGCTGACTGCTCACCACTGTGAGAGAAAGGTCATCTATCTGGCCACTGGATCATAAAGTTTTATTGCAAAATAAAGACAGGGCATTCAAGGAAAAGCATTATGTACGTTTATAATGCTACTTGGTAAGTCTTTTGAAATTTGAAATTTCTGAAAGGTATTAATGAAGGTGTTATCTCCTGCCATGATCCTGTTAAATTGGTAACACTAAAGCAACATGGCTTTACAAATAAAGGGATACATTAAAATCAGTGTCAGCTCTAACTCAGTAAGAAAGTAGGTTTTCTGTAAACTGAAGAGGGGAAATATACCCAGCTCCTTGTATTCTTGAAGTTATACAGATTGTCTCATCTGGAGATGATCCATATAATTCACACTCTGCTTTCAATCTACATCAACAACTCACAAAACCAAGAGATACAGCTCTGCTATATTACAAAATGTAGACCAAACCACATTTTGCAGCAGGCACTGTGCTCTGCTGTGAAGTCCTGCAGTACGTGCCCACTTACTCCTGGTCCCTCAGTGAGGTGTAGTCTAACACATTAGGAGATTGCAAAGATCTGATTATTTTGCATAGTGTTAATGTTTGAAAATTTAAAAGGCACTTCAGCATTTGTATACTATTTAAACTGCTTGTCTGATAGAAAAGTAATTAATGGGATCTTCTTCATGATATCCTATTCCCTAATCAAAGTAGGTGATGCTTTATTTAAACAAGAAGTCTCAGCTATGTCAGTGGAATGATTTGTAGGCAACACTTTGTAAGCAAAACTGGCAGAAAGAATGCTTGCTTATGTATGGTTTTGCAAGGATAGGAGGGGTTAGTGTTAAGTGGATGCAAAGGGCTATAAACAAAGAGAATTAATTTCTTTCACTTACTGCTTTTTGCATTGTAGATTGTAAAAGCAGCATGCTGCAGCAGGATATATTCATCAGGAAACAAGGTGCATGTTCACTTATGCTATTGTATGGACTGTGGGATTACGAGTATGTTTTAGTTCTAACCTTGCAAGAATATGCCAGCTGCTAAATATTAATATTGCAGTCAAAGTGAACTAGCAGTGTTTTACTTCATGCACAAGTACTGGAAATTTCCTGATGTAATTCGCTTAGGTAAAGTTCGAGAAATCTTTAGGATCAAGCCTTTAAAAACAAGTCCTGGTTGAAATATCAGATAACTTCTCTCTGCCAAAAACAAAAACATATAGCTGTTACTAAATATATGTCCTGGAACAGACTTGTTTAGCAAGTAAACATACTAATTTTTACTTTAAGTTAATACCAAATTGCAAGGAAACTTGCAGCTATGCTGTATACTTGTGGGAGGTGAAGATCTTAGATAATTTGACAGATGTCACTTTAAAAGGAAGAGACAGAATTAGTAATATGTGTGTTGTGCACAGAGCTGCAATCCAACATTACTAATCTATTCCTGTCATTCCCAAATAGAGGGGAAAGTAGGTTAGTAGATGGCCAGGATCTCTCCACACAGCAACCACAAAATAAGTGCCGTGCCTGAATGATGAATATATTCTTCATGGACACAAAATGCAATGTATCTGCAACCCGTGATTTTGTTAAGTAATCCAAGTTATTGTTATCCCTAAGTTGCACTGGTAAATTAAAAGGCTTTCTTTCAAAACTGACTTGCCACACAACTCACATTCTCAGTCATGACTAAGGAAGGAAAAACTGAAAAAAAGGCTGTACATTCGGCTAAGTTTGCACTTTAGTCTCTAAATACAAGGCAGAGAGGAACGTTTTGAAATTTGCCCAGGTCGGCGTTGGTGCCCAGCCTGGTGGCTGAAGCGGGTGAGCTGGTGGGCCTGGTACATGGCTCCTGCCCGACTTCCAGTTCATCCCCTGGGAGCTCCTGCTCCGCAGCGAAGCAGGTTGCGGCTGGCGAGCAAAGCTTTCTCCCTCGGGACATCAGCTTCTCCCGGGTAGCCCCGAGTCTCTGCCGCCACACCGTCCTGTCCGGGAAAAGAAAAACACTGAGAAGCGGTAGGCGCCCGAGAGCCCCCGGAGGAGATGCTGCCAAAACAACGTTCACCTGGACCGCGCCGGGAAGAGCCCGCTCGGCCCCGCCGCTGCCGCCCG